>JABMIG010000053.1:288663-741900 GCA_013187285.1 Cyclotella cryptica
AAACAAAAGGATAACAGAGTCTGGATTATGACAGCAACCATTTGCCTCCACGGGAGGAAATGAACACTGGCAAATACACCCATGTATTGGCAATGGGGAAAAGTACTGAGGACCACACACCTGTTATTGAATACTACCACAGAGAAGTAGAAAAAATTGATGAAGAGATTTCTTACCTATTTCAGAGTCACAAATGAATCCAATTTGATGATATGAGACGAATAGATTTTTTATTAGCAGGTAGCCCAACCACTGGCTACTGGCTGCACTGGTAACAGAAAGAGAGATTAGAGCACTTGCTGCACTCCACATGCTTCAAGCTGATGTGGATCAATCATACTACCTAGGTGCGCAATAATAGATCTGCCTATAAGTTGAATGTTCTTGCTTCTTTTAGAGTCTACTAGCTACGTACAATATGGTATTGTATGATACCAGAGAGAATGTGTCTGTGAGAAGACATTGCTAACCAAGTCGCCAAAATGAGGTTACAAGAAATAAAAAATAAAATCAAGGGGCAATGAAAGCTATGATATCAAACACTTCATGGCAGGGAAAATTAAACAATATGCAATGGCATGTGAGGGAATGATCTGGGACGAGAGACATTCTCACACAATTATTATTTTTTACAAGAGAAGTCTTCTTCTGTGAAGACACTCAAAGAACACAGTAGGGTTTGGTTGAGTAGTGGCAGGGGATTTATTCTGCGAGCAGAATAACTACACGGCGCCTTGGTCCTAGGCTGCAAGCGGGGTCTGCTAGATTGCTAGTGGGTAAGAGAGGACTAGGTAGTAGGTAGTGGGGAACATTATGTAAGGATGTAACAAAGTCCCTAAAGTAACGGGCATATGGACTAACATTAGACAAGTATGTGTCCCCTCACGTACTGATGACGCTTGGTTTAAGCTCGTCGTGACAGCGGCAAGGGGATGGTGGGCTGGGAAAAGTTTTCGGAAGGGCGTTAGCCTAGAGGAAGCTAGCGTTTCGATTGGTTGAATCGGTCAAGCAGTCAAAGGAGAGGATTTGTGAGGACATTGATGTCGCAATCATGTGTGTTGTGGAATTGGTGGGGTGTGTGGTGCTCCCGCGCATTTTGTTGTCTTACAGGCAAGTGCAAAGATGGTCTGTACTAAGTAGGGTAGTGTTGTAGGTAGGGGGATGGAGGGCCTACGTCCGTCTAGTGTCGTCCTTAGCTGGCTACAGATAGGGCGATGCAATGCGTATACAACTAGGCAGCTGCCTTAGAAGCTGGCCCGAGTCTATCAAGGATATTTTGTGAGCAGAATAACCACGCGGCTCCTTGGTCCTAGGTTGCATGTGGCTGTCCACTAGATTGCTAGTGGGTAAGAGAGGACTAGGGAGTAGGTAGTGGGACACATTATGTAAGGATGTAACAAAGTCCCTAAAGTAACGGGCTTATGGACAAATACTAGACAAGTATGCGTCCCCTCGCGTACTGATGATGCTTGGCTTAAGCTCGCCGCAACTACTCATGTGCTCCTGGAGTGGAGGCACGGTGGAGCATGGCGTGTTGAGTAGGAGTGCGTTGTCGTGGTCGTAGAGAGGTGACGTGTGTGCCATCGTGAAGAAACAAAGTGCGATCAGATGAAGGCATCTCGCAGACAGCCATACGTAGGCAGGAGCGGGAAAAGAAAAAGAAAAAAAGAATCTTTGGAGCACTGGAATGGACCAGGTGTGTGGTGGGGCGGCCGGGCCCTTTGTGGGGGGGGGGTTGGCGGGCTGGGGAGGCAAACGGAAGGGGTTTTTTTTTGTGGGGGGGGTGGCCCCCCCGCCGGGGCGGGGGCCGGGGGGGGGGGGGGGAGAGGAGAAAAGATGTTGACGAAGAAGAAGAAAACAGGTTCCTTCGGGCGGGGGGGGGGGTGGGGTTGGGGGGGGTGGGGGTGGGCCCCCTGGCCGTGGGGGGGGGGGGGGGGGGCCGGGGGCGCCCCCCCCCCGCCGGGGGGGGGGGGGGGGGGCGCGGGCGGGGGGGGGGGGGGGGGGGGGGGGGGGGGGGGGGGGGGGGGGGGGGGGGGGGGCCGGGGGGGGGGGCGCCGGGGGGGGCCCCGCCCGGGGGGGGGCCGCCGGGCCCCCGCGCCCCCCCCCGCCCGCCGCCCCACATTAGGGGTGCACTGACAAAAGGGTGAAATTTTTTTCCTCTCAAACTGGAATGAATTTAACACACATGGTGGGTATAGGTCTAACTAGAATGTATACCAAGTTTGAGGACAAAAAAGGTCAAGAAGTGATGTTTTGGTAGTCTTTTGTACCCAATATTCGAAAATTACTAGTGACGGGACTAGTGACTCACAGTTTTGTTAGTATTCTGCCATATAATATGCTAGCTTCGTGGTTCACAATATCAAATTAATATTATATTAATGTTGCTAAGACAAAGGAAACAATACCAAGCATTCAGATCCTTTATAATAACAGCTTAATTTAAATTTAAATATCTTTTCACCAAAATACTGCCTCCATGCACCTTTAGTTGCTTTCCCCGGGTTCCATTTTGATGACAGCAACTTCTCTTTGTAACTGACTGCTCCCTGGATTGAGACAATCCTGACTCCATTTAATATAGACATAATTGGTTTTTGCATTGCACACTGACTGTACTATCCCATGGCACCAATTTACATAGCTAGTACCATCCTGTTCATCATATTGAAACAACATTTCAATACAAAATCCAACGAAAGACTCATCAACAATGGGCATGATTGTAGACTGTTTTGCTGACCAACGATCAGTCTTCCCTTCTTGTTCAAGTCTATCTTGTTCTTCATGTGCACTTGTTTTGAATTGTTCCATTTCATCTTCATTACCTGCTTCATAGACAAATGATAATTCAGATGTCGTGCCAAGAAGTTGTAACTCTGGCGGTGAGGGAAACTTTATCGGCGGTTCAACTGGAATTGGCAATTCATTGGCCATAGGGATCACCCTTTCTATCAAATGTTCCAATAGTTTTTTGAGGAAAATGTCACCCCACTTTTAGACCATGGATGATGTGCATCTTCCCATCCAAGACCCAAATAGCGAATCAAAATTTGCTCCTTTACAGCATTCAGTCTGGCAGACTCACTTTTGAGCTGCCTGTATACTGAGTGTGCATGCTCCACAGTTTTCCAGCATCGTGGAGAATGATACTGTTCCCACAACTCTATTGCAACAATGTACTCTTCTCTACACTTTTCAATCTTTTTTCTGCGTGCAATTTCTTCTTTTTGTTGGCGTGACTCCTTTTGCTTACGAAGAGCATCGTCGAAGCATTTCCGAGCATTAGCTGCTCCACGCCTAGCTGTTTCAATGATTGATTGTTGGAGTTCAACTGGTAAAGCATGAAAGCATCCATAGATGCGATTCAACTTTCCATTTTTTGATGATCTTCCAGATACCAATGCATTGTGACCTCGTCCGAAGTCATTATTTGCCCTTGTCTGCCCTTCTCCCGCCGCACTATCCAATCGTATTGTACCACTTGTTTTGAGAGAATGAGTTGAAGAAGCATGATTTGATTCGGCGATGCTGTTACTTGCCTCTTTGTGAAGGCATGCAATCCTATCTTCAGGGTTGACTACTGCTGCACTATACTTACCCCCAATACTTGAAAGGTATGCAGATGTTGCTTTGGAGGTATCTCGAAATTCAATAAGAAATGTCGATGCAGCATCCTCAGCTAGCCGGCATGCAATTATGTTTGTCTGACGAATATCGGCTCTGGTGGGATAGAACAATTCGCACGAAGTTCGTCATACGGCAACACTCTACCGTCTTCTGAATTAGTTCCGCCAACACTTTGGCTTTGCTTCTCAGTGAACATGAACTCAAGATATGCTGCAAACGGATCCACTTTATCTGCTATTTGCAAAAACATGTCCATCATAAAGTCTTCATCCAATAAAAGCTCTCCTTTCTTTGATATCTCCTCAAACCGATCCTCCATGATGTCCAATAATGTCCCCATATCATAGTAACTGAAGTCATAATTCCCTAAGTCTTTTGAATTCCCAGCTAGCCATCTGGTTGGGAGACAAATTGCAATATGAAGTATAGACAGAACACGAAGCAAGGCAACCATTTCGGTTGAACGCAATACAGAGAATAGTTTGCGTTGTAAGATGCTGTCGCTCCCAATACCGATTGAAAGTCGCCAATGGAGGAATTGAAGATAGTATGGAAGGTTCATCAATACTGCTGGTGCACCCTCTACACCAAGATCTTGCCTAGAACCACCACATGCACGAAGAATTGGGTACAGATATGATGTTGGATGGTATACTCGCATCCACTGTTCAAACATTGAACCGTGGCCCTTGGCATAATTTGCAGTTAGTCCAAACTCCTTCTCAATGCATCTCAGCAAGTCCTCAATCTCTGTCGACATGCGTAGGATAGGAGGCATCTTGGCAAGGTCATTTTCTAGAATTTCGGCTAATGTTTTGCTCAACTGTTTAGTAACAGCGCCAAACCATACATTTCTAAGATGCTGCCAACAATCGCCTTCGAAAATTTTGATGTTTTCTTCATTCCATCCGTTTTCAATTGCTATTTGCCTAATCTGTTCAATGAGTAACCGTCGAAACTTACGTGCAGTATTGCAGGTGTCGACCATGACCATACCCTTGCCTGCAAGTTTTGCTAAAGACAGGTCACCTGCAGATGGGATGAGAGAAAGTAAGTTGGCATTGTCCGGAAACATTTCGATTGTAACAGACCGCCAAGAGTCAAGCAACTGTCCACTTTCTTTGAAACATGTCAAGATACTGGAGACTAGATACTCAGAGGTTTCATTCTCGGCAAGGATTGATGTCGACAATGTTACAGTTTTGTATCCACCATCTGTCAAAATTCCAATGATGACATTTTGGATGGAAGTTTGGCGTCTGCTAGTACCATCGGAGAATAGTTGTGAGAATGTTGCTGCATTACCAATCTGGTATGCTGCTAGTGTTTTGGTAACCTGTAGCAAAATTGTGCGTGACGCACGAACAAATCTCAAACTTGGTAGCTCATGAATGATCTTGTGTTTGGGAAATAGAATTTCAACAACAGTTAGAATATTTGCAGACACGCAAGACGGTGGAGTACGATGTGCTAACATTTCCAACACAATTTGTGTGACCCTATAGTCCCAGCTTTTCTTTGTTTTCTTTACTAATGAATAATCTGCTAGTTTCTGAGAGAACAAAAGCATGAATGAAACATGTAAAGAGAAATGTACAATGCATTTATGTTATGACAGCACGTACTCACATGTATCTCTTCCACTGCTTCGTTCAATTGTTCCTCATATTCTTGCACTGTCTGTTCTTGAGTGAATTGTAATAGCTCAATGATATTGTTACAATCTTCGATGTCCCTTTTCAATGTGGTGACTAAGACCTGCTCATCTCTTACTTCATCAGAAAGGAAATCAACCTCTTCTTTCTTCAAATTAAGTTCATCCGATAAAGCTTTAGCTCGCTCCCTAAACTTTGATCTGTCTTGCTCTGTAATTCGGACCTTTTGGCGTGCATCCATTATTTCATCAAGTAACTCGTTGAACATTTGTTGCATGCCGCTTAATTCTTCCATGAACTTTCGAATTCGTGCATTTTTCGAATGACTTGCTTCGGAATGAGACTTCTGTTGTTGAGTCAGTTTCTCCCTGTGTTGGATTTTCATATCATTAATGAGAAGCTTGTGGTCTTGAATAATCTTTTGCTGGCGTCGATGTGTTTCCTCGGCATCCAATTTGTACTTTAAAGCATTTGCATTTGCTTTCTGGATAGGGAATAGTGCAACAGATACATGTTGAGACACAATTTTAAACATATTGTCGATGCATTAGTCAATTGATTACAGTGGTACTGTACCTGAAGCTCTTTCTGCAGTTCAGAAACTGCATGATTATGCTCTTTTTCAAGTGCAGTAAGTTTTTTAATATGATTATTCTGAATCATTGTAATCTCTCGAGCATGACTTTTGTCATTCAAACTTAATTGCCGGCTGTGTTCTTCCCTCAGCTTCAAGATCTCTTCCTTATGCTTCGACTCCATTACATTCTCTCTCTTTTTACTTTTTGCCTAATGAGATGAAGAAGATATTCTATAAGTCAAAATATAGAGAGCAGCAAACAAACAATACAAGAAGAATTACCTTCTGCATTTCAAGGACACATTTGTGAGAAGTGTTGCATTTTGACAACTTTTCTTCACATTGCTTTTCCAAGCAGTCGAGTAGTGCTGTGCTCTTTTTCTGCTCTTTTGTAAAGTTAGACTGAACATTTTCAATGGATGCTTTCAAGCTTGTCTCGATCTTCCTCTTCTTTTTATTCACCTCTCGAACAGAAGCCCTTGCACTCTGCAGACTAACAGAGATCTTTTTGTTCTTCTCTCCGAGGATATCTGCCTTCTTTGAAGCTGCTTCCTTTTGGGTTTGCAAAACTTTCAGCGCACTTGCCTGTTGCCTCACTTTTGACTCGAGCTCCCTCTTTGTTTTCTTCCTAGTTGCACCCTGACATATTGCTGGTTGATTGTCAGGTGGATCTACAACCCCAGACAACGAAGGCGCAGCAGTACTTTCATGAGATGGCGGTGCGGTAGGATGCACAATGGTCTTCATTTGAGCTCCGGTTTTGATGTTCCGGGTAAACTTTGGTCGGGAGCGTGTGCCTTTGAATACACCAGTTTTTTTAGGTACGACTGGGAGTTCTTTGGCCGATGAATCCTCCATGATTGCATACAATTCTGTTCCAGTGGGAGGGCAAGAATTAGAGATGTCAACGCAAGAAGTGGTACGTCAACTTAAGAACATTACTCACTTTTTTTCACTTGTTTAAATCAGAAAACGGCACTATTGGTGAGCACAAGTTAGACAAGAACTGGTGCTTATATGGATGCCGAAGAGGTACTAGTAGTGGAGATGGTTTGAGAGGAGGTTTTCATCGTCGCGATGTAAAATTGCACCATTTTTTGATGGTGTACTACATGATGTCGCGAGCACACGATTTTTTGCATGGTTTTTGCATGTTATTATTCTCACGTAGCATCACAATCTTCGCAAAAATGCATGATCATAGAATACAGCGGCACGTGCCTTGTTTGCCTGCGTGCCGCTGTATTCTTGGAATTCACAAAGGACTAGATACTGCAAAGATATTTAGGAAACAAGTTGGGATATTGGCTCAAATTTGAGCGATGTAATTGAAACAGTCACCAAAAATCTCGGAGGGAGTGCGCGATGTGTGCCGCTCCGGTCAGGGCTTCTCGTTTTTTACTCACACTTATTTTAAGGGAGACAGCAAGACCATTTTTACTTCTTTATATCCAAAAGATATGTGGTAAGTAAAAAAATATCAGTGCACCCCCTAATCACATGCTAGCGGCGCTTGGGCTGCTCCACGTGTGGGGGGTGCGTGTCCCGGGGGGGGGGGGGGTTTGGCCCAAAGGCCCTTTTTCTCCCCCCGGGGGGGGGGCCCCTTCAGGGAACCCCGAGGGGAGGTTCCGGGCCGTCATTGACGGTGTAGCGTACGGGCCTAACCGTATGCCCCGGGCCATCGGGTTGTATGGTGGTTGGTACACGGTGGAGTTCCGTCCTGGTAAGGTTGGGAGCGGGTGAGGTGCCATAGCTGTCGTGCGTGCTAATGCCATTTGTTGTTATGAACAGGTGCGGATTTCGACTACCGCTCAGAGCAGAATGACATGTTGGCTGTCAGTTGGATGGGGGGTGATGCCAAGATGACAGAGGAGGAGTACGAGGTTGGGCGCTACCGCCGTAGCAAACTGCACCCGGCGCGGTCGCTACTTCCAGCCTCACTTGGCTGGCACCGGGTATGCGCGTGGGTCGGTGCAATGGGGCTGAAGTGAATCGGGGAGGAGGGCAGCGTAGATATAGTTCTGTTATAAATTAAATTAAAGCGATTTGGTTGGTAATGTTAGTCGTTGTTTTATATAGTGATTTATTTAAATTAAAAGATGTATTTGTTAACGACAAGCAGCATTGTAGAGCCGGTGGCCAGTGAAGTGTAATGAATTGTGTAGGTTATGTAGAAACCGAGAGACAATGATACTGGTGCACAGCCATTAGCGTGGGCACCATTAGGTGGCGCCAGCGCAGAGGAGTTCCTCGTGCGGTTCAAGGGGTCAAGTGAGTCCCCAGGTGGGGGGATAGAGTCCGAGGGTGATGGCCTTCGTGTGTTGGTTGACCATGTAGAATGTATTGCAAAGATACATGAGGAAGGTGTCGCTTTGCCAACCGAGGCGGTTCTTGATATTAGAGTCGGAGAACCAAGCGCTTTGGAGGAGGTTCGCGGCCATGACGCGGATCGTGACAGGACCATGAGAGGAGGTCCCTGTGGCCAGCGGGTATGTCGAAGACTTTGTGTGCTATGTACCGCAGGAAGGTCGCGACTTGGGTAGCGGTGATCTGTCACCGTTTGCCAGTGGCGGGGTAAAGATATACTGCTGCGGGGCAGTCGCTGGGAGTGCCTAGTTGTCTAGCACCCCAAACAATGTTGAGGCTGGCTTGCGTGGGGCACATCCAGTTGAGTCTGTTCTGCACCAGTAGCGGTGATCTGTCACCGTTTGCCAGTGGCGGGGTCAAGATATACTGCTGCGGGGCAGTCGCTGGGAGTGCCTAGTCGTCTAGCATCCCAAACAATGTTGAGGCTGGCTTGCATGGGGCACATCCAGTTGAGTCTGTTCTGCACCAGTAGGTGAGGTGTGACTGTTGTCATTGTTTTTTTGCTTGCGGAAGCAGAGGTTCGAGAAGGCAACATCTCTTTCAGAAGTGGCGGAAACATCGTGGGCTTGGCGGCCTGTTACAGTGGAGAAGCTGAAGTCTTCTGCAATGATGGGCAATGCCGGCTGGCGATTGCCCCAATTAGGGTCATCGATGGTGGCGAAGGATTCGTGGGGGTCGCAACACCACTCCGATTTCCTGAAGTCGGTGAAGCAACCAAGTGCTATCCAGTCTGTGATCGCGCGGACGAGCGAATCTGTGGAGGCACGGAAGGCGAGGTTAGCAATGTAGTGAAACATGCTATCGGAGATCATCTCCTTACGTACCCTAACCCTAACCCTAACGCTAAGCCTAAGCCTAACCCGTATTTTCTAACCGCATTGGTCATTATTTTTTTGTAGTTTATATTGGCCAGGTGGGGACTGGGCAGTCCGCGGTCGATGTGCAGATTGATGGCCTGCTTGATGTACCCTAGAAGCATTGCATGCCGGATTCGCATGCCAGTGATAGTGTGACCGCGGATCAGCAAGACCGCGTAGCACGCGATCACCCAGTTGCGGACGTGCAGGGGTAGCTCCCAAGTGCAGGGGTTCTGGGAGGCCTACGTCATGGCACCAGGAGAGGAAGTGAATCTTCCGGGATCGATCAGTAACGGCTTGCTTGCAGTGAGAGGATCCATGCAGCCGGTCCGCAATAGGACGTCCACAATTGAGGAAATGAGGTTGGCATTGGGACGGAAGTGCTGACAGCCAAGCAAGCTGGGGGCCTGTGCAAGGAGGAGAGGGAATTCGCAAGTAAGGGACGTTTCGCATGGTATACATGAGATGCCGTTGGCAATGACATTTGTCTTGGTGTCGACGCAGCCAAAGCGGTAGCTAGGTCCAGTGGCGCTGGAGGTGCAGCCTTTTGTGAGCCACGATTCTCCTGTGGTGTTGTCACACTCAAGGAGGTAAAGAGGGTGTGAGTCAGGTCGAGTGGCTCGGGTTTCGAGGTGGTGAAGATGACAACCCATCATCGTGATCAGTTGTGCCGCGTACTCGAGCAAGTTGATGCTGATGAGCTTGTGGTTGTTTCTTGTGGTGATGTACTGGATGGTGCGGATGCGGACATTGGTGGGCCATTCGAAGTACCACCAGAACTTGGCCTTGGGGCAGTATCCGCCTGCAGCGGATAGGCTTGAGTCACTGCGTGCAACCCCGAATGGGACACGTGGGACAAGTTATGTGATGGGGCATGAGGTCGGGCAAAGGGACGAGGACAGGGCCCACTCAATCAACCGCAGGTCCCTGTGGAGGTCGGACCCGAGACCCGATGTGGTGGAGGATTGGGCAACGGTGTATTGAACGTGCAGTTGCGCCAGTATAGAATGCCCCTTTAGCATCGCCAGTGGTGGAGGCGGTGGCCGTGCAGATGGTACGTAGGGCTTCACAGAACCGCTGACTGGTGCAGATGAGGTGAGAGTTGCTGAGGCGGATCGCTGTTGCGGGGATGGGGATGAGTATATATTCCCTACGAGGAATTTGAGCCACGGGGTGCTGAACACGATGTGGTTGAGCTTCCCTGTGAGCTCCTTGGCCTCCTTGGCCCTGAAGGAGCGGTGGTGAGGGCCCCATGTCATTTGGAGCAGGGTGATGGTTGCCGAGACAAAGTCTGATGGAGTGCCGGCCGTTAGTTTCCGGAGTCTCAAGGCAAGGCCCAGGATCCTGTTGACTGGGGCCACGAGGAGTTCATATAGCTTGTCCCAGGAAATGGGGTCCTGGCGGACCGCTGTGTTCGAATAGCCCAACAGGATGAAGATGGCTTCTATGCTGGCTGCGATGGCTTGCTCAAACCGGGGAATGTTGTTGAAATTGAGGCAGACGTCATCGTCTGAGTAAACTCCGTGTGGCATCAAGCTGGGCGTGCCGGCCACATCGTGAATGCCCTAGTTAATGGCGTCGCGGAAGGCTTGGGTGAGGCGTGGATGTGTCTTGCCGCGCACTGAGCGGCACCACGTGATATTGTCAAGGACTGCCCTGTGCTTTTGCACCAGGGAGGTGTCGAAGAAAGCTGTTTGGCCAGAGCTGATTGGGCGCGCTGAACTGCTTCCCAGTTGGTGGGGCTGAAGTCCGCGCTGAACGCGAGTCCAATCTGGAAGAACAGATAGTCGGCGAGGATGTAAGAGACTGTGCCAGTCACGTCTGGATGGTGCTTGATTTGTCGGAAGCATGACTTGACGTCATTGGCATGCTCGACGATGTCGTCATCAAGGTACGATATCTGTAGGTTGTATGCTCGGATGAGGATGTCCTTGCGCACCGTGCCAAACTTGCATTTGAGTTCCGAGCCGTGTGGTGTGGGGGTCATGGCATTGACTGGGGTAGAGTCCCAGTTGTATCTTCGTGAGGCATCAAAGATCTGGCGATCCTTCTTGCCTGGTTTTTTGAGTATGTGCTGGGGTGTTATGAAGCAGTGGGGTACGAACCGCCAAAGCCAGTGTGGGACGTGAACAATGCAGTTGTTTTGTTCCTCCTTGTTCATGGTGGCCATGACCTGGCCGAGCTTGGCACGGATGGAGGGGTGGTTCCCTTTCCGCCAGTACAGGAGCGCATTGTCGCGCGTCGTGGTTGCATTGAGGTGGTTTGGGCATCCTACCGTCATGATGCGGGAATAGTGATTTATGAGGGTTTTGGCAATGCTGTGGGTGCAGAGAGAGGCAACGATCGATGCGATGTTGCAGTATATATGCCCGTGTAGTTGTTTCCAAGGAAGCGTATTGTGTGAGATACGCTCTGGTTGTAGTGGAGGAGGCAAGCGAGGAAGACGTAAGCCTTGCTGTCGCTGGGGGATTCTTGCTTGGCCCAGTCCATGTTGTACTTGGCGAGCCAGAGAAAGTTGTGGTCGCGTAGATGCACGCAGCAGCAGAGGAGATGCAAGAGCAGTGGATGGCACCAGTGGAGCGCGAGGATGTCGGATGGTTCAAAGAACTCTGATTTTAGCACAAGCACGTAGGTTGTCTCGAAGCATGCTTCTTGGATGAAGGAGTGGCTGGCACTGGGTTGCCCGAAGGACAACTGCAGCAATGTGCACGGTGTAGGGGACTGTGTTGGTGGCGCATCATTGGCGCGGGTGTCATTGCCGACGGCGGGGAGTGATTGATACCAGTCTTAGAACGACTTACCGAGGATGGCGGCCAAGGGATCGTAGTCCGGGTGGCCTAGGTATTTCTTGTTGAAATCCTTGAGGAGGCACATGTTGTTTGCAGACAAGATTTTGGGCTGCGCATTGTGTAGCGAGGGTTTGTGGAGTTGCTCGTGGTTGGCGGAAACTTACGATGTGAGAGGCAAGGGCCGAGAGCCTGCTGGTGTGGCCGGGCGGAGAGTGGTGGCCATCATGGATGTCAAAGCTGGTGCTGGCCATATGCGAGGGTATCTGGCGGTGGCCACGGGATTAGAGATAGAGAGTAATGGTGTTATAACTAAGTTGTTACTTGTAGGGTTACTTTGATTTTGCTGCGGTTGCGTTGGTGAGAGATGACGCCGATAGCTTTGCGGTGCTGGATGATACCTTGGCTGGGTCGACAACCTTGCAGTTCCATTTGAGGGCCGGTGTCTTGTCGATGAGAGCCAACCACTTCGCGAACGTGGCGTCCGGCCACTTGGTGATGTCCAGGTCATGGATCATCATGCACAAGGTGCCGCATGGGCAGTTGCGGTCAACGTGCTGGCGGGCCGCACAGAGGCAGAGAGAGGGATTGGCCTCGCTGACGGTTGGCATCATGCCGGACCCCGTGTACACGAGAGTGCCGGAGAGGTCATGGGGCGATGGCGCAGTGTCGCCAGGCTTACCGTTGCGCTGGCACTTGGGGTCGGGTGTGACGAAGCCCGTTCCGGTGTTGTTATTGCTGGCAATGCGTTTCGGGGCCCTGTCGAGCTTGGCCTTGGCGGTTTTTGCCTCGTCGGCTTGGAGGAGTGGGCAGGATGGGATCGTGCCCATGCCACACTCGAACTTGCGCAGGGTGCTGACGCAATTGTTGAGGAGCTCGAAGGCTTTGACAAACTTGTCGGTTGCAACTTCGGAGATCCAATCGTTGGCAAGGAGGTAGGTGTTCTTGGTGTGGCGGAGCGGGTGTGTAAGCAAGATGCTCAGCTGGTCAAGCATCTGGACCGTCCAGTGAACAAGTGGCTTGTGGGGCCAGTTGCTCTTCTTCAGGGAAGCCCACATGGACGTGGACGAGAGGTGAAGGGTGAAGGGACGCGCCCCGACAAAAGGGGGGGGTGTGGGGGTCCTTGGGGGGCGTGGCGCAAGAAAAAGGGGCCCTTGATGGGGGGGGGTTCCAGGGCGCCCGAAGTGGGAAGCTGGTGCCCCCCTTTTTGGGGGGGGCCCCCCCCCCCTTTTTGGGCCCCCTCCCCCCCCGGGGGTCCCCTGCTTTCGGCGGGGGGCCCCCCCCTTGGGGGGGGGGGGGGGGGGCCCCCCCCCCCGAGGGTAGGGGGTGCACCCCAAAAATGAGGATTTCGAAATGATGACATATTGCTGTAAAAACTGTTCCTGGATGAAGTAATAGGTATTAGTATGTCATTGCTAAATTTTTTCCCGAAAAAATCCGCCGCATGCTTCCCTACTAGCCCATGTTTGAATCGAACGTGATAACACTTTATGTAAGAGGTACTACGTAAGTATACTTAGTTTGACATGTTAATTTACTAGGTGCCACTGTCCTACGTAAGTAAGTACCCTAATATGAGCATTTGGTAACACATTCATGCAGAAATATTACTCTATACTATATCTCCAACCCCCAATAACATGTTTGTTGTACTTTGTCTTCAATAATACCTCCTCAGTAATTGATTCATCACCTTCCCGGAGGGTACTTTGTTCCCATTCAATATGAACTTTATTCCGTGGTAGCACCGCAACGACGACACCCTGGCACCACATGTTCTTGTTACTTCCATCCGGTTCAACATATGAATATAGAATCTCAAGCTCGGCACCAATTAAGTCTTCATCAACCTCAGGCCTTTTTGGCTGTAATATCTCGTGTCTGTCAATGATGCCTTCATCTTCTAATTGATCTCGCAGCTTGATTGCTTCTTCCACAGCTTTTTCCTTTTCATTCTCGTAACGTTCTTCCAATTCAGCAACATCTGCTGTTCTCTTTCCAAGCTGAGGAGTCACTTTTCTAGATGGCATATTCATGGTTGGTGATGTAGGAATCCCTCTGTGTTGTTGCTCTGGAATGAGTTTCTCAGTTAAATATTGCAAAAGTTCATTGGAAGTGAATGTGTGACCTTCTTTAGACCATGGATGATGTAGGTCTTGCCAACCAAACCCAATTATGCGAATTCTGATTTGTTCTTTAACAGCATTCAGTCTTGCTGTTTCACTTGGAAGATTTTTGAATTCTCTATTTGCAATAATTTTTGTCTTCCAAACTGCCGGGGAGTTTGCCATCTCGATGTAAGTCAATTGTTTCCATACTCTTTCTGACACGCCAGCATTTTCTTTTGCCGCAGAATTTGTTTCTTCTCATGTTTTGCTTCACGCTGATTGTTCAGTTGCACCTTTTCTTCTCGGCGCACTACTGGAGCTGAACAAAGAGCATATGCAACTAGCGACTGTCGCTCGTCGGGAGTTAATTTGAAATAAGCACCGTCTTTTTCAGAGTCTTTAATGTCGCGGTTGAAGTCACCGTTGATTCTTGCATGTCCAACTGCCGAAGCATGAATACCTAGAATTCTCCCAAAGCATTGTAACTGTCTCGTCAACTGAGCAAATGGACTTTCAGCTGGATCATTGGTTGCATTTTTACCAACACACGCCATATGCTCCTCATTCGTAGTTCGACCCCAGCTGAACTTGCCACCAACTGCAGTAGCATAATCAGAAAGAGCTTTCTTTGGGTCACAAAGTTCACCCAAAACTGCTGGAGCAACTTCGTTTGCAGCCATGTCTTCAACAATAGCTGTTGTATCTTTGTTCTCTTGACGCGATGGATAGAACATTTCTGCATTCATTTGATCGTAGGGTAAAACTGTTGAACCGTCGATAGTATTCGTCTGCTTCACTTCGTATTGGTATTGCATTGCTTCTTGCAACGGGGGTAATGGAGCAGGATTTCCATGCTCATCGGTATAAAGCTTGTCGAATATCGAATTCATGAAGTCTTCATTTAAAAATAAACTGCCATCTTGTTGAATATTCATCATAGCGTCATATAGGGCATCAACTGCTTTGCCCATCGACCTTGCCGACCAGTCATAACCCTGCTGTCCAATGAAGTGTGTGTTGCCAGCTAGCCATCGCAGCGGCATACAGATTTTGAAATGAAGAATTGCCATGGTTTGACACAGCGCCACCATTTCAACTGATGTAAGCACAATGAATAAATTCTCTTGAAGAATGTTGTCATTGCATCCACGCAAACACTCATCCAAAAATTCAACGTAGTAGCGCCTGTTCCAATACACTGCAGCGGCCCCTTCCGTTGCTAGGTCTTGCCTCGATCCAGTTGTACGTGTCACTGGAACTAGTAACGCACCAGGATGAAACTTACGTAACCAATGTTTGAACATATCACCGTGACCCTTCGGGTAGTTTGCAGGAAGGCTGAACTCCTTATCGATTGCTCTCAAAATGCCATCGAACATTGTAGTTATTCGTAACCTCCAGTCCACGCCATTCAAGTCGTCAGCTAATACTTTGTTGAGATAAGAAGACAGTCGATGAGTAACTGCTTTTATCCAAATGTTCCGCATGTGGTTGTGGCAGTCCTGGACCATGGTTGCAATAGTGTTAGGATGATTGTCATTTACTCCCGAAAGTGCCCTCTTTTCCTCCACTGCAAAGTCTACGGCGTCAACCAATAGTTGTGCAAGTAGACGTGCACCATTGCAGGTGTCTGTGTTCACCAAACCACCCTCCAGTTTAGACAGATGGATCTGAGAGCTGGAGGGAATGCTGTGTGTGTTGCCAAACATTTTCTCATGGACCACAGCCCATCGATCCAAATGGCTTGCCTTGTCGTTGATTGTTTGAACAATTGCATCACAAATTGTTTCAGACCTCTCATCTTTGGGTATGATGCTGCTGGTCAATAGCAATGGTCTGTGAATGAAATAGGGACCAGCGTCAGTTATATTAGCAACATACAAAAAAGAATTACTGAATGCTTGACTTACTCAAACACACCGTCAATATCCTCTTCGATGCTCAACGCAAGATCTTGAAGAGCTTTGTGTCGTCTGCCACTTCCATCAGTAAACATCTGGCCCCATCGTTTGGCTTTTGCTAGGCGATACGTTGCCAGAGTCTCCACAACAACAAGAAGCACCGTACGCCCACGACGAATTGTCCAAATACTTGGCAGTTCTTTGATGACTGTTGTTGGAGAGAAACAACAAAGGAATGATATGGTGTTCGAGTTAACAGAAGAAGGAGGCGTACCATTGACAAGTTGTTCTAGGATCAATTCCCAGACGAAATGAGGCCATGACGTTGCTCCTCTTTGGCCATCACAAATTTTGCAAAATACTTTGATTGGTACCGCCTTCTCCAATTCTTGAACTTGATTCTTCTTCCTATCTAGTTCGTCTTCTAGCTCCATGAGTTGGTTGTTTTGATTTTTAACGATAGCCTCCAACTCCTTGATTCTTTGCTCCTGTATAGAACTATGAGCAATTACCTCCGCCGAACGTTGTGTTGACCTATTTGCCTGTGCCTCCGCCTGCTTCCTCTGTAAGTCCGAAGTTACCATATTAGAAGTCAGCGAAAGTACTTTTGTTGAAAGTACTTCGGCATTACTTTTAAAACGATCTACGACCTTCGAATAGTGCATCCTCTCTTCCAAACGAGCACTCCTCTCAGCCGCCTTCAACTCCAAGTCCTTCGACTTTTCAACCTCTTTTAGCTGTGTTTCAAGTTTGTCGCATTTAGCTGCTAACTCATTGATTTCAAAACTGAAAAAGAATTTGTGTCGAAGTAGAAAAAAGGAACAAGCAACACAGTAAAACTTACTCTTTTGACCTCTGTGCACCACTGATTTCCATTGTTTTTGCAACGATTGCCTTTGAATGGGCCTGTTCAATCTTGTACCGTTCCGCCTTCTCTCGAACCAAAACAAACTTGTGTTGCTTCTCCAAAGCAGCAATCTTCTTCTCCGCTGTGGCCTTTAACTTTCTGATCTCTTCCTCCTTGCGTGCCCGATACGCCACAAACCTATCAGTGCGCCTTCCTAAGAGCAAAGCAGATTTGTCTGCGGAGTCTTTCAATCGCGAAATTTGAAGACTAGAATGTTTGTTAGTACATTCAAGGACAGAAATATTGCTTTTCGCAATTGACAACTCATCTTTGAGGTGCTCAACTGCTTGTTCAGCACGTTGAGTCTTTCTCCTCTCGTAGTCCTTCTTGTTGCGCAAAGACTTGATTTGGAGTGCCAGCGGTGGAGGCTTGACAGAGCCGTGAGAAGAAGGATCTGGAGGCGGTGAGGAAGACAGGTCCCTCGTAGCAGGGAATACATTTTTGGGGGCATCACTCTTGATGGCCTTTGCCTTCCGGCCATGGCCATGACGAGAGAGGGATTTATTTAACCTCTTCTTCTTCTTCTTCGTCATGGGGTCGTGATGAGGGAGGTTGACCTCGCAGTGGAGGAAGACCATGGACTGTGA
This sequence comes from Cyclotella cryptica, assembly GCA_013187285.1. Classification (NCBI taxonomy): domain Eukaryota; phylum Bacillariophyta; class Thalassiosirophyceae; order Thalassiosirales; family Thalassiosiraceae; genus Cyclotella; species Cyclotella cryptica. The sequence goes on from JABMIG010000053.1 coordinate 306,039, forward strand.
GAGGGCTTCAGGAATGTTGGCGAACTTGTTCGCCATGGCCTCATTGATGCCCGCCCTGTCTGGGCTGCAGTAGAGCCACTCGCCGTTCTTGGTGAGGGTGGGTAGATGAAGAGACTCGGCACTGCGGTCCCAGCCAAGGCTGGCTAGCTTCACGCGGTCGTGGAGCCTGTCGTTGAGGGGCGTGTCCTTCTGGAGTGCCTCGGGCGTGGCGCCAGGCTTACAAGGGATGGACGGGTTAGCATTGCCCAAGCCGTCGAGGTCCAGGCCAACAATGTTGCTGTGTGAGGTGGTGACCGTAGCGGGCGGGGCCACGCTTCGGATGGCGAGATCCGTGATCTCAAGGAGCCGTGAGGAGAGGGCGTTGATGGCAGGTTTTGCCCCGTCTTCTTTGTCGTCACCAACGGGAGTGAGCTTGCAGCTCGAGGGTTGTCCCCAGGACTGCCCGGTAGGGAGGCGGGGGAGGATGAGGCGGTTTGCCACTTTGCCGACGCCTTCCACGGTGCAACGGATGAGCTCGTCGTAGCGGGCTTTGTCGTGGGCAAGGATGCAGCATGCTCAGAAGACACTGTCCGTGACCGTGGTGTTGAGGATGTCCATGGTGGACTCGGTGACGGTGCCTTTGGTGGTGTTGTTGATGCCGTAAGGGATAGGCAGGGAGAGAGGAAGGTGGACCACCTTGTAAGAGACGCCTTTGTGGAGGTCGACAGTGGTACCCGTGATGTCGGCTGCTGTGAAGGCCGGGCCGGAGCGGTAGCAAGCTGGGATATCGGCGGAGGCGGTGTCCACGAGGGAGACGTATGTGCCGGCGACGTTGACCGGGGTGTACTCAGCCTTGAGGTACCTGGGGTCATTGCTGCCATGACCGATGAAGTACTCGAGTTCGATCCCAGTGTTGGGGTCGGTGAGTGTGCAGCGCTGTGGCTGGAAGATGGGGCGGATGCGCTTGTGGGGCGTGATCACATAGAACCCAGCGAACAGGTTGTTGTTCACCAGCGCGAGGATGCGCTTGGTGGTGGAGAGCAACTTCTTGAAGCTGGAGTTGAGCGTGGCTGCATCATCGCTGCCTGTCTTGTGGAGCGTGATGAGCGTGTTTTGGGAAAGCACCCAAGTGGGTGTAGAGGTGAGACCGGAAGGGGTCGAGACTGATGAGTGAGACAGGGGAAACCTGTGTGAGATTCGCAAATGCAAGTGAGGGTCTGCTGGGGCAGGAGCAGATGAACTGCCGGGGCGAGTTCGAGAGGGTCCCAGGACGTGGTAGGTTCCACATCCATGCGCGAAGGAACAAGAGCTGTCCAATGGTTGGAACCACTGAATTGACAGATCAAACCCTGGCGACCGTATACGTACCTTGGGGGCTAGAAATGACGGAGGACATGGTGGAGAAGAGGCCGGAGTGTTCGCACAGGTGGAGCGAAATGGTTAAAAACGTTTCCAAAGGGCGTTAGCCTAGAGGAAGCTAGTGTTTTGATTGGTTGAATCGGTCAAGCAGTCGAAGGAGAGGATTTGTGAGGACATGGATGTCGTCGCAATGATGTGTGTTGTGGAATTGGCGGGGTGTGTGGTGCTCCCGCGTATTTTGTTGTCTAACAGGCAAGTGCGAAGACGGTCTGTACTAAGTAGGGTAGTGTTGTACGTAGGGGGATGGAGGGCCTACTTCCGTCTAGTGTTGTCCTTAGCTGGCTATAGATAGGGCGATGCAATGCGTATACAACTAGGCAGCTGCCTTAGAAGCTGGCCCGAGTCTATCAAGGAAAGGTTGCACAATATTTTTCACTATTGATCATCATGCACTGTTAAGGACTATTTCACTTAATGAAAATAGCGATGGCCTTTAAAAATAGGTTATTTCTTGAAGAAAAAATATTTTGAACTTATTTTTAAGACATAATTTTTAAGACATTACAATTTTTTCAACTATATGTAGAAAAAGATACAATTCCTAGGTGTGATATGATGCCATTTTCAACAGTAATATGATTTTCAAGAGATTATGTTATTTTGCAAAATAATGTCAATTTTGATTAAATATTGTCATTGTTTAAAATGTGTTTCAAATTACAAATTTCTTTGCCAATGCTGCTTTATTGCAACCCACATCCCCGAATACTAATGTCAAAACCTTCTTGGTCTTGTCAAAAGATCTGCATGCATTAGAATGTGCTTTTTCACTTGAATGGCCTTTCATCTGCTCATTGACGGTCTCCTAAAATTCAGTCACACTTGGTAATAAGCGAGCTCATTTTTGTTGATAGAAGAATCCTACACTTTTCTCTCAACCAAAAACTATTTTTATATATTTACGCTCTTATACATCATAATTTCCCTCAACCTCACTATAAATAATGAATTTCAGGGACATGTCTTATACTGCAATATATCAATATTTCAAGTCATCATTCAAATACTATAGTCAATTCAGCTAATGGCAAAATATTCTTTGTCGCTTAACCAAAACTATCATGTTGGGGGCTTTTGCTGTTCCTGGTGGTGGAGCAAGTGCCTTTGGGGGGTTCTGACAACAACTTGTGTGCCGCTGTGTCTTCCTCTGGGTCTTGAAGTTATGTTCTGTCTCCTTCTACAAAGTCCAATAAATGAGGCAACAGGGGCAGAGACTTTGTCAGTGAAGTCACTGTTGTCAGAACTATGATACGATGACTCCTCCACTTGCTTGTAGCAAACTAAGAGAGAAAGTGAGGGGGATTATATTATTCAAAATCAACAGAACTATTTCGTTTCAAGAACCTACCCTTGTTGTGCTTGTCGATCGATTTCCCACTGCGCCACACCGCATTTAAGTCTTGTAGTTATTTTGGAGAGTTTCTGTTGGTCGGCCGGGGTAAAAGCGCAACCTGATTTTTTCAATGTACTGAGGATCGTTGCATTCTGGGTTGATTTGTTTGTCTTCAATGTGCTTGCAGAAGCCTGCTTTCAATTCTGTCGTCCACTTTTAGGTGCATGAGGGTGTCAAAAACACCCATAACCTTCCTGTACACTTGCAAAATGTCAAAGTGTACAGGCAGGTTAACGGAGGATTCAAGAGTGTATGGGTGGCTTACTGGATTTTTAAACATTGCTTAAGCCACAGTTTTTTATTACACTAAGTTTCGACTAAAAAAGTCTGCCAAGTGTACAGGTTGTATACTGGAACATCATGACTGTAGCTTCCTTAATTACAAGTCTTGACATCAAAGATCTTGTGTTGGGCTTAGTAAAGAAGGTTCTGCCGGGGTGCATTTTTTGTGAAGTATCCAACAATGCAGTGTGATAGAACATGTGTTTACTAACTTGTGCCCAGTGTAAAAAGCTTTCATTTGAACCACACCACTGTTGAATTTCAGCCTGACACAACATATGTGCTGCTGCAATACACAAATGCACTAATACTTGAATCATTAATCAGAATTGGTTTGCATCAGGTGTTTTTGCAAGGCATAGTATCATCAACAGACAACATGGCGCATATGAAGCACACTGCCCGCAAGTCTATTGCTAGTAAAGCTCCCCCAAATCAGCTCGCAACAAAGGCGGCACACACAAGTGCTCCTGCTGCAGGAGGTGTCAAGGAGCTCCATCGTTATCATCCAGGAACTGTGGCACTCCATGAGATTTGTAGATACCAAAAACGCAATGACCTTCTGATTCGCAAATTACCATTCCAGCACTTTGTGATTGCAAGGGAAGTTAGGCAGTTGTTCAACTGAGATTTGTGTTACACAGCCACTGCCAATAGCAGCTGCACAGGAGGTCTCTGAGGCGAACTTATTGGACTCTTGAAAAATATAGATTTGTGTGTCATTCGTGCCAGTAGGGTCACCATCATCCAAAAGACATGCAACTCTCCTGGAGAATTCAAGGGGAATGCTGAGAATTGAGAACAGGGCGAAAGAGGTTGGGTTTGAAGGTACTTAGATAGAACAAAGTTCAATTTTGGGACTAGGATAGGGGAACACACAATAATGTATGCAAAAGGAAGAAGTGAAGGACTAACTGAGTTCCAAGTGGGGACAAAGAGAGCAAAACCAACCATGACAACTAGAGGTTTCAAACATAACATATTTGATTGAACACGAGGAATCATGATCAAACAATAATGAATGGGGAAAGGGAGTATAGGAACGGTGTAACGAATAAAACACCAACAACAAACTATAGCGTGCACAATTGTTTTTGCAATGCCTTGCAAAGAAATTGTTATGGGATGTAATAATGTAGTACTGTATTGAGATTCCTACATGTCAAGCATAACAGCCATCATTTTATTACATGAAAAGTACAGTAATACAACCATCAAGTGCCCACACATCATCATAAGTGGCTGCATGTGTTTTGAGATGACGGTGACCCAAACCCCGTGGAGGTTTGAACAAGTTACACGTTCAAACATCACTAGCTTCCACCTGTAACCTACAATACATCAGGCATCCCACCTGTACACTCCAGTACCCTACCTGTACCAGAGGAATTGTCATTTGGGCTAGTGGGAGTGTTACCACTAGTCCACCCGTATACTATACTTTGGTAACCCTTCCGTATACTTTGGTAACACCACTTCGGTAACCCTCCTGTACACTTCCGGTAACCCAACCGTACATATCAGGTATGCCACTGAGGTTGAGGGAAGCTAGCAAAATAGTAATGTAGGATATGTATTATTGTATGGCATTATATCACTATTTTCAATTGATAAGACAATTGTAACAGATAACTTTATTTTTGACAAAAGTTCTTTTCAATTACTGGAAAAAATGTGAAAAATATACTTAGATCAAGAAACAGCCTTATGTAGGAACAATACAATAATCATATGTTGTTTTATTGAAAATGATCTGGTTGAAACTAAAAAAAAATCTTTGAAAACCCCATCGAACATAAGCACAACCGCTCCATGACGAAACAATATCGCCTTTTTTGGAAATAGCCTTATATCTCTGAAATGGCTTATCTCTCGGGAATAGCGCTATAAATAAGACCATTTCTGATGAATAAGCTTATACCCGAGGAATAAGCTTTTTTCCCGATGAATAAGCTTATTCCCGAGGAATAAGCGTATTCCCAAGGAATAAGCTTATTCCCGAGATTTACATGACTAAGTACTATTCCTATGTAGACATGCTTCTTATTTCCGAGAGATAAGGCTATGACCGAGAGATAAGGCTATAAACGAGAGATAAGGCTATAACCGAGAAATAAGACTATAACCGAGACTCGGTTATAGCCTTATTCCTCGGTTATTGCCTTATCTCTCGGAAATAGAAATAAGCTTATTCTTGTTCGAAAATTTGCATTACTTCGATAGTACTAATGTAAATATTCATTACCTAATATTGAAGACCTTGCGCAATTCGTGTTGTCGTCGAAATTCAAACACAAATGCGAATTATCTGTTCTCTGTTCAAGTCGTCAATCCTACGTATGTAATGTTCGTCTCTCACAAAATCCAGTACAGCTGGCGACATTGGAGGGGCGTTGTATACCGTACCTAAGTTTTGTTCACTCCCTCTGAACGAAAATATTAAATATTTCGTATACCTCAACTATTGCACAGTTTCCCTCAACCTCACTGGTAAACATTTTTTGCTACTAAGCAACCCGGTTATAACTACTACTTAGATTGATATCGAATCTGTTTCTAACCAAGAAGTCCATTTTCCTGTAAAATATACCAATTCCTATCATAAGTAGAAGTAAATGCAAAAACTACTTTTAGTCTGGAATTACCAGTAACCCACTGGTACACTCCGGTAACCCTCCCATGCACTATTGTACCGATTTGTTACAGAAGTGTATACAGGGGGGTTGCCTGAATATACCAATCCGGGGGGCTCCGGTAACCTTCCTGTACACTCGAGTGTACAGGAGGGTTACCACTGTTTTTGTTTGCAGTGGTTCAAGGCCCCTGTTGGCCTTCATTGCAGATAATGACTATCTTGTGTAGATGTGTGGTTCACTTGGCACTGCTATTTCAAAAAGAGCTTTTAATATAGCGTATTTCTCAAATATATCATATTTTTCATAAATAGTCTATTTCTTGAATACAACCTATTTCTGAACCTATTTTTGAGAAATAGCCTGTTTTTGAGAATAGCCGATTTTTGAGAAATAGCTTATTTTTAAGAAATAGGCTATTTTCGATTTCTATGGCTACAATTACTATTCCTACATAGAGCAGGCCACTACTTCAAGAAGTTTGCTATATTTCAGATATAGACTAGTTTGAGAAATAGTCAATTTATGAATTTCAAAAATTGCCTATTTCTCAAATATAGCATCAACAAATTATTATTGACAACGTGTCTCTATTAGTATTCATTACTACTCATATTGCCTCCTAGGTCATTTGTCCTTTCTCTCCTGATTGCAAATAAGTTAGCATGTTGGCAGAACAAACAGCAATACTTCTCAGCATATCATCACATGGTAGCCTCACGTTACTGTCTGTTGTCTTCTTTCGACAATCCCCACACTCATCATCAGAAGACAAATAATCATCATGATATAATCATCATTACCACTCCAGCTTGATTGCAGAGAGAGCTGGTGAGCAGATCAGTACTTTTTTTTGACCTGCCCTCTTGCTCTTTGTTCTGCGTGCAAGATCATGAAGAAACGTTCACTAGCAAAGAGGAAGAGGCAGCGTGACCTCTCAAGAGTTGTAGGCTTCTATTACCTTGCAAAGGATGTTAGCATGGTACTGGACAAAATGTTGCTGCTGAGATTACTGAGGATCAATCCGTGAGTATTTAGGCTCAGGTGTTGCTGTTGCCATTAAGGCAGGGACACTGCTCACTGAGATTGATCTGCTGCCTGATGGTTCCGAGATCAGCCACTTGCTGTGGGCTATTTACTTCTTAAAATGCTACCCATGAACAGAGGAAGGATTTTCTGCAGCTGCATTGGATAAGGATGTCATTGACCTGAAGACATGGTGAAAGTACATCTGACCAGTGAACTACGTACTCTCTGACCTCAAAAGTGCTGTGGTAAGTTCATGTATTGTCCTTTTCCCATCAAAATCATACTTCTGACTCATCTTTTCCAGATTATTTTTGAAGACAGGATAGTAAATAAGAGGCATGTCACTCATCTCAGTTTTGACTGCACTGACTGCAGGATTCAACAAAAGGGTACTGTGTTTGCCTCTTCCAAGTTCAAAGGCAAGTCAGCGTTGCAGTATGAGGTTGCATTGGGTTTTTTTCTGGGGAGATAAAATGATGAGTGGGCCATATCCATGCAAGCATTGGCCCGATATTAACATTTCTCATTATGGGCTGATGAAGGAACTCAATCTTGGTGAGAGAGTGGAGGCGGATGACGGATATGTGGGTGAGGATCTTTACATAACAAAAGTGCCTTCTGCATTGTTGAGTCGTTCTTGAGAGGAGGCGGATACTATGCAGAAGAGTGTGCAAGGGCGACACAAGACTGTGAAAGCTCGTCTCAGGAGTTTCCAGGTTCTGGATCAAGTATATCGACACGATCCAACACAGCATTGATATGTTTTCCAGGCAGTTGTTGTTCTTGTACAGCAGCTATCCATAAAAAACGGGGACCAACTATTTGGTGTTAATTATTAAGTAGTCTTCCAATGTAAATGTTTTCTTTTGACAGATTACTATGGCTTCCCATAGTTTCAATTTAATTTGATTGTTAGTTTCCCTCAACCTCAATGGCTTAGTATTTAAATTGGTACTAACATTATACCTAGCTTACTCTAATTGACTGAGGTTGAGAGGGAATTATCAAGAAGAGTTGAATGAACTCGAAAGTTGCTATCCACTCTGAGAAGTGCGAAAAAATGATAGCCATTTCCTTGTCTGAAAACAAACAAAAAGTGATCTTTGACCATGCATTTAGTGAATATTGGTACCTTATACTTTGTTAGAGTCCTACGTCCTTTGTGATCACAAAGCGAAAAATCTGGAGTGTTCCTGTTTTTGTGGCACACATCTCAGCTATTGCAAGCAACTGTGTCCCACCACATCCTCTCTTTGCAGCATTCACTCTTGGTGTCATACTTCAGATCCCAGCTGTTGGCAAGTCCAGAACAAGGACTTGCACCATTGCAATCCTGAACACACTTCATGGAACCCCAGTCCATGAACCATTTCTTAGATCCAGAGGAGTCTGAGGATCCATTGCACGTTGCAAGGTCATATGAATAATACTTTTGGCAGCAAGCAGCCAGTGTGCTGTGCATCCACTGGTCTGGTTTAGCAGCCATGTAATTGGGTTCTTTGCCATCATTTATGCAGCCATCATTTGATCCTTCCCAGTCTGGATAGTAAAGACCTGCACTAGGAGTTCCCTTCATACACTCTCTGATTTTCCAACCATAATTCTTGGTGCAACAGTCTGATAGGGTGTCTTGCAACCACATGGAAGGATTCTTAACCATGTAGGTAGGTGCTGCACCGTCATTTTTACATGTGTCGTCACCCAGCCAGTCTGGATAGTACTTTTTCCCGCTATTTGATGCAGCAGACCCCACACACTCCTCATAATTCCACGAGTAATGTTCTTGACAACAGTCTGCCTTTGTGCTGAAGAGATACACCACTTTGTTTTCTGTCATGTAGAGCGGCTCATTGCCATCACGAACACACTTGGTGTTGTCACCTTCCCAGTCTGGGTACCACAGTGCACGGATGCAAGTATCATCAAGCATACCCATACAACCGTAGTAATTCCATGAAAAGTGAGTCGAGCAGCACTTGGCAAGAGTTGAATGCATGTAGACTCCTGGTGAGGCAGTCATGTACGCTGGTTGGTTTCCATCATTTAAGCATCCTTGATTGAAGCCCTCAGAAGTCCAATCAGGGTAAAACAAATGAATAGATGGAAAGGGAGTGGGAGCCTGTGAGGGTGTACAACTTGGCATGGCACTGGGATACTCCGACGGCTGACTGCTGGGCTGTGAAGAAGGTTGGCTGCTGGGCTGTGATGAAGGCTGACTGCTGGGCTGTGAAGAAGGCTGACTGCTTGGTTGGGAGGAAGGCTGGCTACTTGGTTGGGAGGAAGGCTGGCTACTTGGTTGGGAGGAAGGCTGACTACTCGGTTGGGAAGAAGGTTGATTACTCGGTTGGGAAGAAGGCTGACTACTGGGCTGCAAAGAAGGCTGGCTACTGGGCTGCGAAGAAGGCTGGCTACTTGGCTGCGAAGAAGGTTGACTGCTTGGTTGGGAGGATGGCTGGCTACTAGGCTGAGAAGAAGGCTGGTTACTCGGCTGCGAAGAAGGCTGGCTACTTGGTTGAGACGAAGGCTTGCTACTTGGTTGAAAAGAAGGCTGGCTACTAGGTTGAGACGAAGGCTTGCTACTCGGCTGAGAAGAAGGCTGGCTACTCGGCTGCATAGAAGGCTGGCTACTCGGCTTAGAAGAAGGCTGGCTACTAGGTTGAGACGAAGGCTGGCTACTCGGCTGAGAAGAAGGCTGACTGCTGGGTTGTGATGATGGCTGGCGGCTGGGTTTTGAAGAGGGCTGACTGCTAGGTTGGGAGGAAGGTTGGCTGCTAGGTTGCAAGGAAGGCTGACTGCTGGGTTGTGATGATGGCTGTGAACTGGGCGACGATGTCGGCGAGGTCGTTGGACTCTTGGTTGGACTTTTTGATGGGCTCACCGACGGACTCTTCGATGGATTCTTGGTTGGAATCTTCGTTGGACTCGTGGATGGACTCGTGGATGGACTCTTGGTAGGACTCTTAGTTGGTCTTGTTGGGCTGGCAGAGGGACTAGTAGTCGGGGATGAACTGGGAGGTGGCGTAGGTATGCTCATGACAGCGATTCCACGAGCAACGATAGAAAGAACACTAATAGAATACTTGATATTCATTTTTTTATTTGTTGAAGCTTTGACGTAGGTTTGGAGGAAAGAGTAATTTCGAGAACGCTGATGCGAAGGAGGTTCGTCCGACTATTGCACCAGTTGGAAATTACAGTCTCTGCCTCTAGAGATATGTTGGCTTCCAGAAATGAAGAATAAATGAGACAACGAGGTGGAGAAATAAACAATGGGAGATGCGGACCTGATGCAGACTGTCGTCGCCGAGAACTATGAAATGCTATTGTACAATCCACAATGGACAAACATAATATGCAAACATTAACCTCTCAAACAACATACCTACCACTCGAATCTATGAGAAAACGTGAATGAGTACGGTGGGCTGAAGCGATGGGGCTGTTGGACAATACAAATTGATGAGAACGTAGGAGTATAGGAGCAATGAAGATGATTCGAGTACGTGAATGTCCCTTTTAATTCTCAAAAGGTTTCCATAGAGAAATATATAACCGGTAGAATAACGTAGAGAGAGGACAAGAGTTTAACAAGAGTTCAACATACCATACCTTTCGCTTTACAAAAATTAAGAATACAATTGTCGTTTACAGTAATATGTGCGATTCACGATTGGTTTTGTAAAAACGGAGGGCATGGCAATAGACAAAATTGGGTAATATTAGGCACGCCGGGGGGGGCTGATAAACCGCAGAGGACATAATGTCTACGGTTTCCATATCAACAATGGTCCGTGAGCCCTGCAATCAGCAAGACAGGCAACTCGAAAAAAAATTAGATATTTTGGCAATAAAAATTCGGCGAAGTGACGACTTTAGCGACTTTAGCGACTTTAGCGACTTGCGCGACTGAATCTTACGACGTTGTGACGACTCGGAGAACGAAAGTGACGACTTGCGACCGAAACACGACCACTGAGTCGTCAAAATGTCGTAAGTTACGACCATGTTACTTCCTCAAAAGTCGTCACGGACGACCATGTTACTACAGCAAAAGTCGTCCGGTACGACCATGTTACGACACCAAAAGTCGTCCGGTACGACCATGTTACGACACCAAAAGTCGTCTGTGACGACCATGTTACGACAGCCAAAGTCATCAGTGACGACCACGTTACTACCTCCTGAGTAGTAAGTTACGACAAGTTACTACCTCTAAGAGTTTAAGTGTAGTCTTGACGCGTGACATTTTTTTACATGCGCGCACCATGCAAAAAAACATCACATGACTGCGTCAACACTCACCCACCATGACGGTCTCTGCCACACCGTCTGAAATCAAGTCACCGCACAAAAACCATCGCAGAAACGGAACTTCCGACGCCGCGCGTTTCAAGTCCACAACCAGGACAACAATACCCCCAGCGCGATCACCCTGATTCATCGTATTTTGCAAGAACGAACCCCGCCACCACCATGCTTATTTTGTTACATTTTTTGTCATGGCATGGCGTGATGGAAATTCCACCGATTTGCTGCTAGTAGGTTATTTTAATGACACAAATCGCTAAGTTTATTCATCTACATTGACGCCTCGGGCATATTGCAGTACTCTCCTCCTTCTGGACCCTCCAAGTTGGGAGAAAATGGCGCTGGAGAAGAGAATGATGGCTGCTAAGAATATTTGTTATGCCAGATGTGAAGTAATTGCTTCACTGATCACAACAAATAGAATGAAATCTTGCGGAGGAAATGGCGCTGGAGAAGAGGATGATGGTTGTTAAGAAATATTTGTCATGCCAGATGTGAAGTCATTGCTTCACTAAACAAAACAAATAAAATAAAAGCTTTTATGAATTAATCTCCTGAAGATGCAAATTCTATTAGACAAACATATGAGTGAAAATTGTCATGTCAAGTGAGAGATTTCTGACAAATTCTGTTCCAAAGGAGCGAATACATGTGCTATGTTCCTTCGTTTATCAGAAACTGGCTTTGTGCGTGTAATTCATTGACCATCAGTTACTGTTTGTTGTTTAGCACCAGCCAATAGAGAGGAAAGACCAAATGTCAGCTCATTCCACCACATTGCGGGCACCCTAACTAGAAGCTGCCACATTAATATTTGTTCGTTCAAATTAATGACAATGAAGGAATCTATGAGGCGATGATGTAGAGTGATGCAATGGGGAAAAATTAGTAAACAAATCAGCTTACATCAGCCTAAATCCCATCTTTGCGGCTTCTGGTCATGACGGCTATCATGTACCGAAATTTGGATGGTAGAAATGGTGCTATTTCTCAAGAAATAACGCGAATCAGACCGAACCAAGCGGGTGGATTGTTGCGGGTGATGTGGCGGTGAGGGCAATGAAGTCAGACCTGGTGTTGCAGCGGTATTTGCTGAGATCGAGGTCATGCGGTGGCTGCGGCAGAAATCGTCATGGTGGTAAAGTATTGTGACGCGATTTTATTTTTTTGGCCTCCGTAGAAACTGGTATATTAGTTCACGTGGCACAATGTAACGTGTCACTACTACAATTAAACTGGTACGACAAGTTACGACCACGACCACGTTACTACCACAAAAGTCGTAAGTTACGACCATGGTACTACCTTCAAAGTCGTCACTGGCGACCATGTTACTACACCAAAAGTCGTCCGTGCGACCATGTTACGACACCAAAAGTCGTCCGATGCGACCATGTTACGACACCAAAAGTCGTCCGTGACGACCATGTTATGACAGCCAAAGTCGTCAGTTACGACCATTGGACGACCGTTTGTCGTCCGTTAAAGAAGTAACTGACGACTCGGACGACCCATCTGACGACAACTGACGACACGTCGCGACTGAAGTGACGACTCTAGACTAGATTTTTTTGCTAAAATGAAGATATTTTTAGCGAGTTGCCTGTCTTGCAGTCATTGAAGTCAAGATGTCCCTTTATATAATGCAACAAGACAGGCAACTCGCCAAAAATATCTACCTTTTTGCGATTAATTTCGGCGAGAGTCGTCTCTTCAGTCACGACAAAAATAGTCCGGCCGTGACTTGGTCTTACCACGCGACAATAGGGGTTGTCAATCTTTTTCTCATTATCATTATCATTATCGTTCCTTTTTTGCGAAATCTCGCTATTTTGATGTTTTAGTACCGTAGCATTACTTATGGTGCATCGTCACCATTTTACGATCAAATTTTGCAATCGCACGCATAATAGAAAAAAGTTTGACCGCCCCCAGCACATTGTCATTATGATCTAAATACCTTTCGATGATTTATTTTTTTACGAGCCTTCACATCGAGACCACGAATTTTGTCTCTCAACACGCTTCCAAATATTGACCGCGCACCACAACAATACATCATGGGAAGAAATAGCTTACGTTTCCTGACGCTCGAACGGATCCTGTTGCTTTACAGGAATGCGTGGCTATTTGCATTGGAAAATCGCGAAGACGAGAATAAATCGCGAAGGTGTGCCAATGAGATGTTTGTTGATGTGAGATTTATTTTTGTTAGTGCCTGTTAGCGGTTACGAGCTCAGCACGTAACTTGCAGGGAACTCGAGGGAGCTTGACTGAAACATAAAATTTTGCAATAGTAATGGTAATGAGCATGATAATGACGATTTTCGGTCATTATCATGATCATTACGAAACCAACACCTGATGTGACAACATTACGTCAAATTATTGATTTAGAAGTACCTTTCTCCCCAACAGAAAAGTAATGACGCCTGAGATGGTGTAAAATAAAACCTCCGAAACGACATCTGCTCTACATACATACACTAGTACACCGTGTGATCTAAACAGTGGGAGTCAACCATTTTGATAATGATAATGATGATGAGCGAAAGATTGACAACCCCTAATATAATAGCAACGATCTATGATGTCAACACCTATAGTAATATATATTTCACAATTTAACATTATTGAATCCGATCAACAATGATATAGGTCTTGCTTTTAAACAACAAAAAGATATTTTATGATATTACCTATGATCGCGATCTAGCACACACGATAAAAATTTGATGAAACACTTATTTAAAAGGTCTGGGTGATATCTAGTAAATCGGGAGAAATCACAACTCTTGTGATCATGACATGTTTTGCTTACAAGAACTATGTATTATATCACTTCAAAAAATAATGTCTATCTTTCATAGAGACTTAAAATCCTGCAACCAACACACTAAGATCCCTTAGTAACAGTAACAGATCAGCATTCTCCAGCTCTACATAAATTCACAACAATTTGTCAGTCCTTTCAAACTTCATATGCAACTTATTAGCATTTTTGAAGGAGTACATGGAATAGCAAAAGCCTTGTTATCGTCATAGTTTCTGTTCTACCAATGTGGAACCTAGAGTGAAAATTTCTAAAAAATGGTAACAAAATTATATGGATTGGTCTGTCCATAACTCCAAAATTCTACACACATTGAGGGTATGTTGTCTGTATGGTACTGTATGCAATTTTTTCCAGAGAGACTTCACGCTTTGTCCTTACTATGCTTTTCATACTATTCTTACATCTGTACAAAAATACTTTGTCCTTTAAAAGTACTTAGAATAAATTGATGCCCAATCATGACACACCCAAGATTGACCAATACTCTTGTGTTTTTTAATTTTGCTCTACATTCGAAATGAACATGTGCTGCATGCATAAGGTGAAAAAAATGGACATCCCATTTCTACATTGATATTTTCATTTACAACTTACTACTACACCATTGATGCCACATTAGTATCTTATCCATCAGACTGAACAGGTTGCTGTACTGCACAATACAAGGAATGAAATTGTACAGGGGTGATGATTGCAACGTGAGAAAAAATGAAGCCTTCATTTTTATCTGGTGCTGTGATCTATATCTTGAAATTTATTCCTTCTTTGCAGTCCACATCTTGTCTACCATCTTGATCAGCATCCTTATTCTGGAGCTGCAACCTTCACCCGCATAGTGAAAACACCAATGAAAAGCTGTTTCCATGTTTCTCCAAGGGGAAGGTGAGATGATAGCTTTTTCAACTCATTCCGTTTTATTCACAAGTCTACCCTCATGATGAAAGTAATATTCCAGACCCCAGACTGGAATTAGGCAATCCTACATTGAGTCTCTTCGTGCCAAAATGACCAAGAAAAGGCACTGGGGGTCAAAGGATTCAATAAAGGTAAGATAGTGGTTCCTTTCCAATTTAGAAGCTCATTGATAAATATTATTTGAATTAAAAAATCCCATTCACTAATGCCACAACTCAAATTTTGTGTGCTTGTTTCATTGAGCTACTTTGATGCCCTGCTTTCACCTCAAAAAAGAGATGAAGGAGATGAGAGACGCTGTGTGACTATCTCACCATCTCACTCTCCCATGCAGTTTCATGCCTCACATTTAAGCCCAATTCATTGTTGAATTAAGAGTTGGGTTTAGTATTATGTTTAGCAATCAAAGTGAACATAAAGGTAATGGAACTAAATCTACCAGAGTGAAAACTAATATGTGGCGAGCAAGTAGTGAAATTTGATTGCTCTAGCATTTAACTCATTGAATTTGCCATTATAGACAATTCAGGGACACATTTCTCATTTTTCTGAGAGGTTAAAGTAAAGTCGCAGAACATTCGGACATCTCTCAATATACTAGGAATTTGTTAGACCTTCTCCAAAATATATTTTCGTACATAATTACACCTAGCAATTTTGAGCCAAAGTAGGTAACACCCTGTTTAGAACATTTATATTTAATAATCCTAGTTTTACTGTTACGGTACAAAACCATGTAAAGTACAATATACGATATCTTGTCTATGATGTTTGTGCCCAGTCTTTGTGCCTGATTTCGGTACTAGACAATATCATAGAATCGTTCTATGATTTTGTCTCCATCTTCACAAAGACGGCAATTTTAGCTAGCATTTTCCTGCGTAGACTTTTTTTGCGACGTGGCAAAATCATAGATTTTTTCTATGATGTCTAGCAAAAAATGGTGACGTAATCTATGATATTGATGATGGGTTAGTTCGTCAGTTAATATATTCTTTAACTGGCAACAAACGGGTCGTCAGTAGTCCGAGGGTGTGACAGGGGTCTTGGTTGTCACAGTGTCATAACTGATGACACATGGGAGCTGCGGTATTGGGCAATAAAGACAGGTACAAACGCATAGATACATAAATGCAACCTTGGGTGAAAAAATCCTACATGATCACACGGACAAATGGACTCGGAGAAATAGTGACACACATGATGTGACGTGCTGCATAATCTTCCGAAGTCACTTGAAGGGATTGGTTTGACCAGATCTCTCTTATGAGGATTCCGGTAATTTTTTCCACATAGGAATTAGTTAAATTAAATTGATTTCACTTAAAGGGACTGGGAGTTCAATTAACCCTCCAAGTGAGATTGGTCTTAAACCTCTATACTGTGGTACTGCTTTAAAAAAAAGAAGTATACAGTGTACTTCTGCTAGTTTTGCAGAAGCATACGGGTTTTAAGGTTAGTTTAAAAGTATGTGCTCACGTGAGCCCAGAAAAGGAGCGCACGTAAGCCGGTGGTTAAGGGAACTAAACTTATTTTTTCTATGATAATTATTTATCAAGCACAGAGTAGGGACTGTACTCAATAGTACCTTTAATAACTAGAGAGGTACCTAACAATGACCGTTCACACATATCTCAAGAGAAAAGGAAAGTGTCTTCCAACAACATGCTTTGTTGAATTGCGATGAAAATGAGTATTTGTGGTTATGAGGGTGCGTCAAGAGCGTTTTCTTGCGAGGAATTCAATGGTGTGGTCAGATTGACGTAGCGAATATGAGAACATGGAGATTTCACAAAATGGGCTATACTACTGCTCGTTGTAGCAGAAGTAGCTATACTACTGCTTGTTTTTGCAGTAGTATGGCTTGGAGGGTTAAAGGGATTTTCAATTATTCACATATCATCATCATCTTATTGTAATCCTGTCTAAGGCAGACAATTCGCAATCAGTCTCCCAGGTCCCAATTTTTTTTGGGTTCCAGTATTCATAAGCCTTCCTGTACACCCTCCCAAACTCCCAACTTTTATTTTTTCACTTCCCACCATCTATTCAGGTTACATCCCGGCTTTGCGATTTACAACCACTCCCCGGCTGCTCGGTTTCAATGATGGCTTCGATGGTGGCATATGTCTGGATAGAACTCCTCGTGGAGTACGCTCCCCCATTGCTGGTCAAACAATGAACAAATCGTCCGTCGCCGGTGTTGGATTCAATTTTCACGCGTCATCACCCCCTCCCCATTTGTGTCCCCATTCTCATCCCCCTACTGTCAAATCCCCCTCGTCGACATTTATTCGTCCTTCATCTTCCCCGGTTTTTCCTACCATCACGAAATTACCTGCGACAATGACCCTCCACACATCAGTTGACGGACAACGACATATCAGCAGTGTGCTCATTCTCACGTCACACCACCACCACAACAACATCATCCTCTCTTCTCCCTCGATGCCCCACCTCATTAACTGAGATGATCAAGTTTTTCCCCCCTGAGCAGCCCTGCCAAGATTGACAAGAACAAGAACTAACCCCTCAATCCCACATGAACGGCCCTATCCATGCCATGACAGGACAGAAAAGCCTGATTGGAATGACGTTGACACTTTCTATGATATAGGCACATGAAGCAATGACCGTTCATTGCAGAATGCCCCTTGTCCTTGCCTAGAAAGGGACATATCAACATCATATGCTGCTAAATCATTGTGGATCCTCGTTCTTGTCGTTACCTGAACCGACTCGCTCCATTGATACAAACATCAAAACAAACAAACCACCATTGCGAACTCAACCATGGCAATTCCGAGACAAGGGAAACGCTGCACCGGCAAGCCAACATGCCTGCCATTGCTGCTGTTGCTGCTGCTGCTGCTGATGCTGCTGCTGCTGCTGCTGCTGCTGCTTCTCCTTATGGCACAGCCCACTTGCACCGCTCCCGCCCCTGTCGGCAGTGGCAACCCCTGTCCCAACATCTTCGCCTCACGCTCCATCAACCTGCACCAATGTTACCTCATTCTCCTCACGGCAGCCAACTACGACCAATTCCTCATCCAATCGGAATTCATTGCATTCATCCAGCTCTTGTCCAATCACCAAGTGGGACACGTCAACGAATGGGGAAGGAACGTCACCACGTTTAGTATGCTGGATCCACAGTTGGTAGGGGTGTACAATTTGCATGCTTGTGGGGATGCCTTGGTAGGGTGTTCTGGCATTGAGGGAATTGATATCGGGGAATACTTGCGAATAATCAGTCTCAGTTTGAATCCTGTGTTTCACTCCTCAATCAGGTAGAACATAGAGTCCAGCTGCTGGAACAGTTGCCTAACACTAAAGTTGTTGATTGAAAATTGAAACTTGCTATACAATTATAGCTGAGTTAGTTTCTATCTCGATCATTCTGTTTGTCATGATGATAAGCGATATGTGATTTACTAATTAGCAGTATGGTTTATGGACCATTTGAAACCGATTGATTCCAGCATGGACACTCTCTTGGATAACATCTTGTTCTTTTATAAGCTGCTCGTTGCATAGCAACCCAGTTCCCAAGTGCAGTCATAACCTCATCTCCCTTTGTACACTGGCATAAATTGCAATGCCCATGTTTTTCTTTGAAAACAAGAAGTATAATGTATTTTTGTCCCACAATTCATCTGCTTATTCCTTCACCAACCATTCAAACCCAATAGCCTCCAGTGTTTTCACAACATCGTCTGAGAACTTGGTGGTTTTTGCTCCCATGATGTGATGTTTGTAATCCACTCTGATTCAATTTACAAAGGCTCAAATATTAGGGGTGTTTTGAGGGATCAGGCAATGCCCATTCTGATTGTAATATGTTAATGTATCTATGACCTGGTTTTCAAAATGATTTATTCTGGACATGGTCCACGGGAAATCTGGAATGGCTTCCAAGATGTGAACCTTTTCACAAGCAGCATGAATCATATCATCTTGGATTTTGTTGTCAAGAAGGTTTTTACGGAGATCATTTTGTTCTGTGATCCATGCACAAAGGTTGCATTCATCCGGGTCAATACTGAATGGATTGCAGGTGTGTTTACGCCATTTGTGTGGAGCCAATGAAAGAGGTAGAAGTTCTTCAGCCAAGTTTTGCCTGACATGGTCATGATGGATAGTTATCCTGCTTTGGATCGAGCGAGGCAAGTTAGAACTGAAATGGTGTAGGTTGCTGAGGAGTAAGAGAGCAATTGTCGCAGGTCACAGCGCATCAAGCTCTGCCGAGCAAGAGCAAAAACACTTGTATTCGCTTGTGGGCATTCCTCCGCGGTGGTGGAACTGTCCTCAAATTGTACGATACATACGATGTATGATGATGTTGACCTACCTGATTTATGGATCTTCTTAAGCACAACCATGATATCTACTCTATGTATCTATGTGAAATTTTCACTTTAGGGGATCAGATTTTCACTTTTGGGGCTTAGAAATGCATGAGTTGCATAAATTTTCACAGATTTTCACTTGAGGGGCCTAAGCCCCTCAATTTTTTTGGCATGAAGTGCATACACATGAAGGTATTTCTGCAATTTTTTTATTTTTGTTCTACGTACTCTACATATCCTCACATGTGATAAACGTATGTACATTTAATTTAGGTCAGTACATTAGGAACACATAGGCCAATACCGCAGCTCCATGGGACGTCACTAGGTTGTATCTAACAACTCTGGGGGTTGTCACTTTGTTGTAACTGACAACCCCCAGAGTCATCTCTTGGTCGTAACTGACGACTCTGGTGGTCGTCATGAGGTCATAACTGGCGACTAAGGTGGTCATCACCAGGTCGTCAGTTACGACATTTTGACAACTCATGTGTCGTCACATGAGTCATGTTTCATCACTTTCTTTTCCTGAGTTGTCAAAATGTTTTCACTTTGAGTCATGCAAGTCATCAGAATTTGAGTAGTTGTCACTTTGCTGAAATTATCTTGTCAAAATGTGCAAAGTTTTTGCAAGTTGTCTGTCTTGCAGGGACATTTTTTTCAAAACTTAGCGGTCTGTGAGCCCTGCAATCCATATTGAATTCAATGGCAATTTCGCAAAAAATGAAATTATGAATGAACTTGAAATTTTACATAGATTCCAAAAATCAGTCATAGTTGGGAGTAACGTAACTAGAACCTACTGAAATTATTTGCTTCATCAACTTGAAGTTACCAAAAAAATTCATATCATTGAATTCAATGTCCTCCGTTTATTCAATTTTTGAATGCTTTGCCACATGCTCCATGAGGTGCTTGTTGCACAGCCAATGTCCGTGCTCATTGCACAGCCAATGCCCCAAGTTACATTACAACACGTCCTAGCCTGTTTTTTGCACTTATCCACGCTGCAAACATACTGCTGGTACCTTGAAACTGCATAACAGACCTGCTCATGGTTGCAATATTCTTTGGCATGCGGAGGAACCAGTATCCTTCCATGCTAGTTCCCGATGGTCACTTCTTCCTCCTTATCCATCCTATCAGCACTACTGACCCACTGGTTGTCGATTAGGGCCCAACTGAATTTCTTACAAAATCAACAAATGTTGGCATCTGCTCAAAAACTCGGGGCCACACAAAATTCTTGCATGCTAGGTATGTTTTCACCTCTGTGATTGCTAATAGGAAAGCAAACTGCACGTGTATATGTCTGATTTATCATGGAGGAATTATGACAGCCTGAGACTCAATACAACAGTTTCACATCATATCATGTGGTATTTTACCAAACACTCTGACTGACCGGTTTGAACATTAAATGGAAAATAGAAATAATAGTCCAAATGTACCAAATTAAGAATTGAAACTCAATAGAAGACATTACTTTTTAGAACAACAGAAATAATCATCAAGCCAGGGGCATATCTTTATGGCAGCCTTTGCTCAATTAATCCTTTGCCATACATCCTAGGTTGCAAATTCCGGCAGAATTACGGCAAAATTACGCATTACTCCGGAATATTTGCTAATTTTGACAGTAACGTGATTACTGTGTGGTGGATTACTGTGAAATTCGCTAAGTAAATAGCTTGTTTTAGTCACTATTTAGATCAAGATATGACACGGAATCTTACAGTAACCAACCGTAACCACAAAATAGGTATCCAGAACATAGTCTGTCCTTCTGTCCCATATTCTGATGCATGGCTGGTTGTTGATTGCACTTCTCAAAGGTGTGTGCTGCAGCTGTCGCTCATTTCCCCAGCCCAAAGTCAACTCAACCACCATGGGAATCCATGCTCCGTGAATCACCGAAATCTCCATCAATACCTGTCCAATCGCCACTTGCCCACCGCCATCCTGTGCCTATTGTTGCTGCGGATCAACGGCAGCCTTTTATCCTGTGAGTTCCCCTTGGTAAGGTTGTTTTTTCAGACATTATCTGTCCAATTAAATAGACTAGATTTTTTCTGCCCCCACGCATGTAATCCCCCATTTCTCCATCAATACATCTCCAATCACCACGCGCCCACCACCATCGTTTGCCTAATTTTGCCGCGGATCAACGGCTGTGTTTTTTTCTGTGAGTTACCCTGTTTTCGTGTAAGTTCTTGGACACTCTCGAAAACTGAAATGGCATGTTAATTTTTTCTGCCTCCACACAGGTAATCCCCCATTTCTCCATCAAAAACTCTCCAATTCCCACGCACCCACCATCATCCTTTGCCTATTGTTGCCGCACTGTGACAGCTGCGCTTTTCCTGTGAGTTCCTTTGGTTTTGTTTCAGTTTTTGAACACTCTCGAAAACTTAAACATAATTCCAATTTTTCCACCACCACACAGGTAATCCCACATATCTCCACCAATAACTCTCCAATCACCACGTGCCCACCACCATCCTTTGCCTGTTGTTGCCGCGGATCAATGGCTGTGACATTTGCCGCGAGAGTGTTTATTTTGTTGTCATTTTTCTGATTTCCTCTTTTTTTGAGGTTGCAATTAAAAATTCGTGCCCAGACCATTGTATCCCCCAACCTCATCCAGTCTCATCCCCTTCCACGGCTCTTCCATAACCATATCATTACTTGAAGAATGGTGAGTTTTCCATTTTGTTCTGCCTTTTTTATTTCAAGTCTTCCTTTTTCTCAACCACTATTGCAAACTTGTCACAGGCGATGCGTCATGAATCTTCCTCCTCCTCATCCTCATCCCAATCTGAATCAGAAGATGATGTGCCCCTTGCCAATTTAAAAAGGCTACCAAGAAAGCTATTTGAAGAGTCTTCAGATGAGGAGGATAACATCCCCTTGTCAGAACTAGCCAAGGAACCTAGGCAATCTCATTTGCAATCACAGATCAATGATGAAGACATGGAGAAGGAGGAAGAGGAGGAAGAGGATGCTTCTGACCATGAAGAGCCATGGGGTGGGGTGGTTGAGGATGATGTCCTCCCCCCAGTCTCAATTTGGTTTGGGATGGTGGTAAGATTGTCAAATGCCTTGATCCTTCAAGTGGAGCCAGAATTTGGAGGTGTCATCACTGCAAAAACAAATGGAGTGGTTGGAATCACACCAAGGCTCTAGGACATGCCATTGGGGGGGGAGGACATCAGGGGCTGCAAGAGTGTGCCTCCTGAATGGAGGAAGTTATATATGGGCATTGTGAAGAGGAAGAGCCTGGCAGCTGCTGAGAAGGCTCGCCATCATGAGAGGCTGTCAATCTCTATTGACAAGAAAGAACAGGATGCAAAACAACATTTATAATGGGAGAAGGAGTCAATTAGGGCTAGGCGGTACAAGGGTGCAATACCCACAGAATCTGTGGATGTCTCAGGTTCTCGAGCAGGGGATCTCTCAACCCTAACCTCCTTGAAGCCGTTGTTCCTTAAGCCCGCCTCCATTCAGTAGTGGTAAGAGTGTTCATGTTTTGTTTGTACTTTTATCTTTTAGGTCACATCAAACTCATTTCCCTCTTTGTCAAATCTTGTGAGGGAGCACTCATCCCAGAAAGCTTGTACAGCAGAACATAGTTATGTCCCATATGAGGAATCCTGTGGCAGAAGAAGAATTGTCATTGACCATCGCTCATTATCTAGCTGCTTATTCACTTCCCTTTTCTCATGCCGAAGATCCCCTCTTCAACAGAATCCTACAAAAGGCTAGGGCTACCAACCATAAGTATGAGCCTCCTAAGAGGTCCCAGGTCGCAGGCAAACTCCTTGATGCACATTTTGCATCGTACCAGAAGAACGGCTTGGAATCTTTGCTAGCAGATGTGGATACTTATGGTCTGGCAATCTTTGGTGATGGTGCCACCATTTTCAAAACCCCTCTGATGAACATTCTTGCCCGTTCACCAAACAATCCAAGTTGTGTCCTTGATGTCATTGACTGCAGCAAACACATGCTGCAAGGTGGCGAAAAGGATGCATGGTTTATTGCAAAAAAAAATTTACCAATCATGAAGAAGATTGATCCATAATGAAAGACAGAATCAATGTTGTTGTTTTTGATGGAGCTGTGAATGTCCAAAAGGCTGCTGACTTGCTTAAGGAGCACTTTCCTGACATTACTGTGATGCAGGGAGTTCAGCACACCATTGCCACAATTTTGGCAAATGGACAGGACTTCGCCCTATCAAAGACCTCTGTCAGTTTTGAAAAAAGGTATGCACAATTTTGTTATGTTCCATTCCTGACTGTTACCTAACAATTCTTTGTTATTAGCTCCGCAATATCTTTGGTAACACCTGTCATGCACCCTATGCAGTCTTTGCAAAGGCATCCAAGAATCACAACAACGGTAAGAAGTTGGAGTTCATCAAGCCATCAGAATGCAGAATGGGTGGTGAGCTAATTCAGTTACTCAGGGTGCTACAACTAAAGGATACTTTGATGGAATGTGTGGCAAGCAAAGCCTTCCAAGAGTTGAAACACTTCACTATTGTGGCTGAGGTCCTGTTGAATGAGGGATTTTGGGACTTACTGTGGTATGTGTGTAAAGCATTGTATCCCATGTATTGTTTATTACGGCTTGCTGATATGAAGATACAAGGGATTGGCAAGGTGAAGTACTTTATGCATCAAATTGACCAACTTCTCCCATAATCCGTTGATGAGGTATTTGAGAACTGGGACAGTGACAGTTGTCCAGCACTTAAGTTGAAACTAGCATGTGACAGTGACTTGGACTTTGATCTACCAAAAAGTATGGGAGGATTGAAGACAAATGGGTTGGAGATAGGTATAGTTCTTTCTGTTTTGTGTACATTGTTTACAGTGATACCTCATGTGCTTCTTTTTGTTTGATAGGTGATGATTTTTCAGATGACTCAGACAACACTGTCGGTAGAGAGAGTGAAGAAGAGGATGATGACGCTTCTACTGACAGCACAGACTCATTGGGGCAGCAGGTGAAGTCTAAAGAGGAGGCTATTCCCGGTGACACCTTTGAATTGTTCAAGTTTTGGATGCCTTGGATATGGGAGTATTACAAACCTCAATTATTGAATGATGTAGTTTGTGTCTCTTATTTGCTGAGTCCTGATCCCGTCATAATGGCTTTTGCTTCAAAACCAGAAAACAGGGATCCAGAAGACAGGTTAGCATGTGAACGGTTGATCTGTAATATGTTTGTGCCTAACAACTTCTTCATAAAGAGGAATGAGAACAGGAGGAAGCTAGGTTGATTGATAAGTTTTGGCAGTAGCATAATGACTTCTGGACTAAGCAGGGTTACTTCAAGTAAAGGCACATCTGGATAACTGCTGAGAATCCAGATTGCGTAGCCCATGAGTGGCACAAGAATTACTCAAGCCCATTCACTGAGGTACTTGGCAGGCTGGGGTGCAAGACATCATCTAATTTGTTAGGCATTGGGGAGACAGAGTGGCACTGGAAGGTCACCAAGAGGAATAAGAGAGGGCATTGAGCAAATTTAAGCACAGAGAAGACAAAGAAGCAGGCAGCAATTGCAGCAGCCTACAGTCACGAGAAGTCAAGTCTTTGTCAAAAGGCTAACCAAAAAGCCGGTAAATTGTATGAAAACAAGGATTTCACCCAGTTTCATGGTCAAGGCCTCTGGGAGGAAAGAAAGAGGATTCCCATTCGTCTATTCAGGGCATGGTATGAACGTTGGGAGTCCTTGCAACTTAAGAGCACGGGTGATGATAGATTTGCAGCTGCTCTAACTTCAAAACATGGTGGTCTCAAGTTTTATGATGTTGATGGTCCTCTGAATGGATTTCCAAGTGCGGTCAATAGTTTTACTCTGGAAGACAACTGTTGTGTTCTCTGGAAATTGAACGAGGATGCCTCGGAGAAGCCCATCAAGGGATATGGGTATAAGTTCTTCATTTTGTTTTGTTTTCCAGGATATGATATTAATGAACCATATGACAGACAGCCACAAAAATACTGGAGTCAACAAGAATTGTACAAAGGTTGTGATTTCTATGGCATGGTGGAGGATTATTGCAAGCAGCATCCAGAAGAAGCAGAGGAAATTGGTTTGAAGATTTATAGAAATGATGGTGTTATAGATGAAATGAGAGAATTGGAGGCATACAAGATTGCACAGAAGAGAATGTTGGTGTCAGGTGATGGAGAGAAGACAGTAGATAAGCAAAAGAAGAAGAGGAGAGTATAGTTGCGTTTTCCCCACAAATTTGGTTCCTGTGGGTGGTTTTTTTTCAGCACTATAGTACCTATTGATTAATGTAATTGAAGTGGTTAGTTTATGTTATTACAACGCATAACAGTCATAGTATTAATAGTTATTACAATTGGTATCAGTCATACTATTTATGAGATGCAGTAATACAACGCAGTAATATTACTGTGACCGAGAGTAATATTACTGCGGAATATTACTGTAGAGTCAGTAATTTGGACTTGGAGAACAAAAATTAGACAGTAACAACAGTAACATGATTTCGTAAGATTCCAACAGTAATATTACAAAAAATTGAGATGGTAGTAGTATATATACTCCTACCGTAACTGGGCTCAAAAAGTTGCATTGTGACACAGTAATTTTACCGGAACTGACAGAAATTACTGCAGTAATTACAATTGGTTACTGGTTACTGTGTTTTTGGGACAGTAACCAAAATCGGAATTTGCAACCTAGCATACATCATGTTCCTGTTATTGGTCATGAAAAAGATCATCATCATTTCAGGGTGATTTCCAGTAGTCTCTGACAGCAATTTTGGATGTCCACCCCAGTAAGTTCTTAAGTTTTTGGGAATATTTGAATGAATTGCCTCCATCAATCAAGATGTCTTCATCCATTCCAATGATTTCACTCACAATTTTGTCAAGAGAAAAGTTCTGAGCTACCAGTATCTATGTTTCAAGCATATTCAATGAAGGGGGGTTCCATTGCTGATTCCTTGCATTCCCAGATCAGTTTGTCATATAAATATTTGATGTCCGTGTTTGGTAATTGTCCCCAATTAAAACAACATGGTTCAGATGTGGATCGTATCATCAACAAGCTGTAAGTTTTAGCCGTATTGCATTCGTTTGCCTGTTCATCCCATGATATGCACTCAATCAATTCATTTTCATCATCTTCCATTGGTGTAACAAGCAACCATTCATTGCTGTTGAGCTGTGTCATCTTTTCTTGCCTAAGGTTTCCTCTTGCTTGTTCACTGATAATTTTTGTCTTCTGTTGTAGTTGAAAAAAGACCAGGCTAACTGTGGTAGAAGTTGTTGCAGCATAACTTCCACAGGTAAATAATATTCCTGAAAATTGGCATGTGGATCTGAGCACTGTCTACAGTGGAAAACCACAGACCAGAAAAGTTGTGGCATCATCTGAGCAATTGCAATATGGCACAAAAGTTCCATTTCAGTAGCAATCACATTTTTGTTTTCATTGCCATTGTCATCGTTCTTGTCATCTCTGTCATCAGTTTTGCTTGTGTAAGCATTCTCATACAGACTCTTTAGAATGCCCGATTGTAGAACTCTCACTCTGTCAGTGTACTGCCCTCCCATCTTTGACATTTCTTTTCCATAAGTTATTTGGTGTGAAACACAGTGATGTTCTCCTATTTAGTGGAAAGTCAATCCCAACACTGTTCTGACATCAACATTGACACTCTCCAAAGGAACCATAAAGAACTGACCAAGTGTTGCAGCATGTACACAAGCATGTGCCTGGGAAATTTCCTGCATATTAGCCAATGCATTTTTGATACCGCCTGCATTATTTTGCTTGAAGGGTTTCTGAGGATATGCTATCCTTGTTCTCAAAACAAGAGTGGATTTTTATGTAATTGTTTTCTCTTTCCTGTGGGGTCAAAAGTTGTGGTGTCAGATATTCCATTCTTCTATCTTGATCTATTTTGGAGATGTCTTATTGAATTTAGTGGCATTGCAAACTTCAATATCATCAGATAAATAATAGCATACTCCTCTTAGCTGTATTTTGGTGAGGTTTGGTTGAAGTATGCTTGATCATTGCATCTTGGGTGCTGAAGGAATCCTTAAAGGAAGACTTGGCAACCTCGTCTGCTTTTCTCTTTGGTTAAGGTGGAGTTTCTCTATGACATATGTGGACAATTAAATTTTTGTTGGATCGCAAGAGCAAATCTCCAACAACATTCTTCCCTGTTGTATCAAGCTGCTTTGAAGGAAATCCAATCATAAACTCAGGACAATAATTTGTTCTGTTGTTTCTCTTGACTTTGAATCCAGTGAGAACCATTGTGTTCATCAAATCTAGGGGTGTGAGTGTCTCGAATTGCATCTGTAGCATTTTTGGTTGAGTTCTAGACTTATTGTCCCATCCCTTGGGAGTGGTTCCAGAGAATTTTGTGTTGAATCAGCTACTTGTTGCCATGGTGGAACATAATTTGTTCAGGTACAAGAAAAGTAAAATATGCTTGCTGGAACCCTCATAATTGTTGGGTTTGACTGTATACGTCAAGGTCAGGAAGATATCAGAGAGTGAGCAAGCGAGTGAGTTACTGGCATACAAATGAATTAGTACAAATTATGTAGTCAACAACATGGTACAAAATTTCAGCCCCTCATCAAGTGACACTCTACAGCAATCAAACTACACTTTTATGATGCACAACCACTGCACAAGACCAATTGTTAATCTTTCTACACAGACGTCACATATAACAAACAAACACATCAATCCTGTCTCAACAACCAACATTAATGAATGAAACAATAGATGAGGAAGACAAAGATTCAATGCTTCAATGAAGAAGGGAGAGAAATTGAATAAATGCCAACCTACAGGGGGAACAGAAAAATGAAAAAGAATAATTCTCAAGAGAACTCAGAAACAATTCTCCAAAGAAAAGAACATGAGATTAGTGATAGCAACAAGGACAATGGGGAATGATGAAAGAGTGTTATCCAATGTTCCCTGTAGATGAGATACTGCCATACGTGAAAAGCAAAAAAGTATAGGGTGATTGTGAAGCAAAGGGAGCATTCTCCTTATTTTGTGCTCAGAGATAGTAGTATTAAAAGAGGTTAACATGTGATTTTGTTGGTAGCAAAGCATCATATTTGACTGTATGGGAATAGGTGGGTTTTGTTCCATTTTGGGGTAAAGAATATGTCAACTGAAATGGTCGAAATAAGCAAGAGAAATGGGTGGGAAAATTGCATACATACAAGAATGACCATCTTCACAGATACGCCAAATGCCAGAAGTTTTGACTTCATCAAATATTGGGGAATAAGTACTACTCCTCTGAAAGAAGGGAAGATGCCAGTGATGTAGTGCTGTCAGACAAGCAGCAGGCATCATTAATGCAGCCAAATGAGTCTGGAAAATTAGTGGCAGAAGGATTGCACCATGACACATTCAATGTGGTGCTTCAGGAAATTCGTTTTGAATGATCAGTGGACTATTTGACAAGGGAACTCATCAGTACATATGAAACTAAAATAAGGAATAGTTTAATTTCCAAAGCAGATGTAGGAGGGAATGACATCGATTTTTTGGAGAACTTAGAAAGAGCTGACACTTTGAAGGTCCATGCATCAGACTGGGAATTGGAAGATGATGGCCGGATGGTCCTCACAAAAGATGGCAAGGTAGTTCATAGCAAAGAACTTTCACCAACGCTTTGAAGTTAATTGAGAAGCAACTCAACATAATGATGTTATCTGCATCCCTTGGCGATGTGCACAAACTAGAATGTGAAATGGTTTTGATGAGAATGAATGAATACAGATCGGTTTATGAGTCGAGAGGATCGTGGAAGAAACTCAAGGGTGACTTTGAGAATGATGGCCCCAGACGTTAGCAGATCTTGTGAAAAGATGGTTGGATACAATAGTGGAATAATTTTGTAATGAAATGACCAAGAATCGAATGCAATGGTGAAAGGGACATTAATCTCAGGGAAAGCCAAACCTATCACAACAGTCAGCACCAAGAAAAAAGGAACTCAAGAAGTGTTGCTCCGAATCCTGTAGGAGTTATACCCATGCCATCTGCAAGCATAAAAAGCTCTGCTACAAACATGCCAAACCAGAGCAAAAGAAAAAATGCATTAAATGACATGAGAAGTATGCCCTAGTCGGTGGTGGGTCACGCAGATGTTGTTTTGGTGGCAAAACAAAAACAAAGTAGGCATTAGAATGAAAAATTTGGTTAGTTGTAAGGGCGGGAGGTGTGAGGGTTGCTTGATGTCAAGCATTTTGCTGTGAAAAAGAAGTAACAGAGGAGACAAAAATCTCCCAAGTGTGTTGATGCCAGAGGGAAACAGGACAGGATGTGAAAATCTCAATAGTAATTTTTATTCAAGCTCACATGAAACATACTTTTTATTTTGCTTTGATTGTTTTGATCCTCTTCTCTGTCTCATCCAATCTTGCTTTTGCCTCATACAGTACAATAAGTTGTTCATAAGTTGTAGGTCAGTTTTGCAAGGAGTTTTTTAAACTAGGGTATCTTGTAATAATTTGTATGCAGATTTTTGATATTAAGAATTTCCTCAGCATTGCTTTGGCAGATTTTGACAATGTGCCCAGCATAATGCATTCCACTGGCAAAGTAATGTTCAGCATTTTTCATGTAATTGCTTAATGGTATATTCTCTCCCAATGGCCTCCGTTGTCACCTATCTCTTGTAACTTCTGTAGAGGAAAATAAGTGTTCTGCATAGCATTCATACATACGTGAGAAATATTGATGTGATTGCACTACAAGTTCATGAAACTCCTCACCACATGTTTCAATGTTGACACTCAAGGCTTGATAGTATTCTGCAATTGCAGGTGCCAAACCGCCATTAAATGCTTGAATTTGAATAAATTTTGGTGGAGTTTGTCTGTGTATTGATGGGGAGGAGATCCCTACTCCTCCAGAAATGCAACTCCATCTTGCCTTCTGAAGATTCTGGAAGGCATGTTCACAAATCTCTATGATGACCATTGAACTCATTATATGTGCTAATGTTTAGAAATGATTTTCCAAGTTCAGAATACAATGGGGCCACCACAGGAAAAAATTCACACAGAACTTTTCATCATCTGTTGCATCATCTGGTAGTCACTTCTTCACTGCCTTGTCAACTACAGTTTCCAGATACAGGCAGAGCATCCTTGATCCATTGTTGTGGTTTCCGTTTGAGATCATATGGAGTGCAAGTTTACAGGAAGTTTCGCCATTTTCACTATGTAGAATATGATTGCCCAAGAGAGCACAATAGTTACCCATCCAATATGACTTTCCTTCATCGCCACTTGATGTTGTGTTTGTTACCCACAATTAAGGGATGCTTTTCAGTATTTATGGGTCAGCGGTGTGGAACCAGACAGTGTGAAAGATAAGGGGTGCTCTTATAGATTCCATTTACTAGCCAGGGAATTTTAGTCAAGGGATGTCTGGAGAGGGGTTATATCTGGTTGTAAAGGAGATGTTCTACAGGCTGAAATTTGACTGCATGTCACCAACACTGATTGTACTCATTCCTATGTATACTCTTTTTGGAATGTTCCGCCATTTCAAACAAGTGATGCCAATCATTATTTCTACCTATTTTACATTACAATGTCATTCAAATAATGAAGTGCCCCAATACCAGCTTTCACCAAGGCTGCTCAAAGAAGTGCCCCTGCAACAGGAGGGGTTAACAGGCCTCATCATTATTGTCCTGGCACTGTTGCGCTTCACAAAATTGACCGCTACCAAAATAACATAGATCTTCTTATCCGCAAGGTGCCATTCCAGTGTCTTGCAAGGAAAGTCCTGCAGGATTCAAATAGACCAGTGGTTCCTATCCACATTTTTCAGGAGACTGCAGGAATCTGTGGAGGTTTTCAGCTTGTGAGTTTTAGAGGATTCAAACTTGTGTGCGTCCATGCAAGGAGGGTCGCCATCATGCCAAAAGACATGCAACTTGCACTGCCAGTAAGAGGGAAGTTTGATTTGATGTCTGGCTAATGTATTTGAGGAGATTGTTGAATTAATGTGTAGGTGACCGAATGTCCTGGTATGATATTTGAGTATAGGAACTCACTCAAACCTCTGCGCATCAGGGTCACTGTCAATTGAAACACATGCAGCTTTCACTTTGCATCATAGGGGAGCAACATACACAGGATCTGGTCTACTTATGATGATGTGTGGACACTTGATAGACATGTTACTGCTCACGTAATAAAATGATGGTTGTTATGCTTGACATGGAGGAATCCCAAATCATTACTACATAATTACATCCCATAACTATTTATTTTCAAGCAGCAAATTGCCAAAACAGTTATGCACTCTATATAGTTTGTGGTTGGTGTTACACTGTCCCTATAATCCTTTCCCCCACTTATTATTGTGTGGTCTTGATTCCTCAATTGAATACGTTATGTTTGAATCCTGTAGTTATCATGTTCCTCTCCCGTATATTATTTTGCATTCGCCAATCCAAGTCTCCTTAGTCTGAACTGACTTCTGTCTAAGACCCAGCCTCTTTCGCACTGTTCTCAATTCTCAGCTTTCCCCTCAAATTTGCCAGGAGAGTTGAACATCTTTTGGCATGATGGTGACCATCCTGGCATGGATGGCACACAAGTTTGTATCTTCAAAGAGTCCAATAAGGTACTCCTCAGATGCCTCCTGTGCTGCTGCCATTGCAGCAGGTGTATAATGCAAATCTCGTTTGAAAAACTTGGGAACTTCCCTCGCAAAGCACTAGAATGGTAGTTTGCAAATCAGAAGTTCTGTGCTTTTTTGGTACATATGAATCTAACGAAGTGCCACATTTTCTGGACAATTACGTTGGGGCTTCTTGACACCTCCTGTAGCAGGGGTAGCTTTGTGGTCTGCCTGTGTTGCAAGCTGATTCTGGGGAGCTTTACCACCAGTAGACTTTCGGACAGTTTGCTTGGTATGAGCCATATTATCTGGGTGATGATATGATGTCTTGCAAGTACAATATAAAATGCCAATGATGCAACCCAATTTGGACAAATGATTCAATTATCAGAAAGTTATTAGAGTATTGTTTATTGCAGCACTTCATAAGTTGTGTTGGGCTGAAATTTAACAGTGGTGTAGTTTGAATGAAAGCCTATGAAAGCTGTTCATGCTGGGAACAAGTTGGTGGACACATGTTCTGCCACTGCATTTGTTGGATACTTCATGAAAATCCACACTGCAGAACCTTCTTAACTAGACCAAACATGAGGTCTCACACATAAAGACTCGAGATCAAGGAAGCTTCAGTCATGATCATCCAGTACACAACCTGTACATTGGAAAACTTTTTGGCATCAAAACTTAGCATGATAAACAAAACTGTGGCTTGAGAAATGCATAAAAACCAGTAAGCCACCTGTACACACTTGAAACCTCCGGTAGCCTGCCTGAACACTCTCATACCTTGCAGATGTACAGGCAGGTTAACAGTTTTTTCCTTGCAGCGAAAAGAGCTGCAAGTCTTTTTCTTTGAAACCAAGGTGGGACATGATTAGGTGCATTTCCATTGGAATTAAGGCCGGTGCCGAAATGCCAAGGCTTACAAAATCAAAATTTGTTAATGGTTTTTGCTAGTTTCATCATTATTTAGGTTAATGACCAGAATTCGGACACATTTGTTTGGACATTTCAAGTTTGCCATCAAAGTCTCAGTATGGCATAGGCCAAGAACCTACCTTAATTAGTACCCTTAGGTACCAATTCAAAAACTCCCAAGTAAGGACTCATCCTAACCTCCCAAGTGAGGAAGGATCCTGACAAGGACAAAGATCCATTTGGATCTAAGCAACAGGAGAACACCCTTGGAGAGAACACCCCTGGAGAGAACACCCTCAAGAGAAGGGAATAAACATACCAAGGATGTCTAGAAACCTACACAAAATCCCATTTGTTCGTTTTAGGATGAAAGGGATTATATTGCCCTTCCATCCTCATTTTGTTCATTGTAATTCATAACCGATAAGCTCACAATTTACCAACACCAACAAGTTGTATACGCTTATCTACAATATTCGTACTAAATATGTTTTATCTCCAAATGGCTTAGGTCACTCTCTATAGATAGCCGTTTCCACAACCTTCTCGCGTAAAAAGCCACCAAAACATTTTTCCCTCCAATCAGTTCCTCATCATTCCGTTTCGTAAGCAGACCCTTCATCAGCTACGTAATCACAAGAGTTTGCAAAGCGCAACTACGTTGCCTAAGAAACGAGAACTCATGCACTTCAGCAGTACATCTATGAGCTTTTTTAAAGCCCTTGCTGCAAACGAAAAACACCGGTAACCTCCCCGTACACTCGAGTGTACGGGGAGGTTACTGGAGCCCCCGGAATGGTATCTTCCGGTAATCTCCCGGTACACTTCTGTAATCCTCCGGTAAACTAGTGTACGGGAGGGTTACTGGAGTCTACTGGGAGGTTACCGGAAATTTGAGACCAAAAGGAGCTTTCGGATTTATTTCTACGTACAATAGGAATTGGTACTTTTTTATAGGAAAACAGACTTCTCAGTAAGTCTTAGAATCGATATCAATCTAAGTCGTGGCTATAACTGCATTACTTAGTAGCTAAAAAAATGTTCACCGGTGGCATATCGGAAGTGTACAGGAGGGTAACCGGAGGTGTACGGGAGGGTAACCGGAAGGTTACGGGAAGGCTACCGGAGAGTACCGGAGGGTTACCGGAGAGTACGGGAGGGCTACCGGAACGTTACAGGAGGGTTACCGGGAGGGCTACCTACTGTTGGACAACAATAATAGAGTATGTGTAATTTATCTCCACTAATTTAATTAAACATACTACATTAACATGTTTTAGGGGCACGCCCAACACATCGCCCACCAAAATGACAAAAATTTCAGCCCCAAGCTGAAAAACGATATTGTGGACCATCTCACCAAGGTAGAAGAAAATTAATTATTTAATTGAAACTAAGCTGAAATGAAAACAATTGTAAAATAGTTTGATTTGAATAACTCACTGTAAATATTAACATCCCTCTGCTGATTGTTGTTGGCAACACGGCGGTGCAAGGCAAAATGCCAAACTCAGTCTGTGGACTGAGTTTCGGCTGTTCCCTTGCCTGGCATGAAATTAAATAATTGAAAATTAGATGTAGTCAAAACAAGAGTACAAATAATAATTTTCAATGCAACTCACCTCTCTTACTATATCAGCCGCTGCCAATTGATGTTGGCAACATGGCGGGGCAAAGCGAAATCTCAAACTCAGTCTGTGGACTGAGTTTCATGGATTTAGCGAGTAGGCCTGTAACTTTTTAATTGAAAAAAAAAAGACTCGTGGTGAGTATAATAGTGTGAAACAAGACGAGTTCATAATAACTTACCCCCAAAATATACCCGCCGCTGCCAATTGTTGTTGGCAACACAGCAGTTCAAGGCGGAATGCCTAGCTCAGTCTGTGGACTGAGTTTCGGCTTTTTCGCTGGTAGGCCTGCAACTATTTAATTGGAAAAAATGGATGCGTGGTGAGTATAATAGTGTGAAACAAGACGGGTTTTTGATAACTCACCCCCAAAATATACCTGCCACTGCCAATTGTTGTTGGCAACACGGCGGTGCAAGGCAAAATGCCTAACTCAGTCTGTGGACTGAGTTTCGGGGATTTTGCCGGTAGGCCTGCAACTATTTAATTGGAAAAAAGTGGACGTGTGGTGAGTATAATAGTGTGGAAGATGATTAGTTTTTGAAAACTCACCGCCAAAATGTACACGCCGCTGCCAATTATCCTTTGCAACATGGCGGTGCAAGGCGGAATGCCTAACTCTGTCTGTGGACTGAGTTTCGATGATTTTGCCGGTAGGCCTGCAACTATTTAATTGGAAAAAAGTGGACGTGTGGTGAGTATAATAGTGTAGAAGATGATTAGTTTTTGATAACTCACCCTCAAAATTTACACACCACTGCCAATTGTTGTTGGCAACACGGCGGTTCAAGGCGGAATGCCTAATTCAGTCTGTGGACTGAGTTTCATGGATTTTGCCGGTAGGCCTGCAACTATTTAATTGAAAAAAGTGGACGTGTGGTGAGTATAATAGTGTAGAAGATGACAAGTTTTTGATAACTCACCCTCAAAATTTACACAGCACTGCCAATTGTTGTTGGCAACACGGCGGTTCAAGGCGGAATGCCTAACTCAGTCTGTGGACTGAGTTTCGAAGAATTTGCCGGTAGGCCTGCAACTATTTAATTGGAGAAAAAAAAGACTCGTGGTGAGTATAATAGTGTAGAAGATGATGAGTTTTTGATAACTCACCCCCAAAATATACGCGCCGCTGCCAATTATTCTTGGCAACATGGCGGTGCAAGGCGGAATGCCTAACTCAGTCTGTGGACTGAGCTTCGGCCATTTCGCCGGTAGGCCTTCAACTATTTAATTGGAAACAAAATGGATGTGTGGTGAGTTTAATAGTGTAGAAGATGGTGAGTTTTTGACAACTCACCCCCCAAATATACGCGCTGCTGCCAATTGTTGTTGGCAACATGGCGGTGCAAGGGGGGAGGGACTCAGTCTGTGGACTGAGTTTCGGCCGTTCCCATGATGGGCCGGTAGGGTATCAGTGATGTAATTGAAAAAATACATATGTGTGATGTGAAAGCAGTGAGAGGGCACACTGCTACAGTTGTGTCTGGGTCAAGCACCAGTGTTGTAGTATGGTACCATACGTAGATGTACTAAAACTGTATTATCATACGAATGTGCCACACAAGAATTAGGTGATGTGATACAAAGGAATAAGTAACAAACACATAGACACACTACTCCAATTTTCAGCCCCACTTATTATTCTTATGTGTTCCCATTTTTTTGCGCAGTCACTTCTGATAGTACCATATTTTGAAAATATGAATAGACCCAATACGCACTAACGAAATGAAATCATAGATGAAGCCTAGAATTGAAACCAAAACAAGACCCAACAGGTTATCTTGCAGTTTACAACTCGTGATTCGGAAAATGTGAGTCATGAAACAAACAACCACTCCGAAGATTTTTTGCTTCAAAGCTTAGCGTGATAAAAGAAAATGCGGCTTAAGTAATGTATGAAAAAACCGGTAACCCACCCGTACACTCTTGAAATTCCGGTAACCTCCCTGTACACTCTGACGTTTTGCGAGTGTACGGGGAGGTTACCGGTGTTTTTCGTTTGCAGTGCTATTCATACGTACACGCCTAGGTGATGCACTCACGAGAATGAGCACCTCTAAGGCAATCCCTGATGGACTTAAAAGCCAAGAGTGTGAGAAGAACTTGGGATGGAGTAAACCGTCCGTTCCATACATACCCGAAAGGGATAAAATTAAGGAAGCATTGGCAGTAGATACTACCGCCAACACCATGAAGCTCACCCTACCTGGCAAGGTAGAGTTGAGAGTGTCCGTGTGGTTACATGGGACTCCTGAACAATTCTTGATGCATGTCCAGGCAGCACTTGATGCCGTGAGGCAGAAGGGCCTAGACACCACATACAATAAAGTCTGCAAGGACAAGAAGGTTTGCATCAAGAAGGTGCAAAAGGCGGAAGAAGCTTTCAAAAAGTACTCGCGATCGGATGCAAATCCACCCAAAGAAAAAGCTTATGAAAAGGACCTAGAAGCCGCCACAAAAGGCTAGAGAGGAAGTTAAGCCTGTTATCAGCCAAATGTTCAGTCTCTACTCCAACCTACTTACGGAGGAAGCAAGGCACCCCTGGAAGAAGATCGTGAGTGAACAGATTGACCGTACACCCTGGACAGATCTTTATGGGGAAGAACATCCTGAGAAGCATGACCAGTCCTGGGGGTCATTCATGGAGTGCGTCAACTTCCATCTGTGGACTGTTTTCTGAAATGATGCTGCAGAGACCCAGCGCTTCTACATCAGTACCAGGTTGAAGAATCCCAACAGGGTTCTGATTTGCCAGTTCATCAGTGGCATCCAGCAGCTGAACGGCTAATTGGATCTATTGCCCTATTTGTACTACTCCACCCGTGCCACCAAGCTCACCACTGCGGTGAAGCCTTTTGATGGCGCAGATCTAGTGAGTCATATTCTACGCATGGTCCCAAGGAATTGGCAAGACCAATACAAACTCAGTGGGGCATCGGTAACCCAGAGCGTTCGGAAGCTTCTAGAAGCACTCGAACGCATTGAGAAGGCCTATCCGACCAACAAGGATTGTGATGGGCATAAGAGTTCTGCAAAGTCCGGAGACTCCTCCAAGAAGAAGATGGTTTCATTTAAGGATAGAATCCCAAAGAAATATGCCATGAATTCAAAGCACTGCATTCTGTGCAAAAAACATGGGGGCACGCACATGACCCATAATACACAGGAGTGCCGCAAGTATGAGAAATATGGCTCCTTCAAAAAGGACTGTGGAGAAAGCCCCGTGGACCTTCTCGTGGTCCTGAGGCTTCACATCACAATAATAGTGCCTATGCGCAGCTTTCCACAAAGATTGAGAAACTTGAGAAATCTAACAAGAAACTCAAGCGTTTGGAGGAGAAACGCAGGCGCCATCACGAAAGTGACAGCAATGACTCGGATTCATCCTGGAAGGATGGGTATGGTAGTACTGGCGAATTAAATTCATGTCATAAGAAACTAAAAAGTACTTAACAAAAAAGTTATACTTAACCCAGTCCGAGTAAAACTACCGATAACTTGTATTCAAAAAATAATTTGAATAATGATTTAAATACCGAGATTATGCGAGATTTAAAAATCTCAATAAGACCTCGGAAAATTCAAAATTAAATAATCGAATTGTTTATGATACCATGCTAAAGCAAGATAAAAAACTTGCCTCAAAAATTGAAAGTAATACACAGAGTGAGATAATTGCCAAACTGTCAGACCCCGAAATGTCGGGTGCCTTTCTCAATAGTGCGACCACTTCCTCCACAAAAAAGAAGGAATGGTCACTGCTGTAGTTGCCAAAGCAAGGTACCAGTTAGCAACTGAAAATCAATCTCACCAGAGACCCGAACACTCTGGGAGAAGTTGCAATAGTAGCAATGTCCTTAAGATCCTACTTGATAGTGGGTCTGATGTGGACTTGATGTTCCATGAAAAGGGAACATCCATGCATTTCCCCTACTTGACTAGGCAGGTGCCAACCCTTGGCACATGTCGAATAGGGACTTCCTCACCAAAGGAAGGAGCGAAGTCAACATAAAGTTTTTTGATTACTCAACAAGCAAGGAGTACTTGGTGAATCAGACGTTGTAGAGTATGATAAGAAAAAAATGACTAAGCCAATGTATGACCTCATTCTTGGTTGTAATACCATGAAAGAGTTAGGAATTGTTCTAGATTTTTGGACAAAAGAAATAACAAGTGATGACATCATTTTGCTAATGAGAGACATCAATAGTCTGACTAAGTCAAAAATGAAAAGGCGTGGGCTGTGAACAAAAGTTTGGCTCATGAACCAAGCAGTATGCAGGAAGCATCTTAGAGAGTGGTTCATATCCTAGATGCTAAATATGAAAAAGCAGACCTCCAATCAGTTGTTAGCATCAACTGTACTCACCTTAGTCTCCAAGACCAAAATAAGTTACTAGTGTTACTCACAGAATATGAGGAACTATTTGATGGAACAAATGTTGCGTTGTACAAGTATTTTACCAAGATTGACCTGGTGAGACCCGGCCAAGCTTGGGGGGACTGATGAAATATAGTGGGAATGAAAGTAGTATACAGATTCAAGTGCATACGGATCTTAGGGATCTTTTGGGCGGATCTTTAGTCCTCATGAAGGAATTGACCTGCACAAAAGAGAACACCAATGTGCACGTAGGAATCGTCAAGCACACGGTGATAGTGGGATTAAGTCGTCGAGAGGATGTCACTAGACCCTTCATAATTCTAAAAATACTGAACTCTGCAACTCGTTTGCATGTTGGGGCTCACAGGCCATCAGTTCTTGTTTAAATTAGTACTTACCAACATGTCCGCCCGTCGCAGTCCCTCCCCGGCTCCGGCCAATTCTTATCAGTTTATCAGACCCAACTTGCCGAGGGGCGATACTGCTTCTGCCACCGCAAGGCTGGCGTCGAAGGGTGCTGGCTTTGCGACCTCGGATGAGGTCCCAGCAGGAATTACGGAGGGAGTTGTCACCAAGTTGGCGGATGCCGTGATGGCAGCCCTCGGGAGTTCCTTTGAGTGCCTCAGTGACAAGGATGTCTGCATATTGGTGGAGTTATATACCGTCGCACCGAGTGCAACAACAACAACGGCTGATGCCATTGTGGAATCAGTGGATTCCAGCACTCCCGCCGAGCGAGAGCAGTGCAAACCACCCTTGCCTCCCGATGATAAGAATTGGCCGGAGCCGGGGGGGGACTGCGACGGGTGGACATGATCAAGGTAGATAAGTAGTAGAAAGACAGTAGTGGCCTGGTTAGCCCCAACATGCAATCGAGTTGCAGAGGTTGGTATTTTTAGAATTATGAAGGGTCTCATGACACCCTCTCTACATTTTAATCCCACGATCACTGTGTGCTCGACGATTCCTACGTGCAAAACGGTGTTCTCTTTCATGCGGGTCGATTCCTTTGTGCGATCCAAAGATCCGCCGGATGATCTCAAAGATTTGTGTGAATACAGATCTTAATACTACCTCTGATCCTACATTATTTTATCAGTCCCCTCAAGTTTGGCCGGGTCACACCAGGTCAAGCTTGATAAAATACACACAGGAAACCGTATCCACACCAACCATGTAATGTCCTCAAGGCAAGAGTGGGGAGGGTCAGTCATTAGCCGCATCCATCCCCCCACTTACGCAGGGACATCCTGTCCGGGGAACACATCCCAGAGCATCCGACTCACAAGAAATCTCCAAGTCTGTCCATACAGGACCTTGGTGAACAAGTCAACCAGGTTCTTCTTGGTTGGGATGTGGGCTACAAGGGTGGGCAACAAGGGCCTCGCCGATTGCAACGGCCTCATGCACTGCATGGTAACAGATCGAGTTCGACTTCTTTCTCAAAGTAGACTCAGGCTTACTCGTATTGGTGACAACAGACATGTTGTCACCATACACGTATGATGTGCCCTTCATGGGTACGCCCATCATACGAAGCTTGTAGCAGATGCCACGCAGATTCTCAATGCTGTGTTTCATGGCACAAAACTCCGCGCCGAACACCGAGGTCTCAACCGTCGATTGCTTCTTGGAAAGCCAATCGATCATGCCATAATCAAGAAAGATGACAAAGCCAGTTCGTGAGCGTTGGATCACTTTGTCACCCGCGTGGTCGCTATCTACGAACATGCGTAGAGTCACACCTTTTCCGAGGGGCTTTGGGGCATTCGGCAGCAGAGCCTCATTTGCACCGGGTAGAAGTCAGACCAGTCACACTCCACAAAATTGAATTCTCCCACATCTGGCTCCATCAGGTCAAAGATGAGCCGGGAGTTGCTTTTTGACTTCAAGTACAAGAACACATGAAGTGCTGCCTCTAGGTGTCCTTCACGGGACAGTGCGGAGTACGAAGACAACATGGAGACCTTGGTACAGATATTGATCCAACTGAGCTCACACATCCATCT
The DNA here is from genome assembly GCA_013187285.1 of Cyclotella cryptica. Classification (NCBI taxonomy): domain Eukaryota; phylum Bacillariophyta; class Thalassiosirophyceae; order Thalassiosirales; family Thalassiosiraceae; genus Cyclotella; species Cyclotella cryptica. The sequence continues at coordinate 346,808 of JABMIG010000053.1, forward strand.
CAGGATGCCAATAAGCTGCATGTAGTAGGTGGCCACCTTGGGCTCCAGCAGCGGGGTAACGTCCTCTTCAGGGGGCATAATCTACAGGGAATGGGTTGTCACCCCTTTTTGGTAAGGAATACCGCCCTTCCAGATTGGACTTGAGGTACGTGTTGATGTTTTCAAACAGCTTGTTGGACATACTTGGCGGGCGTCAGTCCCCATGCGATGTGCCATCCTCAAAGGTTTTCTTCCTTAGCTTCACACCGAGATACATCTCAGGCGGGCCAACCGAGTCAGGCTTGAGTGGGAGGAAGCTGTTGATCTTGTCCATGACGTGTTTGGGGTTGTGGTGAACCACCAACAGATTGTCGACATAACAGAGGATATAGGAATAGTACCGAATTCCTTTCCGGTCTGTCTGCTCCTTGAGCCACAGGTCAGGGTCTGCGGGGCACAACTTGTAGCCCATCTCTAGCATGCACCCTGCCAGGTGCGCTCTAAAAGCTGCACCGCTCAACTTTAGCCCATATAAGGCCCGAACCACTATGGCCTTCTTGCCACAATCATCACCAAACTCTTTCCCAAGAGTGGTCTAGATTTTCTCTTGGCAAGGTGCAGTGATGTAAGCGTTCAACACATCCGCCGCCCATATGTCAACATCGTTAAGCGCTGCTAGCAGCAGGGTGATACACACTGTCTCGCGAGACACAAAGCTGGCATAAGTGAGAGTCGCCGGAGCTTTTGTTGCATGTCCCCCGGCCACAAGCCGGGCCTTGCATTAAAAATCCTCCATTTTGACATCAAAGATCATGTGACAACATATGAACTGATGATCCGGAGGTGGGGCTGCATCATCCGCGAGAATGTCAAAGGCAACACACACATTTGTCATCTCCTTTTCTATTGCATTGCGCCAAAAGGTAGTACCTGTGGCCTTGTCGATGGCGTACGCCTCCTAAACAGACTTAGGGATTTCAATCCCGTATTTTTGGGTGCATTTATGGAACTGAGCGCTCCTGGGCTTAACCAGGGAGATAATCCGGTCTCTCTTCTTGAGGACCCAGCTGACCCACCAGTTAAATGCCGGTTCATCAGCAATTTGCAAGGCAAATGTGAACTCGGCAACCTGAAGTGGGTGGGACTCTTTCAAGTCCAACAGCTCCTACCAGGAAGTACTGTCGTCCTTCCATTCACAGCATAATTCCCATCCACAGGTAGAGCGCTTAATGATGTTCTTGCCATCAACGATCGTGACCTGATCGTCCCGGGCAACCGCCACGGATGGATCCTTTTGGTAATCCACGATCGCATTGCGTAAAACGTACTGATTCCCGTCGGCGTCACACTGGGCGTAAACAGCCTCAGCGATGACATTCGTGTCCAACTCCTTAGTATGACCGTCAGGAAAACGGACCTCATAGACACGAGTGTCCAGGGCAGGATTGTGATGAGCGGATCCCACGACATTCCCTTTGGCATCTCGTTTCCGACGCAGGACTTGTGCCAGCTCCTGCAAGTTAACAACAGGGAGAAGAACCTTGGAATTAACGAGGAAGCCCCCAGCTGCTTCCACGGCAGCAATGTCATCGTCCAATTCAGGCCACGATGGCCCATCCTCATCCTCCGAGGGATCAAAATTATCCAGATCAGGGGAAAGATTGAGGATAAGTCCTTAATGGTGGTCTTTGGACCCCAGCGCCCCTCCACAGAGGCAAGGAACTTTTGCTGTTCTCAGAACAAAGCGGCACTAACATGCTCCTCAGCAGTGAGGGCACGGACCGTCGATCAGTCCTCAATTTTGCCATTGGCCTTCATGACACGAGAGGTCATAGCAGGACCTACATCAATGCTGGGACCCAGGTGCTTGCCAAGTATGAGGGCATCACCTGGAAAGGCGACCCCTTGGTCCCGGAACTTAACCCAGTCCCAAAAGCCAAATTCACAGAATGGGCTAACGTCGGCGGTCTCTCCCGGGGCAATTGTCTCAGGGACACGCCCATCTAAGCGATAGATGTCATGTGCGGTGTGCAACCGGACATATGACTCGTACTCCAAAGCAAAGCACCATAACCGCTGGGGCGCCCCTGACCGCATCATTTTCTGGGCTGCTCCCTTCTTTAGTACCCAAATCTCATGCTCGGCGGAGTTAGACCATGGAGAGTAGGGCTCCGTGCTCCGCAAGTAGCAATGTGCTTCCTTGCATTTCCAAGCAAACTCCCCCATCTTCATCTCCTTTGCGCCATCCACAATCATCTTGGGGGAACACCTTCCCGCGCAAATAGGAGACCAAGAGCCTCATGGGCCTCGCTCTTGCATGTCATGTAGCATCGGCTCCACCCAAAATCAAAAGCAAAGATCTGTGCCATTTTGTAGCCTTGGGCCAAAGTAACCTTCGGGCAGAACATGGTGTCGCTGTAGAGGTTGCATGGCAACCGTCAATAGCGAAGCATCCTATTGTTGGTACAGAAACGCCTGGATAGAGTTGGATGCAGGACAGCTCTCTCGCCACGCTGCATGGTCCGTTGCACCGTGTTCTTGGCCTTGTATAGGTGAATCTGCCAACGATGTGCCAGAGTGCCATAGTCCACTGCTCCCTGTCTTGTACCCGTGTGGACACGGCAGACGTCATATGTCTCTGGCATGAGGTTGGTACGCACCAACGTTACCTGCCGGGTGGCCTCGAAGGCAGCACCAAAATTAACATCGTTGGTGATATCAGCAGCGTCATACTGCAGGGAAACTTGACTAAGTTTCCAGTGGGGTTCCTCTCCGCAAGCGGCATCGGCCAAATGCAACCCCATCCCAGTCAAACCGCGGGGACCATCACTCCTGGCGACTGAGATCAACCGTCCCCTGTAGTCAAGGTAACTCTCCTTGAGAGCAGCAAAATCCTTGTCATAGGGGTTCCAAGCCGGACTCTTGGCTGTTAACTCCAGGTGTGGGATCTCTGGATCCTCAAACTCTGCAGAAGTGGGGAGGGAATACTCGAAGTAGCTCACAACCCCCACAAGTTGTAGCGGGGTGATATACTGGTAGACAGCTTCAGTGGAGTCTGCAAGGCAGATAGAATGGGTCGAGGTAGTGGGATCTTGCATGAGGAACCAGGGTACCTCAATGATCTCCACCCCATTGATCCGGCATTGCATGGGACATAGCAAGCAATGATCAACCTCAGAGACATAGATCGCCTGGTTGATCATGAGGATCAAGTGGTCTCCTGTATCATGGCATGTGTACCGGATGGCAGCATCAACAACCTTTGCCTGGCGAGGTGGCTGCGAGAAGTCAAAACCACTGACCATAACTACAGCAGGATGCTCGTGTATTACTAAGGCATTCTTTCTTACAACACAAGTGTCAGCATGTGAGTCTAACTCTATTCTTAAACAGTTAAGTCGGCTACAGGTACTACCAACAGCATGGACAAGATCTAACCAGTGCACAACACACACATCATGGTGTGGCTCCAACACAGAGGGAACTTGACAAGCATCAACATACACACAAGTCCCCATGGACTGCATCCCACAGGAGTCAGCACACTCTGACGTATCCGACGGTTTGGCCCGTCAACGCTCACGGTGCCCCGCATGTGCTCCCGACTGATGGGAGCCATGGGAACGGCTTGAGCTCCGCGACCGGGTCCCACATCGGCGGGAAATCGAATGACGGTCTGTTGAACGGCATCCACTATCTCTGCTGGAATCAAGAGATTGGACAGCACGAGTCAACGTCTGCAGCTGATCTGACACGTCCATCGGGACGGTCCCAGCAGGGGCAGTGCTTGCGGCCTTTACGGCACGCTCATTACTCTGCGCTTTGAGCAGTTCTGCCACCTTGCCCTTCTGCTCTTTGGACATGGCCTTCCAGATCTCATCTGTATAGTGGAGGCCTTCCACTGTCCCCACAACTTTTCCGCCAACCACGCGGCATTTTCCAGTGGTCTGCCCACAGGAGCCTCGACCTGATGCTCGACCAGTGCGGTGACGTTTATCTGGGCTCTTCCCTGACGCGGAGCTCGTGTTGGCAATAGTGCGTTTGGCAGCCAACGCACCGGGCTCCTTGGTGTCAATGGACAGAGTGAGATGAGGGATCACGTTGCCAACCAGGGTGGGGAACCTTGATCGGTCACACTCAATGATGCCCTTGGCGATTAGGAGCTCGCCATTCTTGCAGTCCTTTGGGAGGAACGCACTGATCTGATCCTCGGCAGACATCGCAGTCGCCATGCCAGCAACCGCCCATTCATTGATAACGCGGATTTGCTGGTGAAACTGGGTGCAGTGCTTGTCCCAATTCCAGCTTCAGGACTCCCCTTCGTAACACATCTTCTGGATCACATCTCTTGCGAGATTGCACTCGAGGCAGGCAGTATTAATGCCCATGAATTGCCCTTTGAAGGCAAAGTAGGACTGGTGCCCACTTTGTTGCACCTTGCCTTTCCTGGGGATGAAGTGTACCTCACCCGAGGAGTCGGCAAAGGCGATGCGAGCCAGTTGAAAAAAAATGGCATCCTCACGGCGGAACATATCGCTCCTGCGATGGGACCGGTTGCCGGACTCCCATTCTGCATGGACCTTGGGGTCATTGGTCTTGAGATGAATGCCATCTTCCCACAACACAATGGGGCCCATTGTTCGACACAAGTGATTGCTGTGTTCAAACACGAAGAAGTCAGGCTTTATGCCACGCTGCAGCGCACTGAGCGTAGACCCTTCGGACCAAAACACTGGCCGAATCTTGGGGCATACAACCCAGTCCAGGGGGAAACCCTCAACCCCTTAGTGCTGAGACAAATAGGTCTCGTAATCACGGAAAAGCTTCGACATCGACGTCAAGCCTCGATCCTTCCACTTGGGGATGTCGGTAAGATCAGGGATTTTCTTGATTGTGATCCGACCCTCATTCTCCCGTTCCATCTGGGCACAGATGGACTCGAAGTGCTGTGGGTTCAGCTTTGTAATATCGAAGTATTCGAGGGGGCCACCGGAGCCGTACGAAATGGTGACATGCCCAGGCAGCACAACGGATGCGGTCTTGTTGTGGGGGCGAGAGGACAATCGCCCTCTCGGTGCCGTCTCGGTTGGGATGGCGCTTCTGCCACTGGACAAAGGTGTCCTTCCAGTGGTCTTCCTGGAAAGCGGCAAGACGAGGGACAGATTAGACGCCAAAGTACACGACGATGGCGTTGGCATCCCGCTCGGCGAGATCACAGAAGCGGCGGAACATCTTTGCCATGGCATTCCCATTAGGGATCTGTGGCATGTAAAACTTGCCAGTTCCCGCCTGTTCCGGGTCTTCGGCCGGCTCATCCTCGTCGTCCTCCTCCATATCATCGTCACCCTCACTTGGTGGGTCCCCATCACTGACGTCACCTCCTGGCGGCTGACCTGGTCCCCCAGCGGGAGGAGGTGGTGGGCCATCGCCGGCCTCTTCCTCGTCCTCTTCTTCCTCCTTTCCCTCTTGCGCCGTGGCCTGGGCCGATCTGATCCGGGCCTGGGCCCAAGACTTACCCCTTGGGGGTGGATTCCTGGCGAGAGTAGAATGTATAGGTCCTGGAGGTTCCACTGGCCCGCATGGCGGGACTTCTGGCTCCATGCCAAAAGACACAGGTGTCAAGCGGCGGGCCAAGGAGGTGAGGTTTCACCTTCTTCCTCTCTTGCCCTTCCCCCGTCGACCAAGTTTCCGCCAGTCTGGCAAATGATGGTCAACAGGGAGCTCCACCAAGACAGTGCACCCATCACCACTAGGGGGCTCATCCAGAGACAAGTCATCCTCCGGAGAGGAGAGGGCACCGTTCTCCGCCTACGCTGCTGCAACGCTGGTGGCAGGAGATCTGGCGGCTTCATCACCACCTGCCTCAGAAGGCATGGGTGGTTTGCACTGCTCTTGCTCGTCGAGAGTGCTGGAATCCACTGATTCCACAATGGCATCAGACGTTATTGTCGTTGCACTCGGTGCGACGGTATACAATTCTGCCAATATGTGGACGTCCTCTTCGCTGAGGCACTCAAAGTGACTCCTGAGGGCTGCCATCACGGCATCCGCCAACTCGGCGGCAACTCCCTCCCTAATTGCTGCTGAGACCTCTTCAGAGGTCACGAAGCCAGCACCCTTTGACGCCAGCCTTGCCGAGGCGGAAGCAGTATCGCACCTTGGCAAGTTGGGTCTGATAAACTGATAAGAATCGGCTGGAGCCGGGGAGGGACTGCAACGGGTGGACATGGTCAAGGTAGATAACTAGTAGAAAGACAGTAGTGGCCTGGTTAGCCCCAACATGCAACCAAGTTGCAGAGGTTGGTATTTTTAGAATTATAAAGGGTCTCATGACACCCTCTCTACATTTTAATCCCACAATCACTGTGTGCTCGACGATTCCTACATGCAAAACGGTGTTCTCTTTCATGCGGGTCGATTCCTTCATTCGATCCAAAGATCCGCCGGATGATCTCAAAGATTTGTGTGAATACAGATCTTAATACTACCTCCGATCCTACATTATTTTATCACCGAGGCAGGTGGTGATGAAGCCACCGGATCTCCTGCCGCCAGCGTTGCTGCTGCGCAGGCGGAGAAAGGTGCCCCCTCCCCTCCTGAGGATGACTCGTCCTTGGATGAGTCCCCTAGTGGTGATGGGTGCACCGTCTCGGTGGAGCTTCCCGTTGACCACATCCTACCAGAGTGGTGGAAACTCAGTCAAAGGTGGAAAGGCAAGAGAAGAAGAAGAATTAACCTCACCTCCTTGAAACGCAGTTTGACAGGTGTGTCTTTCGGCATTGAGCCAGAAGTCCCGCCAGGCAGGCCCGTGGACCCTCCAGGACCCATATGTTCCACCCTTGCTAGGAATCCCTCTCCGGCTGCCAAGACGTGGCATCAGGCCCGGATCAGAGCGCAGCAGGCTGCCGAACAAGAGGGTAAGGAGGAAGACAAGGATGAGGAAGAGGCCAGAAACAAACCGCCTCCCTGGAGGTGGCGACGGGGACCCACCAAGTGATGGTGATGACGATATGGAAGACGGTGATGATGAAGACCAGGCAGAGGATCCGGAACAGGAGAGGACTGGCAAGTTTTATGTGCCACAGACCCCAAATGGGAAGGCAATGGCAAAGATGTTCCGCCGCTCATGTGATCTCACTGAGCAGGATGCCAACGCCATTGTAGACTGACATCCCCAAGTGGAAGGATCATGGCTTGACCTCTAAGTCGAAGCACTTCCAGGATTTTGAGACATCCCTGTCTCAGCACTATGGGGTTGAGGATTTCCCCTGGAATGGGTTGTTCGCCCAAAGATTCCGCCAGTGTTTTGGTCCAAACTGTCCACACTCAGTGCGCTGCAGCATGGCATGAAGCCCAACTTCTTCGTGTTTGAAGAAAGCGACCACAGGTGTTGGACTATGGCCCCCATTGTGTTGTGGGAGGACGGCATCCATCTCAAAAGCAGTGACCCTTAGGTCCAGGATGAGTGGGAATCAGGGAGCCGGTCTCATCACAGGAGCGATGTGTCCGCCGTGACGACGCCATTGTTTTCCAATTGGCTTGCATTGCCTTTGCCGATTCCTCGGGTGAGGTACACTTCATCCCCAAGAAAGGCAAGGTGCAGCAGAGTGGGTGCCAGTCCTATTTTGCCTGCAAGGGGCAATTCGTGGGCATTAACACTGCCCGCCTCGAGTGCAATCTCGCAAGAGATGTGATCCAGAAGATGCGCCATGAAGGGGAGTCCCGCAGCTGGAATTGGAAAAGGACTGCACCAAGTTCCGCCAGCAACTCCGCGTCATTGATGAATGGGCAGTTGCTCGCCTGGCAACTGTGATGTCTGCCGAGGATCAGATCAGTGCATTCCTCAAGACGATCCCCAAGGACTGCAAGAATGGCAAACTCTTTATTGCCAAGGGAGTCATTGAGGGTGATTGATCAAGGTTCCCCACCCTGGTTGGCAACATGATCCCTCATCTCACTCTGTCCATTGCCACCAAGGAGCCCGGTGTGTCGGCTGCCAAACGCACTATTGCCAACACGAGCTCCGCATCAGGGAAGAGCCCAGATAAATGTCGCCGCACTGGTCAAGCCTCAGGGCGAGGCTCCCGTGGTCAGACCATGGGAAATGCTGCATGGTTGGCGGAAAAGTGGTGGGGACAGTGGAAGGCCTCCACTACAGAGATGAGATCTGGAAGGCCATGTCCAAAGAGCAGAAGGCCAAGGTGGCAGAGCTTTGCAAGGTGCGAAGTAATAAGCGTGCCGTGAAGGTTGCGAGCACTGTCCCTGCTGGGACCTTCCCAATGGACATGTCGGATCAGCTGCAGACGTTGACTTGTGCTGTCCAATCTCTTGATTCCAGCAGAGATAGTGGGCGCCTGTCAACAGACCATCATTCCAGCTCCGGTCGATGGGGGAACCGCTCCCGGTCAAGGAGCTCAAGCCGTTCCCATGGCTCCCATCAGTCGGACGCGCATGCGGGGCACCGTGAGCGTTGACGGTCCAGACCGTCGGATAGGTCGGAGTGTGTTGACTCCTGTGGGACGCAGTCCGAGGGGACTTTGTTTTTGTTGATGCTTGTCAGTTTTCCCCCGTGTTGGAGCCACACCGTGATGCGTGCGTTGTGCGCAGGTTAGATCTTGTCCATGCTGTTGGTAGTACCTGTAGCCAACTAACTAGTTTGAGAGTCGAGTTAGACTCTCACGCTGACACTTGTGTTGTAAGCAAGAACGCCTTAGTTATACACAAGTATCCTAATGTAGTTATGGTCAGTGGTTTTGACTTCTCACAGCCACCTTGCCAGGCAAAGGTTGTTGATGCTGCCATCCGGTATACATGCCGCGACACAGGGGACCACTTGATCCTCATGATCAACCAGGCGATCTATGTCCCAAAGGTTGACCATTGCTTGCTATGTCCCATGCGATGCCAGATCAATGGGGTGGAGATCAACAAGGTTCCCCGGTTCCTCACACAAGATCCCACTACCTTGCCCATTCTATCTGCCTTGCAGACCCCACCAATGATGTCCATCCCTATATCATCCCACTACAATTTGAGGGGGTTGTGAGCTACTTCGAGTATTCCCTCCCCACTTCTGCAGAGTTTGAGGATCCAGAGATCCCACACCTGGAGTTAACAGCCGAGAGCCCGGCTTGGAACCCCTATAACAAGGATTTTGCTGCTCTCAAGGAGAGTTACCTTGACTACAGGGGACGGTTGATCTCAGTCGCCAGATGCCGCTTGCAGAGAGGAACCCCACTGGAAACTCAGTCAAGTTTCCCTGCAGTATGACACTGCTGACATCACCATCGATGACAACTTTGGTGCTGCCTTGGAGGCCACCCGGCAGGTGACATTGGTGCGTACCAACCTCATGCCAGAGACTTTTGACGTTTGCCGTGTCCACACGGGTACAAGACAGGGAGCAGTGGACTATGGCACTCTGGCACATCGTTGGCAGATTCACCTATACAAGGCCAAGAACACGGTGCAACTAACCATGCAACGTGGCGTGAGAACAGTCCTGCATCAGACCCTATCCAGGCATTTCCGTAACAATGGTAGGATGCTTTGCTATTGACGGTTGCCATGAAACCTCTATAGTGACACCATGTTCTGCCCGAAGGTCCCATCAGCCCGTGTCTACAAAATGGCACAGATCTTTGCTTCTGATTTTGGGTGGAGCCAATGCTACCCCATGACATGCAAGAGCGAGGCCCATGAGGCTCTTGGTCTGCTTTTTGTGTGGGAGGGTGTCCCTCCCAAGATGATTGTGGATGGCGCAAAGGAGATGAAGGTGGGAGAGTTTGCTCGGAAATGCAAGGAAGCACACTGCTACTTGCGGAGCATGGAGCCCTATTCTCCCTGGTCTAACTCCGCCGAGCATGAGATTAGGGTACTAAAGAAGGGAGCTGCCCAGAAAATGATGCGGTCAGGGGCGCCCCAGCGGTTATGGTGCTTTGCTTTGGGGTACGTGTCATATGTCCGGTCGCACACCGCACATGACATCTACAGACTAGATGGGCAAGTCCCTGAGATGATCATCTCAGGCAAGACTGCAGCTATTAGCCCGTTCTATGAATTTCGCTTTTGGGACTGGGTTAAGTTCTGGGACCAAGGGGTTCCCTTTCCAGGTGACACCCTAGTACTTGGCAAGTACCTGGGTCCCAGTATTGATGTAGGTCCCGCCATGACCTCTCGTGTTATGAAGGCCAACGGTGAGATTGAAGACCGCTCTATGGTCCGCGCCCTCACTGCTGAGGAGCGCGTTAACACCGCTTTGTTCTGAGAACAGCAACAGTTCCTTGCTTCTGTGGAAGAGCAATGGGTCCAAAGACCACCGTGAAGGACTGAGGGCCTGACGTCCTCAACCTTTGTCGGGATCCTGAGAACATGGATCCCTGGAAGGACGATGATGGGCCATCGTGGCCTGAATTGGACAATGACCTCGATGCCGTGGAGGCAGCTGGGGACTTTCTTATGAATTCGAAGGTGCTACTCCCTGTCAGTGATTCGCAGGAGTTAGCACGAGTCCTATGTCGGAAATGGGATGCTGATGAGAAGGCCATGGGCACTGCCCATCACAATCCTGCTCTGGACACTCGTGTCTATGAGGTTCGGTTTCCTGGCGGGAGAACTGAGGAGTTGGACGCGAATGTCATTGCTGAGGCTGTCTACACCCAGAGTGACGCCGACAGGAATCAGTACGTCTTGCTTGATGCTATCGTAGATTACCGCAAGAATCCATCCGTGGCGGTGGCCCGGGACGATCAGGTATCAAGCATTGATGGTAAACAGATCATTAAGCGCTCTACCCGTGGTTGGGATTTGTGCTGTGAATGGAAGGACGGCAGTACTTCCTGGCAAAAGCTGTCAGACTTGAAAGAAAATTGCTGATGAACTGGCGTTTAACTGGGGGGTCAGCTGGGTCCTCAAGAAGCGGGACCGAATTATCTCCCTGGTTAAGCACAGGAGCATTCAATACCATAAACGCACTCACAAATATGGGATTGAAATTCCCAAGTCTGTTGAGGAGACGTACGAGATTGACAAAGCCACTGGTACCACCTTTTGGTGTGACGCGATCGAGAAGGAGATGACAAACGTGCACATTGCATTCGACATCATGGCGGAGCCCGGAGCCCCACCTCCGGATCATCAGTTTATATGCTGTCATATGATTTTTGAGGTCAAGATGGAGGATTTTTGACGCAAGGCCCGGCTCGTAGCCGGGGGATATGCAACAAAAGCTCCGGCAACCCTCACTTATGCCAGCATTGTGTCTAGAAAGACAGTCAGGATAGCCCTGCTTATTGCAGCGCTGAACAATGTTGACATATGGGCGGCGGATGTGTTGAACGCCTACATCACCGTGCCTTGCCAAGAGAAAATCTGGACCACTCTTGGGAAAGACTTTGGTGATGATTGTGGCAAGAAGGCAATTGTGGTTCGGGCCTTATACGGGCTTAAGTCAAGCGGTGCAGCCTTTAGGGTGCACCTGGCAGGATGATGCGAGGGATGGGTTACGTGTCATGCCCAGCTGATCCTGACCTGTGGCTCAGGGAACAGACAGACCGGAAAGGAATCCGGCACTATTCCTATATCCTCTGTTATGTTGACAATTTGTTGGTGGTTCACCACAAACCCAAGCATGTCATGGACAAGATCAACAGCTTTCTCCCACTCAAGCCTGACTCTGTCGGCCCACCCGAGATGTATCTTGGGACAAAGCTTAGGAAGAAGACCTTTGAGGATGGCACTGTGGCGTGGGGACTGTCGCCCGCCAAGTATGTCCAACAAGCTGTTCAAAATGTCAAAACGTACCTCAAGTCCAATCTGGAAGGGCGGTACACATTACCGAAAAGGGGGGAGAACCCGTTCCCTGTAGATTATGTCCCCTGAAGAGGACGTTACCCCGCTGCTGGAGCCCGAGGTGGCTACCTATTACATGCAGCTCATTGGTATCCTGAGATGGATGTGTGAGCTCAGTCGGATTGATATCTGCACCAAGGTCTCCATGTTGTCCTCGTACTCCGTGATGCCGCGTGAGGGACACTTGGAGGCAGCACTTCATGTGTTCTTGTACTTGAAGTTGAAGAGCAACTCCCGGCTCATCTTTGACCCGATGGAGCCAGACGTGGGAAAATCTGATTTTGTGGAGTGTGACTGGTCCGACTTCTACAGCTGTGCACAAGACCTGAACGACATACAGTAGACACGGTATTAATTTTACACGAACCCATGACACGCGCACTATAAATGCCGAAAACGGACCCTGTCTTGTTTATTTTTCTGTCAAACTTCGAACGAAGATATCAAAAATTCGCGATCGCACTGCCACTGCCATCACAATATAATTCTTTTAGATTCTTGAAAATTCGCGACCGCACTGCCACTGCAACCACAATAATCCTCGATAATTGCTTATACTGCACACTAAATCATACACTAACACTTCCTAGAGAAGTCTTCACCCCCACTGCCATCACATACCTGCCCCAACTTTGCCCTTGGTACGACAAGAACTACGCGTCGTCATCAAGAATACTATGAATACTCAACGCCTTAAGATAGTGGGCCTGACCCACGGGGGTTATTTGTGGCAAAGAGGTGACGGCTGGATCCATCCTGATTGCCAAGAAAACACTCAATATGCGCAGGGGTAAAGAGTGTGTTGAAATCGTCCTATTTAAGGGCTCGTGCAAGGTGGGGTACCTCGCAAAAGAGATGGTTCCATATGCTGACTACCTACACAACAAACATATCAAAGTTATGACAGTTACTTCTGCTATGGATGGGGAGATCACCCGCAGGTACCATCATTATCAGAATTATGGTTGCGCCTTTGGAAAGATGATTAGTTAACCGGTTTGCAGAAGTCTGGCGTATTGATAAAGGTACGTGAATCAATTGAACATTATTATTATATTTATCTTCTGTTTATTACACTCACTATGTTTATTTTATCAATTTGCATCTGTTTCAATTTCATTATTCCAATTGAATTTCGGATGATGCGGCAACACTCTCTCATACAACTTTGAAAATCAAAGTCTAAAGCAGCAAAGTTTTAACAATTACGCCTGCAATGGAGGGGAGATCATTTGCAGGTACCATTATTATTACAATTACAATTGTGTCTTGGGAAAGATTTGGTGAACATGGTTTATGTGTGGGGAAAGGATTGCATAAGGATTGAATAGTATTAAAGGTACGTGCAACATTTGAAGATTATTATTTAATTTATCTTTTGTTTATTACACTGACCAAGTTTCCTTTCTTGTTTTGCATCTGTTTCAATTTCATTATCCCAATGGAAATCGGACGCGGCAACACTTTGTAATACAAATTTTGAATCAAAGTCTAAAGCAGCTCTGTGAGTTTTCAACACTTTCTTCATTCGCTCGATCTTCCCTTGTGAAATTAATGTTTGTTGACATTCATCTTTACTATTTGCATCCATCTCCATCAGCTTGTACCCCACCATGTATTGACGTGCTCTTTTGCTGAATTTCTTGACCATGTCTTTTGAAATCATCTCACGAGATATGCATTTTGCTACTAGAGAATCAAAATTTTGCTTACCCTTCTTCCTTCGAGTGGTGCCCTTCGATACATTGCCTTCGAGTATCCCCAGCTATATTCAATACCTTCACCGGCATATTCGCAGTGATATTTTGTGGTAATTATAGCTCGTCCACCCAAACATTCACATATGTACTCTAACTGAGTTGTTTCGTTCATAAAATCTGTACAGCTTTCCAACAGATGAATCAAAGAGAACTCTGGGACTATTTCACCGTTGTCATCAAGAAGCTTCATCCTGTACTTCTTGAAGTTTAAGGAGTCAATGAATCCTCGCTCCCATAATACCTGAAAAATGCCTTTTGGTTTGCCGACCCATCCTTTCGTTGTCTTCTCAGTCTCAGTTCTTTTTGTTGGGATGTCCGGTGCCTTTGCTTTGCTTTGTAGATCAAATAGTCTCATACTTAACAGCGGTTTGAGATATTTTTGGTCACTTTTGGTCACTTTCTGCAAAATGGTCACTGGATTTATCAGTTTATATGTTATGAAATGCCACCAAAATACTATCCTGTTACAATAAATTTCATTATTCTACTACTACCCCCAATTCTCCTTCACACATGACAAAGAACTCGGGGTTTTGAGTGGGTTGGGTGAAAAAACCACAGCAGGTGGCTGGTATCACTGTGGGAAAAACCCTTTGGGCACTTTATCCACGCGATTATGTATATAACTCTGTCACGAACATAACACATTCAGAAAAATGGTCAAGTTCGTCACTTTTCTCCAGAAAAAAAAACCTCAATACATCACCTCTGCAATAACTAACCTTTGCTTGTTCAGATGTCTTCAATGTCTGAGAAATACATATGATCACGCGGATATATATATAACAACGTTACGAACATAACCTGATTGGTTGGCCAAAAAAGAGAGAACTGTCTTATCCATAGTTCACCAACACGACACAAAGTTATATATATAACAAATGCATAAACTTACCTCTCGTTACGAAAAATATCATACTCTGCGCTCTGAGTGTTGTCATTTACCCTGAGTCCTCCTCTTCTTCGGTGGAGCCCATTCATCAAAATCGGAGGGTATTTCGGGCCAAGCCACCTCGCTCCTTTTTTGTCGGTGCTTGAAATTCCCCTTCAACGTGTCCTTGTGTAACCTCACCCAGCGCGATGCTTCCTCTCGAACCCTTTCACAGAAAACAAACATTCCTGGCCTTGGCGAATCGAAGAGGTCATTAAACTCCATCTCAAAACATCGTCTCCTTGCTTCAATGTGATCTCCAAAAATATCGTCATGAGACTTCTGTGCAATCAAAAAACACCAGGGCGCAACAACAAAAATATCCTCATCATCATTATTGCCCCATCTCAAAACATCGACTCCTTGCTTCAACGTGATCTCAACAAATATCGACATGAGACTTCTGCGCAACCAAAAATCACCAGAGCAAAACACCAAAAATATCGACATTGTTGCCACCTCTCCAAAAACCGCGACGCACTGACATCTCAACCTATATCGTCACCAGACTTCTGTGCAAAAACACAAAGTACCTCAGTCCACATCCCAAACATCGACACCTATTTTCATGTCCTATCCGAAAAACATCATCACCATGCTTTGCTGAGATCTCCAAAAATTCAGTCATACTTACATATCCCGTTGCCAATCTCCCTTTTCGTCTGAATTGTAATTGAACATGTCAATCAGAGAACATCAAGAAGTTATCCGTCTTTGTCCCATTACCATACTTCATCTCAATAGCGCGAAACTTGTCGTCACCATACAAGTCCCGTCGAGTGTTCCTTATCAAATTGCATCCCTACGGGGTAGAGTTCCAAAAGGTGATTTGTTGGTATATACATAACAATGTCATGAACATGTGTTGTTATATACATAATAATGTCATAAACATACCTTTACTTTCGACCAATCAATCATGATGCCATAAAAGCGTCCGAAAAACATATATTGGTATATCCATAACAATGACATAAACATGTGTCGCATATACATAACAAGGACATAAACACACCTAGGTGTGACCATTTCACATGTGGCCAGAAAGGGATGCAAAAAAGTGATTGTTGGTATATACAAAACCACGACATAAACATCTGTTGGTATGTACATAAGAAAGACATAAATGTACCTGTATTGGATCATTTCACATGTGGCCCACCAAACAGACGGGCAGAAAAAAAGCGATTTGTTGGTATATACATAATAATGTCATGAACATGTGCTGTTATATACATAATAATGTCATAAACATACCTTTTTTTCAATCAATCATGGTTATGTACATAACATATCGATGTACATATCGATTTTTCGCAAACAAAGGAGTGTTGCAGTTGTGTTAATAAAAAATAATGCGCGTTATGTACATAAACAATTGATATACATAAAACAGACGTACCTGTGCCGCGAGTTATGTACATAACAAATCGATTTTGCACAAAGTAGCGTGACAGTGCAGTTGCGTAATAAAGTTTCGCACGATTGCGTAAAAAACGACTTCCCCAATGTGACAACTCCATATTGGGAGTCATTCAGGCCCATCTTGATCAGCGTCGTTCCGATTCGTTCCGGTGCGACCACTGCTCACATATAAAAACATTCATGCTGCTGGGAGCTGCGGGAATGGTTAGAAAGAAGTGGTATTCGATATATTTCCGTTCAATGGATCAGTAGGTTGAATCGGAGTAATTAAGAGTAGAATGAAATGCTTCGGGATACATAACACGATTAAAACATAATTCCGCCTAGTTTAGAGGATCAATAAACGGGTCTTCGTAGTTTACTGGATACAAATTTTGCATTTTATTAGTTCGATGAACAGAAATGTCATCTATTTTAGTTTTCAGGATCTATTAACTGCCGTTTTAGTAGTTTGACGGCCGATTTGCAGTTTAACGTCTCAATATGTACCTATCTAGTTCAATGCAATCTGTGAAGTTGATCGGCACGACTGACCGTGAGAACAGAATGGGGAGTCATTCCTCTTGCCGTATTGTACAATACCGTACCATACCCTTTCCCCAATCTTTTTTTGATGTCAAACCCTCCCGTAACAACGCGAGGACACACTTCCCCCACCCACTGCCAACGATCGCACTCGTCCGATTCGCTTATCCCGCATGACATCTTTATCGCTTGCTCACGCAACCGTTTCATCCCCCCCCCCCCACCCCCACCTTGGCAACGGCATGCTCCTGTCCCCCATCACCCTTCGTCTCCAACGAATAATCCCAACACCCGGCGGACAAAGTGGGCCGGCGAAACCATCACCCTCGGAACCTTCCCATCAGCCGAAGCCAACGAAAATGGGTCCGCGTCAAGGCCTTGACGCGTGCTTGGCGATCTACCATGAGGCCCAAGCCCAGTCGAGAGTGGTCATGTTGGAGCTGGGGATCGCACGTGCGTGTGGATGCAGTGTTTGGGTTTTTGACTGTGTTGCCTCCAGTTTGTGTCGACGGTACTGGTTCTCGGCGTGATATTGCTCATGTTTGCTTTTGTTTTCGTTCTCGTTCTTGGTTGTTGAGCGAGAAACTCAATTTTGATGCAAGGGAGATGGTGATGAGGATATGGAGATGAATACGATGGAGACAACGGTGGAAGTGATGATAGCGAGTGTGAAAGCAGGGGAGGGGGATGCCATGTTGAACAACATGGGAAGTGGACTGGGGATGGTGAATGTACTCTGTTTCACCCCTCATTGTCAAATCAACTGTTGTCCGATACAAGGCAGTTGACTAATGAAGCAATTTTAAATCAAAGAGGGTAAAAGGTCATTTGACAATTGGCTTGTTCAGCGGAAGGTATTGCAGAGGAAATCGCGCAAAGTTCTTTGCGATGGAGACAACACAAATAATAAATTGTTTAATGAGTTTTTTTTGCAGAAGAAACGAAGGTCATTTGTTAATGAATGAGTCAGGAAGAGATGGGACAAGTGTTCATGGATGGGATTGTTATAAATCTTATACCACTACAATGCAATAAATCACAATAATTATATAATGCAACAGCTTAATAAATCCTTAATAAATTGTATTAATCCTTCAAGATCAAAGTTTGTACAATCTAAACTGGCACATAAACATGCCATCCTCATGGTTGGTCATGTTTGGGATCTTTACCAGTAACTTGAACCCACTAATAAATTTGGCAAATTAGGGATCCCTCTAAGCAACATAACTCTCTGAACTATTCATTACATTGACATAAAACAGAATATTCATTACATCGACATAAAACATGTTACTACTTTTCCTTTTCACAATGTGTTATGAGAAGGATCTCAATGTTCTTCTAGGTACGAAGTTGCTTCAATAAAGAGCTGATTGTTGACTTGCTTGATCCCAATGATCAGGTTGAATTGACCAATGAATGGCAATCTGTGGAACAAACAGGTACCTTCACAAGCATGGAGCATCATATGCTATTTCAGTTTGTAGTAGGAACAATACACTTTTCATTGATAGGATAGGAAACCTAAGAAACAAAGACAGGAGTGATATGGAGAGGGAGGGAGTTGAGGAATCAATGTAGTTGATATATTATGACATGAATCAATTATTAAAATTTGTTAGAGCAACATGTATTAAAATAAGAACACTAGTAACCTTGGTTTCACATGTCTGCTGCGTCTGCGTCAAAAAATCACAAACAGACACCGTCCTGGACACGTCCTGGACATGTCCAGGACATCGTGTCTTTTTTGTGTTTTCAAACAAGGACACAGGACATCAAAATGTGGACACCAAGGACACCAAGGACACGAAAGGACATGAAGTTTTTATTGCACTTTGCACACTTGGATGGAATTTTCAAGTCAAATTGACACCTTTTATCATATAAATGTGTATACTGTTTGAACTTGAGTCATGTTAAAAATCAATGTACAGCCTAGAAAGCATATACATCAAGAGACATTAGAGGCCATTATGTGACATACTTTGTTGATAAAATGTTATTTTTCCCTGTAAAATGCTATTTTCAACTCATTTATAGTTAACAGCAGTATACTGTCCAGCCATGAAAACACAGAAACCAAAAATGACACAGGGACTGGTAAATATGGGCAGAAAACATCAACCCCTGGACACCAGGGGCTTGAGATAACATTTTTTGCATTTAGGTCATGGAACTTTTAAGTAAAAATTAGATCATTTATGATTTAATGCATATATCTTTGTTTGGACAAGTGTATCATATTTCAAGCAGGTCAAATATGAAGAATTTTGTTTTATGTTCTAAGGTTCTATATAATCAATTTGAGAATGTGTATTAAAATAAGAACACTAGTAACCTTGGTTTCACATGTCCGCTGCGTCCGCGTCAAAAAATCACAAACAGACACCGTCCTGGACACGTCCTGGACATGTCCTGGACATGTCCTGGACATTGTGTCTTTTTTGTGTTTTCAAACAAGGACACAGGACATCAAAATGTGGACACCAAGGACACCAAGGACACCAAGGACACGAAAGGACATGAAGTTTTTATTGCACTTTGCACACTTGGATGGAATTTTCAAGTCAAATTGACACCTTTTATCATATAAATGTGTATACTGTTTGAACTTGAGTCATGTTAAAAATCAATGTACAGCCTAGAAAGCATATACATCAAGAGACATTAGAGGCCATTATGTGACATACTTTGTTGATAAAATGTTATTTTTCCCTGTAAAATGCTATTTTCAACTCATTTATAGTTAACAGCAGTATACTGTCCAGCCATGAAAACACAGAAACCAAAAATGACACAGGGACTGGTAAATATGGGCAGAAAACATCAACCCCTGGACACCAGGGGCTTGAGATAACATTTTTTGCATTTAGGTCATGGAACTTTTAAGTAAAAATTAGATCATTTATGATTTAATGCATATATCTTTGTTTGGACAAGTGTATCATATTTCAAGCAGGTCAAATATGAAGAATTTTGTTTTATGTTCTAAGGTTCTATATAATCAATTTGAGAATGTGTATTAAAATAAGAACACTAGTAACCTTGGTTTCACATGTCCGCTGCGTCCGCGTCAAAAAATCACAAACAGACACCGTCCTGGACACGTCCTGGACATGTCCTGGACATGTCCTGGACATTGTGTCTTTTTTGTGTTTTCAAACAAGGACACAGGACATCAAAATGTGGACACCAAGGACACCAAGGACACCAAGGACACGAAAGGACATGAAGTTTTTATTGCACTTTGCACACTTGGATGGAATTTTCAAGTCAAATTGACACCTTTTATCATATAAATGTGTATACTGTTTGAACTTGAGTCATGTTAAAAATCAATGTACAGCCTAGAAAGCATATACATCAAGAGACATTAGAGGCCATTATGTGACATACTTTGTTGATAAAATGTTATTTTTCCCTGTAAAATGCTATTTTCAACTCATTTATAGTTAACAGCAGTATACTGTCCAGCCATGAAAACACAGAAACCAAAAATGACACAGGGACTGGTAAATATGGGCAGAAAACATCAACCCCTGGACACCAGGGGCTTGAGATAACATTTTTTGCATTTAGGTCATGGAACTTTTAAGTAAAAATTAGATCATTTATGATTTAATGCATATATCTTTGTTTGGACAAGTGTATCATATTTCAAGCAGGTCAAATATGAAGAATTTTGTTTTATGTTCTAAGGTTCTATATAATCAATTTGAGAATGTGTATTAAAATAAGAACACTAGTAACCTTGGTTTCACATGTCCGCTGCGTCCGCGTCAAAAAAATCACAAACAGACACCGTCCTGGACACGCCCTGGACGTGTCCTGGACATGTCCTGGACATTGTGTCTTTTTTGTGTTTTCAAACAAGGACACAGGCATCAAAATGTGGACACCAAGGACACCAAGGACACGAAAGGACATGAAGTTTTTATTGCACTTTGCACACTTGGATGGAATTTTCAAGTCAAATTGACACCTTTTATAATATAAATGTGTATACTGTTTGAACTTGAGTCATGTTAAAAATCAATGTACAGCCTAGAAAGCATATACATCAAGAGACATTAGAGGCCATTATGTGACATACTTTGTTGATAAAATGTTATTTTTCCCTGTAAAATGCTATTTTCAACTCATTTATAGTTAACAGCAGTATACTGTCGAGCCATGAAAACACAGAAACCAAAAATGACACAGGGACTGGTAAATATGGGCAGAAAACATCAACCCCTGGACACCAGGGGCTTGAGGTAACATTTTTGCATTTAGGTCATGGAACTTTTAAGTAAAAATTAGATCATTTATGATTTAATGCATATATCTTTGTTTGGACAAGTGTATCATATTTCAAGCAGGTCAAATATGAAGAATTTTGTTTTATGTTCTAAGGTTCTATATAATCAATTTGAGAATGAATGTCAATGTATTTTGTATCACAGTGTTCTCAACCCACAGTCTGAATGTGTGAGTGATGTCTAATTCTATTTGATCATGACTGAATTAATAACTATGGCCTATGTGCCTGTCAAAATGAGGTCTTAACTTTTAAAGATGACTTCCTTCATCCAAGATGTTCATAACAAATATGTTGGGAATCAATGTTTCCACTAAATTACCTAACAGTAATTCAAGAGGCCTGGTTTCCCCCCTAGTTAGTATCAAGTTGGCATTGGCTTCATTTCATATAACTGTTCATTAGCCCCTCTACAAGACTGTTGTCAGAATAAAATTGCACTTTTGCTGAGAAAGCCTTGTGACAAAGGTCTAGGAACTTTTGACAATTGCATGCAGGATTTACTGCTGAGTATGTATTGCTGCTTGCTGAGTTACCACTAGAGTCACTGATCGTCACAAGAAAAAAATGATGCAGAAGGCATTCCAAGCTCAGATAAGTTATTCTAATTCAAGATTTCATTGATTTATTGCTGCTCATACCTTCAAACTCTTTGCCACTAGCTTGAAAAGAAACTGCACACTGTAATTGACGGGGGCTCGTTTGTGAAAGCTTCTGCCCACAATGACAATGAATGATAGAAGTGTGCTTTGTACTGACTTTATGATTTTAAGGCCATCTTCAATCTTTACTTTTAGTTGTCAAATTAGGTTGTTGTGTTATGTTATAACTAAAAACTTACTAATATGTGATGAAGGGGAGATCAAGCCATTGGCAATTTTCGAAAGCTCTTATGAGTTTAGGAGTAGAAATTGGGAGCGGGGCTCTGTGCATTATGATAGAGTGGAGAAGAATGCTAAAATATTCTTATATCAAAGTCATTGTCAATTTCCCTTATGAAAAGACATAAGTACTTTCAAACTAATTGTGATTGTAAAATGATATAAAATATGGACAATTAGGAATAATTTTTAGCTGACATTAATGTAATAGCCATCGTCTGTTGTTACATGCCCTAATGTGGGCGAATGTTTAAAAATAACTTCAGACCCACTATGATGTATCCACTATAAGGTTGATTGTTGATTATTATTTTTGTACCTGGGCATCAATTATTTACTATGGGGAGCTTGAGCAGGACCAATTAATCGAAAAAATCACGTGTGAGTGATGGGAGATTTGTAAATCCTAAAAGTATCAATTAATTCTTACCTTTCTCAAGATGTAGGAGATTGCGGGACATGGCATGAGGGCGGAAATGTCGAGATGGCAAGCTTTAATTGTGTGCCCCCCTTGGTCTATTGTCTGTGACAGCACGGAATAAAATTGCAGTGGTCAAAATGGTGTAAAATCTTAAATAAAACACAGAATGAGACCAAATGAATAAGGTGGATCGTCGTATAGGATGTGGAAGCAAGGGCGATCGTGGCGGAGCTGGTGTTGCACAGGTAGTTTTTGTTGATGAGGTGATCTTGGCGGTGGCGCCTGCGGAAATCGTCATGGTGAGGAATGGCGATGAAGTATTGTACGAGACTTCGTCTAATGTGTATTTCAGTTCTGTGTTCGTATTACGGTACAATACAGCTCGAACCGTGAATCACGTTTGTCCACGTGCTTGTGTGAGGAGCGCGAACGGTAATATAAACACATTAAACTAATATAATATCCGCTAAACTAATGAGAAAGACACGAAACTAAAAAATAAAAGTGGCAATACAATAAACTAAAATAATTTTTGTAGAAAGACGTCTAACTAAAAGAAGTTTTCTTGCGAATACACTGAACTTTTACCTCGAATTTTGCGGAGTAATTGAATCCCAGCAACGATTAGTCGTAAAATAAACTGAACCAAGGTGTATGCAGGAAAGACGCTGAACTTTGATGTGATAGATAATTTTTCTGGTGAGCTATTCCCGCTGCTCCCTGCACGTGAAAAAAAACAGTCACAGCAAGCACATTTCACGATCTACTCTACCAAAAAGGCGTCCCTTCAAGATGCTATCATGGTGGTATTGCATCATCACAATCCGATGATCCCAAAACAATCATTTTGCTCATTGTTCATTGTCGGTCATTCTAATTGGCCTGATATTTGCATGGTGGTGGAAAGCAGTTCTGGAGCAGCCTGCATGCAGCGTGGGTGTGGTATTGTATCGTACCATTAAGGTGGTACCTTACCATACAAAAAAATTAGCGATGTGGCACAAATTAGTGAGCAACCAACGGATATTTAAAATGTGTGCACGAAAACGGGCATTTTTGTTTATCAAAACCTTCATTCCCTAATATGTGTAGACCTGTATAGTATGATATTTTTAGTATTCATGTACGTATGTGAATAAGCATACCCCATGATTATGTATATAACAATTTGAATGCTTACAGGATGGTTGTTACGCAGCAGGCAAGAAATGTGTGATTAAATGATATACAGACATTAATAAAAAATAAACGGACAAACATTAGCTTATATGCAGACATGTTGACATGTCAGACTTTGATATACAGCCATTAATATAAAATAATACTATCAAATTTCGTCGATTTATTTAAACATAGTAAGTTTCCTAAAATCAATATACTGTATATCTAGTAATTTCAATTTATATAACCCGTTTATATGTATACGGACATTAATATAAATTATTGTTACATTTTAAGATTTGAAACGTTTAAAATCTTGTTTGTGTTCTCCAAACGTCCATAAACTATATTATATAGGCCATTTTTTGGTGACCATTTTGCAGAAAGTGACCAAAATCGACCATAAATATAAAATACCTTAACAGCGTAGTTGTTCCCATTGCCTTTCCAAAATCAGTTGCCATTAGCACCCGAACCAAATCTTTCTTTAGAACATCTGTTGGTTTCTGCGCAGTGACCGGTATGGGTGTCACTTTATCGTACTTTTTATTAGCACGTTCGTTGTCGGTAAGATGAAATGGTCCTATGTCATTCTCATCATACACCATGGTCTGATTCTCTCCAACTTTCACCATTATAGGATTTGTCTTATCGTAATACGGTCCAACAAAGCCGTCCTCTGATTTGATCATGGTTGGTCGCATGTAGTTCGACCCACCCAATAATTATTCATTCCTTTCACATCTAATCCATTAATCCTTTTCTTAGCGTGTCCTGAGCTGTGATCGAATTGCATGACACACTCCATCTCACACCCAAATAAAACATGGAAACAATCAAAGCAATCTTTGACTTGCACCAAGGTATGATTGCCCGTCCAATAGCCATTGGTTCCACCAAATGCAAATGTCCATATGAAAGGGTCACTTGTAAGTGGAGACTTTTAGATGTACCATTGACGGCAATCGCTGCATCCTTGTCGCAATATTCTTGACCCTCCCGTCTCCTATTTACCTCTTTCAGCTGATCTTCGGTGATTCCACTGCCAAATCCTGTCTCTCGAGATTGCATTGCGAAATCATCTTCCCCATCCCATTATTCTTTGGCAGGATGGGTCTTTCACCATTAGGTGATACCCATTGTACCGAGTTGACTAGATTTTGATTGTATATTGCTTCATCTTGTCCAAATATAATAATAGGTTTTGCAAGGGGATCGCCTGAACACTGACACATCCACCAAACCGGGATACTTCTGCTCTGCCATTTTTGTAACTTCGATATGATCGTCGGCGTGGAATTCAATCATTTTAACACTGTTTTCCGTCTCATATTCATACCCGTCGTTAATGATTGGATCATAAATATCTAACATTGAATTTAAATTTGCCAATTCACTTTGAGTAACGGAGATCCATCGTTGACACAGTGGTTCAATTTCTGTTAAGTACTGATGAGTGTGTCGTGCTTTCGATGATTCTTCTGCTCTGGTTTTTGTGTCCGTCGCTATAATAGCTTTTCTTTACTGAGTCACGATAGAAACCAATTGACTTTACCCAAGATAGAACAACACGATACGACGGAGGTATTTCGGTATATCGTTGCAACACAGTCTGCTCATCACAGCCTTCAGTTAACTCACCATCTGTAACCCTTTCACCGATCTGCTTAACATGTTTTGGAAGTATCCTTTCTATAATCTCGTCTCGGAGCATGTCCACCACAAAGTTGTCAAAGTTTGCGTAGATGTAGTCCAAACAATCAGCTTTGAACTGTGGCACTACTTCAAAAATTAACGGTACAGCCTTCTTTCCATTGGCAACGTGCTGGTTCGGATGGGGAAATTTGCCACGTTGTGTCCTGAACATAATGTTCCAATTTGCTAATGTTCGTCCAGACTTAATTTTTTCAACTCCAGTACGTTGCATTGTTGATATTGTTTCAGTACAAACATGATTCACCCACTGCACACCATCCCGACCCATTCTTTTAATCGCTAAATCATATGCATTGATTAAATACAAAGATTTAGTTCTTAAGTCGAATATATCATTGTTAGACAAATCTTCGCCATTTCCTTCGACTATATTGCAATATCCGTTGCACGTATTAACAGCGTACTTTAATTGCATGATGCATCCGCGCAAACCCTCCACGACATCATCTCCATGCTCAAACCCAAAAAGTATGGCTGCCTCAGGTGATTCCCAGTATATTGGTCTTTCATCAAACTGATCCATCAATTTCTGTGGCTGAGGTGGAGGCAATACTGAATTATTGTTTTCTGTCATAGTTTCATGCGGAGCAGGAGTCTGGGCCAGTGTTGTAGGTGTCGGTGTGTGTTGAAGTGTGGCTGCGGGAGTTATTATTCCATCGATATCAATTGGTGTACCGCAAACATGGTTGGTTGTCGTATTGCGCATTAAACCACATGGCGGTGATCGAGTTGGTTTTGTAGGCTGCGTCAGGCGTACTAGGTAGAAGAACTGCACCCTTCTTTTTGCCATCGTGAGGACAAAAGGTGTTGAATTCGCAATGGTGCAACGGATGGTGGCTTGGTTTTTCAACAGTACCACTGAAATAGTGAAGCGACCTCACTATGTTTGCTCTTTTGATTGTTGGGTCATTCTTGAAAAGTTGGTACCATGATTCATCGCAGATCCACCTGTCACTGTATCTGGCCCGCTTTTGTGGATCTTGCAAAATCAAGGCAAGTACCAATCCATTGGAATGGACTTGAATTGATGAATTCCTAGGCATGATGTAGGTCGGTTTTTGTCAGCTAGTGTGGGGCCGAGCGAGTAGTAATGGGCCCCAATCTTGCTTAAATTGGTGAGTTTATTGGTGGACGAGCGCGAGTTGCGATGAGGACAAATGTTGCCTTGATGGTGAAAAGAAGCGTGATGTTGATCAGTTTTTTTTGCGTGGAGTTTGTATGTGGACGAGCGCGAGTTGTGGTAGGGCCGAACGTTGCCCTAAGGGTTCAAAAGATGCGGGACACTGCGATGTGTCCGTACGATGCTTAGGGCAACGTCGGGTACTTGTAGTTTCCGAGATATCGTGATTCCGGTCAATATCATTTTTGTTGACATGGTTGTGTCTTGATACGTCGTGTGAGCTTTGTGTGGATTGACCGTCAGCTCATGATTGGCAGATGATTGGCACAAGTTCGATAAGTGAGGAGTATCGTAAAATAATTTGAATTTTACAGGTAATTCTCATGTAGTCTGAGGGTGGTGCACAGCTGTACCTGGGAACAAGTGAGGCTCTGCCGCCTAATGCCCCGAAGTCCCTTGGGAAGGGTGTGACTCTACAAATGTTCGTAGATAGCAACCATGCAGGTGAAAAGGTGAGCCGACGCTCACGAACAGGCTTTGTCATCTTTCTCAATTATGGCATGATTGATTGGCTTTCCAAGAAGCAATCAACGGTTGAGACCTCAGTGTTCGGTATGGAATTTTGCGCCATGAAACATGGCATTGAGAAGTTGTGTGGCATACGCTATAAACTTTGTATGATGGGCGTACCCATGAAGGGCGCATCATACGTGTATGGTGACAACATGTCTGTCGTCACTAATACGAGTAAGCCCGAGTCAACTTTGAAGAAGAAGTCAAACTCAATCTGCTACCATGCAGTGTGTTAGGCTGTTGCAATGGGCAAAGCCCTTGTTGCCCACATCCCAACCAAGAAGAACCTTGCCGACTTGTTCATTAAGGTCCTATATGGGCAGACCCGAAGATTTCTGGCGAGCCAGATGCTCTGGGATGTGTTCCCCGGACAAGATATACCTGAGTAGTTGGGGCACAGGGTGCAGCTAATGACTGGTCCTTGCTGCCCTTGCCTTGGGCGTATTGATTGGTTGGTGTGGATACTACCAAATGTTGCTTCGTACAAGTATTTTACCAAGATTGACCTGGTGAGACCCGGCCAAGCTTGGGGGGACTGATAAAATATAGTGGGAATGAAAGTAGTATAAAGATTCAAGTGCATACGGATCTTTGGGATCTTTTGGGTGGATCTTTAGTCCTCAATAAGGAATTGACCTGCACAAAAGAGAACACCAATGTGCACGTAGGAATCGTCGAGCACACGGTGATTGTGGGATTAAAATGTAGAGAGGGTGTCATGAGACCTTTCATAATTCTAAAAATACCAACCTCTGCATCTCGTTTGCATGTTGGGGCTAACAGGCCATCAGTTCTTGTTTTAATTAGTACTTACCACCATGTTCGCCCGTCGCAGTCCTCCCCGGCTCAGGCCAATTCTTATCATTAGGAAACCGTTTCCATTACCTAAAATCAGTACAGTTTTGCAAGAGTTAGAAGGTTTTACTTTTGCCACATCCCTTGATTTAAACATGGGTTACTACACCATAAGATTGGATCCTGATGCATCCAAAATCTGCACCATCATTTTCCCATGGGGAAAGTACTCATATCTGAGATTACCGATGGGGATTGCAGGTTCTCCCGACATCTTTCAGGAAAAGATGTCAGCGCTAATGGTAGCCTTAGAGTTCGTAAGATCTTATCTGGATAATTTGCTTTGCATCACCAGGGCAAGTCTGGACGACCACCTAGATCATTTAAGGTTGGTACTAACCAGACTGCGAGACGCGGGCTTGAGAGTCAATGCCCCAAAATCGAGTTTTGCACTATTGAGACAGAATACTTGGGTTATATACTAACCAGGACTGGCATTAAGCCACAACCAAACAAAGTGCAGGCAATTCTCGCAATTACACCACCAAAACAAATCAGATACCTCCATAGGTTTCTGGGCATGGTCCAGTACTATAGAGATCTTTGGGTCAAAACGTAGTGAAATGCTTGCCCCACTCACCTCTTTAGTGGGAGAGTGTGGTCATACCAAAGTCACCAAAGTCACCAAAGCCAAGAGAACCAAGAAGAGACCTTGGTATTGGGATGAGGTACATCAAATAGCATTTGATAACGTAAAAGCTGCTATCTCGAAAGATGTAGTTTTAGCCTACCCTGATTTTTCAAAGGAATTTGAAATATACACTGATGCCTCATCTAAGCAACTAGGTTCAGTGATTACTCAAGGTAATCGGCCTCTTGCGTTTTTCAGCAGAAAACTGTCTGTAACGCAACAAAAATACAGTGTGACTGAAATTGAACTACTGGCCATAGTGGAGACACTAAAAGAGTTCAAAGATATACTGTGGGGACAACAAATAAAGGTCTATACCGATCATAAAAATTTAATCCAAGATGCCCTTGGACTAACCTCGGACCAAGAGTATGGTCCCAAAATTGTGCACATCAAAGGCATCCATAACACTGTTGCAGATGCCATATCTAGGTTAGACTCAGGTCCAACCCAAGGTGACAAAGCTAATTGGATGACGTTCACGAAATGCTGGTGCCATTACACCAAACATGCTTTAATGCCAATGGCACTTCTGATCACCAAGAAAGTATTAATCTGGTGTTTGGTAATCGCATCGCCGAAGATATAATTTACCCCTTAACAGTGAAGGAAATCGCACAAGCCCAGATGACAGATGCAACTTTGAAGAAACTTAGTACGCATGACAAGTATTCCACTCAATTAGTAGAGGATACACACTTATTATGCAAGGATGACAGGATGGTCATCCCCAAAACCCTTCAAAATTGAGCAGTTAGCTGGTATCACCACTATTTGCAGCATCCTGGGCATACACGTCTTGAAGAGACGTTACACGCCACGATGTATTGGAAAGGTATGAGACGTACCATCCGATCACATGTCAAAAACTGTCGTATATGTCAAGTCAACAAACAACACAAGCACAAGTACGGGAAGCTCCCTGCTAGGCATGTCATCACAAACCCTTGGGAGGCATTATGTGTGGATCTTATTGGACCATACACCCTCAAAGGTAGGGACGGGACAGAAATTGACTTTATGTGTCTTACTATGATCAATCCAGCTTCTAGTTGGTTTGAAATAGTAGAACTGCCTGTTACCACAGATGCGGTTACTCTCACGGATACTGAGGGGCAAAAGGGCACTAAGACTCATACCAATCCTAAATTACCATACTTTGACAAATCATCTGCAATGATAAGTAATTTAGTGAATAAGACCTGGTTTAGCCGTTATCCACGTTGTCAATACATTATCTATGACAATGGAAGCGAATTCAAACTTCACTTCGAAGCCCTTTGTGAATCATATGGGATCAAGCGTAAGCCAACCAGTGTCAAGAACCCACAAGCAAATGCTATACTTGAGAGGGTGCATCAAGTAATTACTGCAATGCTCCGCACTACTGAACTAGATATGGCCAATACAGTAGTTGCCAGTGACATAGACGCGTTCCGAACCAACGCAGCATGTGCAATTAGCTCAACTTACCACACAGTACTAAAAGCCTCCCGAGGAGCAGCAATTTTTGGCAGGGACATGTTGTTCAACGTTCCCTTCCTTGCTGCCTGGAATAAAATAGGAGAACATAGGCATCACCAAACAGACCTCAACACGATGTGGGAAAATTGCTCACGCCTTGATTGGGATTATAAAATTGGTGATCAAGTACTTCTTAGGAAAGATGGTATCCTCCGCAAGTCAGAGAGTCGGTATGAAAGTGATACTTGGACTATCATGACAATTCATACAAATGGGACAATCAGGGTTCAACACAGAACAAAATCCATATGATTATATATCAGAAGAGTCACACCTTTCTTTACCAAAAGACTTCAACAGTATTAAGCATGTTATTTTTTATGTGTCCTCTCCCTCTTCTATACAAAGCATTTATGCTTTAACACACAGTCACAGACTTTTTAGTTCGTACATTAAGAGACATGGGTAAGAATTTTTTCCTCATGCAGGTTTTTTTCCACTCTTTTTATCACCCTGATTCCCCATTCGTGGGGGCGAGTGACATAGGCCAAGAACGTACCTTAATTAGTACCCTTAGGTACCAATTCAAAAACTCCCAAGTAGGAAGTAAGGACTCATCCTAACCTCCCAAGTGAGCAAGGATCCTGACAAGGACAAAGGTCCATATCTTTGGATCTAAGCAAGAGGAGAACAACCCTGGAGAGAACACCCTCAAGAGAAGGGTATAAACATACCAGGGATGTGTAGAAACCTACACAAAATCCCATTTGTTCGTTTTAGGATGAAAGGGATTGCATTGCCCTTCCATCCTCATTTTGTTCGTTGTAATTCATAATCAATAAGCTCACAACTTACCAACACCAACAAGTTGTATACGTTTATCTACAATATTCGTACAAAATATGTTTTATCTCCGAACGGCTTAGGTCACAGTATAGAAATCAGCTTCACCTTCATTGCATTACTGACTATTGACTGAACATACTTATCTGAAGCTAGAAGCTATGTTACATTGTCAACAATCTTCTTAGTTGTGCGTAAACTCCAATTTTTTGAGTATGTATTCATCAGGTCATGGACATAGCAAGAAAATGCCTCCCTCAATCCATTTTGAATGTTTGGATCAGTGTTCCAAAAATCTTCATGTACTTGTGATGATAAATCTTTGACCCATATTTGGCAATGTGATGTCAAGTTCTTTGATGTTGTTCCTTATGAGCAGGTTTGAACGCAGTCGCTTTCCCAAAAATTACTTTATCATTCAGTTGTGTTTTTTTTTTCATTACAACATACAATTGATGAAAATTCTGATCACTTGTTGGTACTCCAACAAGCAAGCACCCAGATAAATTGTACAAATGTGCCTCCAAAAGTCACTGTCGGTTTTGTATTCCTTGTAATTTCCACGTTTGGAAGTTGATGCTGGTGCAGCTGAAATCAGATTGACTTTCAAGAAAGAATATTAACCAAATAATAATCTTGCTTACTTCATTGCTCGTATCAGCATACAATCTCACTCAAAAGCAGCATTTGTCATCTGGGGAATCGCTAGAAATAAACTGTTCATTCACAAATTATCCGTCATCGCAACTTGACATATCCTTACATCCTGTGATGCCTAACTTCTATTAACAAGAGATTTACATTTTGTAGTGATTGACTTCACAATATGTTCTAAGTTGCTGTTCATTGGACTTTCAGAATTTGATGAGGAACTTTCAAAATCTTTTGAAAAAAGTTGCCCGAGCAATTTTTTTGAGATCGTCGTCCCCTGAGTTGTGATTCCGACAGGTCATACTTCACGTGTCAAATGGAATTTGAAATAAATATAATTGCTAAAGGGCCAACACCACTTCTGCTGTCATAAACGAGGCACTGCCAATCACAAATTCCTCTGAATGCATGTCTTTGATGATATTGCTGTGGTATGCTTTGTCTTGAGACTGCCACTTCCATAAGGACATGTAAGTGGCAATACTGCTCGACAGGAAGTTGGTTTTCTTTGGAAAAGTTGATCCATGAACAAAGACAGTTGGGGCAGATCTGTTCACTAATGCACATGCAAATTTCCATGAAGTCTCATATACGGATGACTCTTCACTGGGATCTTGAGCACTTGAAAAGCAGTACTGCATATCACTACATGAGGTTTCCAGTGATGGGTCAATTTCTTCTGCGGTGTCATTACTTTTTTGATCTTGAATAGTTGTTGACATTTGTGCTCAAAAATCATTGGATATAGGGCTATCACTGAATTCATTGCAGACACTATTGTTAACAAACCACAGTTGCAAGTCCCTGAACAACTCAAATCTACAGCAGTTTTAGCCAAAATTGCTGCTTTCTGTTTCGGGGTTATTGTTCCACAGATCATCACAAAAATGTTATTAAGATTGTGTTCATTGAGGTAATTCATTGCACCCTTGACACAATTTTGATCAGTTTCAGAGAATTGGTAATTCCTTGGACACATCATTTTGAGACCCCTAAGGTGTTAGAGCACATAACCTAATGGTCTCACAGGTGCAACAAGAGCTTTCATAACTTGATTGACATCTCATTCTGAATTCATGTTGTTGCGATGGAAATGAATCAATTTTTATTGAGGGTCCCTTGCATTTTTCCAAAAGTTCATCAGTCTGAGGTATTGTTCTGGGAATGATTCGTGGGAGATATTGTAGGAGGAATAAATGCTAGCTCGTTCTGACTGCCACATTTGAAAAACACAACCTAATATTTCGGACTATTCCCACTGCGGATATACAAAGGGAACAGGTCTCTTAGGTGGAGCAGCCTTTACATCAACATTTGCTATCGATAATTGCTAAGTTACACAAGCTAAGAATGGTGATGACAAGGAAAGAGGGGATCATCGCAAAGGTATCCATTTACTCAGGAAACATGTCTTAATTTACATGCCATAGTTAAGGCATGGCATTCAAGTCTCGATGGGGTAGGATTTTGGCCTGTCCAGTACATCAACAAAGACAATGTCATGAGTAGATTTCAAATACATGATTGAGAAAGGGCTACGCTTTGACTTGTGCACGGCATAGTTTCAGAACATAATGAAAAGTTACTTGCTTGCAGTTTTCAATCATCATGTCTAAACATCAGACAGGGATAACAGTTCTTTCCTCACAAACAATGCATGGCAGCTAGAATCCAAAGTACGTGATCGAACCCTGAGGGCACTTACCATGAATAAATTCCACATGCAGAAATGGAACGGAAGGATTTTCCGGGATCGTCTTCATTCACAGTGATGTTATTAAAAGAAAGAAACAATAAATTCGTTAGTTCAACACATCTTCCCACAAAATATAGAAATGCCTCATAACACATGATTTGTTTCAGTGAGCTAATGAAAAGTTACTTGCTTGTGTTTCTCAATCACGATGAAACATCAGACAGGGATAACAATTATTTTCCTCATTAACAATATAAATTTCGCTTGTTGCAGCAAACACTTGACACGCCCCTCCCCACTTACCCTGTTTGCTAGACAAACTTCGGGATCATTTGTTTGTGGATCCTTTGGGGTGAGAGAAGTTAAGAAAGAGGTTAATGAATTAAACACGCGAAGCTCCAATCAAGGGAGAAAGAAATGTGGAGAACTAGAATGTCCCGACATCGTTGCAAAACATGATGTGACGGGGAAAGTGATGTGTTCGATCCAATATTGGTTTTGCGCAACTTTGGAGGGCAAAGGTCCACTGAGCTCATGGACCATGCCAAATGAGATGTTGCGCATGTATATATTCTCTTTTGGTAAAGTGCCATCAATGTGGCTTTGTCCAGGAGTGCCTCAACAGGGACTCACCTCTAAACTTTTTGGATGCCGCAGGAGAGAGCTCTTCGATCATTGTTGGACTCATAGTAATTCGTCCAAGGTCCACCGTTTTTACTGTAAAAATCCATGGGGTAATCACCCTCAAAACCATTGCTTTGCTCGTTACTAGCATTCGTCCCGTCCTCCTTGTTATTGTCCGACCACAAATTCGAGTCTGGAACTTCTCCTAATGCTACAAACAACTCGAAGGGGCTTAAAACGGGGACGCAGAAGTAATGACCCCAGTCAATGCTTGAGAGAGAAAGAATCAAGCGAATATAAGGATAAGCTGTAAACGACGAGATATGGACCAAAGCATGCCAATATGTCCAAAAGCCAGGCTTCTGCTCTTGACGCCTTCGCCTTCGTTTGATTTTGAATGTGATGTTCTCTCACCTTAACCTGGGACAAGCAATCTGAACCCAAGCACAAACACCGGACGCGGCCCCACTGGGTCCGCCTCCCTTCTCTCCAGACAACATTTGAAGTTTCTTGGGGAAAATCTCACTTAGCAAAACAATAATGACTCTAATCCCCCTCGAACGCAGTAGGGATCGTATTCTTGCAAGAATACCTGGATTTCCTTGTCGTCCAAGTGTCCCTAGGATGATTCCCATGGTTTGGGGGTTGGATGGCAGTGCGCATGGTGAGGATGGGGCGATAGGTGACGACGTGGGGGTTGTGTGGGTATGTGATTGTTGATTTTGCGACGTTTGTAATAAATTGTTGGCAATATCTTCACTGTTTCGGAAGTTGTTTGCACAAGAGCCCAGTCCATTGGCAATATCCTTTCCATGACGAAAGTTGCGACAATAAGTCACCCCCAACATTTCTCTGACTCTCTGGACGGCCTCCCTCCGGAGCCTCTTCATGTTGCCAATTTCGTAGCGCTCCTCCGTGAGTGTTTTGGAGTAGGGATCGTATCGTAACGCACGCAGAGAGGGGTTGGATATCATTGCCGCCTCTAGATGAAACCTTCCGTCGGCTACAAAGATCATGACTCGCTCTGTGGTCTGGGGACTGACATGATTCTGCGACGGGGCATGGGCTGGTTGCGCGTTCTTCTGTGCGCGTCGATCTCTGGCCGACAGGACGGCATCGGACCAATTGAGGTTGGCCAATCCCGCCGGAGCGGTGCACCCCAGGACTTCTCCGGGACTGAGGGCTTGGCTTGTGGCACAATGGCTTGGAATCGCACTGCCGAATCGAGGGCTGACTGGTCTCGTTGATTGAGTAGCGCCGCTGCCTCCAGCACTGCCGATCGGAACTGCACCGTGCCCATGACGGCCAGCTCCACCAGCTTGCCGTCCTGGCCCGCGTCCCCTTCGCGGCCCTCGGTTGCCTCTTTGAGGAACGTGAGTCTCACGCAGTCGACCAAATGACGCACGTCGACGCGAATCTCGACAAAGACATACAGGCACGGCACGGCGGTGAGCGTGGTGGGCACCAGGCAGCTGTGTCCGTAGTGAACCAGCAGGTCGCACGCCAGCGCCTGCGCGGTGAGATCGTCGATGCAGCACGCTCCGTAGGTCACGTCTCCCAGGACTGAAATGTCGACGCACGGCTTGGGACGGCCGCTGTCGCTGTCGCTGCTGGCGTAGGCGAACTTTTTCAAAATGTCCCCGATGCAGGTGGCGTACATCAGCAGGCCCTCGGGCAGCTGCAGCGCCACCTTGACGGCCCCGCTCTTCTCGATTCGGTCGATCGTCTTGGGGATCTCGAACTCGTAGTCTGCCGGCAACGTGCTGCGGATCGCGTGCTGCAGCTGCTGGTTGTTCACGATGTGGGGCGGAAGGCCGCCGCCAGGGCCGCTGCTCGACGCCTTGTTGCGACGAACGATTCGACGAGCTGGCTTGGCGGGGGACGACCTGCACGATGTCGAGCTGCTTGCCATGACGCTGTTCGCGGCGTCCCCGTCCTCCATTCTTGCCTTCTCGTCCGCAGTTCCTTCGTCTTTGTGTGAGAGGCCAGTGGAGTGATGGCTGTGAGTGGCCGCCGATGAATGGGATCTTATCGTATGATGGGTGCGTGATGTGTACGTGATGTGTGACCTTGTGTGATGGAAGGTGTTGTTTGGTGTTGTTGAGTGGTCACTAAGGATGGACAGTACTACCGGGATGGGTACGTAGTCGGGTGCCGTACAGTCTACCTACCGTATATCAAGCCCAAGTCTACACCACGATGACGTACGCCTGCACTGCAAGACAGGCAAGTTTGCCACGTGGATGATTTTTGAGCGATTAACTGACGTCAACTGACGACAATTGAAGACAACTGACGTCTTTTACATTATCTCATTAATGTGACTAACCAAGTGACAACATAAGAAGGCACCATGTGACGACACTGAAGACAAAATGACGACCCTAAGTGACGACACTGAAGACAAAGTGAAGGCCCTAAGTGACGGCACTGAAGACAAAATGACGACCGAACAGAAGGCAGTTAACAACATTTTAACGACCCTTAGTGACGACACTGACGAACTTTGTGACGACACTGACGACCCCTACGTGGTATATATACGACTGCCTACTGACGATAGTGACGAACAAAGTGACGTCAAAGACGACTGACGACCCCAAGCAAAAACAAAGTGAAGACAAACTGACGACACAAGTGACGACCGTGAAGTCCTTTTGACGACCCAAATGACGACACCGACGACACAACGACGGCCCAAGTGACGACACCTGACGACATTTTAAAGACCCGTAGTGATGGCATGAAATGACCTGATATTTTTAAGTGACGTCAACTGACGACATCGGACGACATTGAACGACTCCATCTGGCGATACTATTGCCAAAGTCCAAAGTTGCCTGTCTTGCTGCTGTAGATAGGCGACGGTTTCATCGCGGTGATAACCTCCCAGGTTTGGACACCCACCTTTACGTACCATAGTTAATTGCTAGTAAATACATTAAAATATTACAAGCAGCCGGTGCAAGATTTTTTAGCAGCTGTGGGAGCCTGCAAAAAGGAATTCGCCTTGTTTCGTTAAAAAGAAGATACAACAGTAGCCGCTAGTTGGCGTGCGCGCTGCGCTTGCTTCGCTTGCGCCGCGCGCCCGGGCACGACTTTTTTAGTGCTGTGCCTCAAGCGAGCGCTGCGCGCGCACAGGCACGACTTTGTTAGTGCTGTGCCTCGCACAAACGCGGTAGGTTGAATTTAGATACATATTTTGATTTTTAACCGCCGTTTACTTTGAAACCATTTTTTGGTGAAAATATGAGTTACACGTAGTAACAAGTGTGTCAGAATTTTTGGCTACACTTTATGTTAAGTTTAGATATATTTTTAAAGGTAACATCAAACTAAAAGATTTTGACTACCCATGCATGTCAAACACGAAAACAGTATATTTACAGGTAAAGTTGTGGAAATAATCAAATGTTACCAATAATGGCCAAAAGTGAAAAAAGTGTCTTACCACCAAGGAGAAGGAAAAGAATTCTGCTCAGTGATAAACTAAGATTTTAAAAAAAATCTTGATAGAGGTAATTTTGAGACAAAAGCTGGGAAAGAATCCGAGCGTCCTCCAAAAATTTATCTAGCACGACCAGTAACAAATTAAGCCATCCACCCTGGCGAAATGGAAATCGACTATTGCTTGGCAGGAAGGGCAATAGGTGCATATTCCTTCCGGACTACTGCCCTCAGATGCTTTCCGGTCAGGGCGATATGTCGGGGTACACCCTTTCACCAGTGCAACATGTTTAACTGAACAGCCCCTTCTCACCGTGATGTTGCATGTAAATTGCAACACACAAAACACATCGAACAATGTTTTCACCATCACCGCACAATGGTGCAGACAAACAGAGCCACCGCAGCCCCACCTTCTCACCCAATTTCCAATTGGATCGTCTCGTGCATGACGGTGTGTCTCCTGGGACGGCATCTCCCCATCTTGCTGCCGATGAAAATGGTCATGCTGCTGATGACACCATTCACCATGGCGATCCCAATGAGGATGGTTTGCTCACGCAACCTCCCGAAATCGAGCTACACAACATGGTAAACATACCAAAGCGTCATCGTGTCTCCCTGACCCATCCTTTCGATGTGGGTACCGCAATGCCAGCCACCACTTTGCCATCTTCCGAGCAACACAGACATCACGAGTCTCCTTACTCGACTCATGACGGCTTTCTCACCCAACCTCCAGACCTAGCCCTCCCGAATTCCAACATCGTCCAATCTTCTTACGAACATACACACGGTGCAGTTTGCTCTCCGTCTGCACAGTTTCTTTGAGGAAATTGCCAAATAGCTCAACACCATGTTGACATCATCACCTCTTGTACTCGGGGCATTAATCCAACCATTCAAATGCGTGACTTCCAAGTTGAAGCCATCAATCACCTTGCCTTTCAAGATGACTCTGAGCTCATACTCATTCGTCATATGGCGGATGGAAAGTCCTTGGTACCTCTTGTGACATCGGCTTGCCGACACGGCATATCCCTCATCCTTGTTCTGTTTCATGGCCTGCGAAGCGATCAAGTCGAACATTGTATCTCCAAGGATAACACAATCGAGGCGTACTATGTTGACAAACATCGTCTAGACAGCGCTATGGCCCTACAAGAACAACTACTCCATTTCACTATAGAAGAGGCACAACACGCCTCCATCATGTTGTTTGTTTCACCCCAATCCCTCCTGACGAAGTCTTTCTTCTACCCAGTCTATCGAGCATGGCCATACGTCAACTGATTACGTTGGGGCAATCAACGAGGCTCATTCAGTCGAACAGACCCATAGAAGCTTCAGAGTGGAATTTGTCTAGGTCATGAAGAACCTCTCAGAGCTGTGTTTGCTTGCACCGGCACCAATCCCAGGACTAGCCATGTCGGCTACTTTCCGTGAGGACGACAGAGTTAGCTTGCAGTCATTCTTTCAATGGAATGATGTCCACATCATGCAAGGCCCGCTCGAGCGTCGGGCTACTCAATTCCTGTGCATTGTATTGGGTGATCCAGTGAAGAAGTTGTTGAAGTTGGCAGAGAAGGACTTGCGCTCATTTCCCAACAATCAACAGTTGTGGTATGGGAATTCACGCAGCAATTGCAAGTGAGCACTTCTAGAAAAGGACAAACACCTAATAGACAAGCATGTTTCTCCTACAGGTGGTCGTGCGGTATGCCATTCATTTACGGGTGGTGATGGAATGAAAATGAAGACGCCAATTATGGAGGCATTCACTTCATTTTCTACTCTGCCCGGCAACACATCAATCAATCCGGATGGTTCTGTGATACTGCCACAAATTCTAGATCAGTCAGTTTCTTGGATAAATTTAGCTTCAGATGACGAAACATTTTTGCAGAAAGAGCATCAACACAAAGGTGAACACGGCGACCCTTGGCAGTTGGATGGAGACACGCACGTCCCAACTCATCAACGTCGAACATTGGCAGTGATTGCCCTACTTCAGTAAATACTTTCATCATTCCCTCATGACTTGTTTCACAGTGTGGTGACATGGGAAAGACAAACATTTTGTCTACTTGGTCGTAGTTTGGATTGAGATGGCGCATAAGGTCAGTTTCAAACATTCGTGCATGGTATATCTCAGTGTTCAGTGATTCCATTGCCTCTATAAATTATTGATTGTTGCGTTTGTTGGGGAAGATTTCATTCATGCTATCATCTGAATCTTGATCTGTATTTGTGTCTTGCGATAGATGATGCAAGAATTTAGCCTGCGTGTCAAATCAACAATACACTGGGCCATACAATGAATATCATGCATTCATTGACTAGGAAAAGACACACTTCCATCTACAAGGGGTTCACAAAAGAAATGCTCTTTCGATAGAGCTATGTCAGTGTCGCGCGCACCTGCCAATACGTAGGCCCGCCAGGGCGGAGGCACTATTTGCTTAAAGTATTCCAAAGGTGGCCTCTCTTGAAATCCGGGCATCCAAACTATTGTCCATCCGAGTCTTGGCCAAGTGAATCCTTCTGTTATCAATACTGTTCTGTGTGCTGCATATTGGTGCTAACTGTCGAAATTACTTTCCCTTAGATCAACCTGTAATCATCGCAGTGTTGGGTGCATTTTTCACCTTGAAACTGAACTCCACTTGACGATTCATTGAAGATCCTTGAGCAACCTGAATTGGTTGCTCTTTCTTAATAAAATAAGTGGTCGATTTACCAACAGTTTGATCCTTCTTCTGCAAGACTTTTTGATAATTATCAAATGCTCCAAATAGCATGTTCTTGGATTCTAGCATAGAAAACAATGAGGGCAATTTGCATTCATAAATTTTCTCAAAGTCTTTGAATGACATTTCCAATGAACTAGTGAACGGTCCCATGAAGGAAATGGAATCAGGCTGAGAGTAACCCTTGAAAAACCCACCAAGAGGATCTACTAATGCCCAATATTTCAACAAATAATAACTATGGGTCCTCAGTGCTTCATAGAAAATATGTAGTATCCTCTTCTGTTTCCTGTGAAGATCATCATCCGCTCCCAAAGGACTATCTAAGCTGTGAAACTTTTGAGACTGAATAATCATTTCTCTGGTAACTCACTTACAACAACCTGACAAAATACAGACATTGGCTCAGCAAGCGCATCGTGAATAACTTTACTGTCATTCTTGTTCATCAGGCATGGGATGAAAACAGTACATACATCATTGCACCCAAGATGAATTATATCTTTGATACGAAGATGTTTGGGGCCTCAATTTATTGCAGACAGTGTGAAAAATTGTGTGTCATGCCTGATCGTTGGATCATGAAATGGCTGGTTGTTCAGTGTAGTAGAAATATTGAAAGATGGTGGAGTGATGGAGGTCAGAATGCTTGAATGCCAAAAGAGTTCATCATGGAGACATTTTGTTGGAAGCGTGAAGCTTTGTCGGATGAACGGAGGGCTCGTGACATGACAGTACTGGACGACGGTGTTGCCATGAAGTGGGATTGTGATGGTACAGTGCATTTGAGAGAGGCGACGAAGTCAGATTTTGCGCTCTTCCTAGCAGCCATGGCAACTTTATACAATGACTGTGATGTCACCTACATTGTGCCATGCTGAATCTCTGTTAACAATCGCGCGATCGTATCAAAGCCAGTACTCGACAATGTAGACTTGAGGCGGTCGCCTGTGTTGCGCCGATTTGCGGAGGTTGCAGCGCTATCACGCAGTGTGTTGGATGAGGAAGCTGACATTGTGTTGGGACAAACCGTGGTGTCCCATTGCGGTTGATAATCAAAGTGTGGATTTTGTGTGGTGGAATGTGGTGCGAGAAGGTGGGTGGTGCGGTCTGATAAGTACTGTACGCACTACTAAGGTACTGTGATGTGATGTGGGAGAA
This sequence comes from Cyclotella cryptica, assembly GCA_013187285.1. NCBI lineage: Eukaryota > Bacillariophyta > Thalassiosirophyceae > Thalassiosirales > Thalassiosiraceae > Cyclotella > Cyclotella cryptica. Next base: position 387,579 of record JABMIG010000053.1, read on the forward strand.
AAAATCATTGCCAGCTTTTTTCTGAGATTTTGACCCAAACCTGGGAGGGTCTACATGGCATGTAGACCTTCACTATCTACCTATTTGTTAGATAGTGAAGTACTACATGTCATAGTATAGCCGTATGGAGGGTGAGTCTATGTTGTGTTAGGCCAAATGCTTGTCAATTTGGGATTGCCTAGCATTTGCAAAATGCACTTTTCGATTCCTCATCCATGTTTGCGTTGTGTAGGATTTGCATTTTGGGTAGAAATACGTAGAACAATTCTTTGTCCACAGCCTACCGTATAACAATCTAACGCATTATAAGAACATCGCATAACTTCTTAGGTCATTTGTGTTTTAACCTATTAAAACACAAATTAGTAGTCAAATTAGTTCTCCGTTAGATTCTCCCTTTCCACACCAATGTAAACATATGTGTGGCTCCCCATAACTCCGTCTGGATGCAGAGTTATGAGCAATCATCTGAAATCACACTACACACATCAATCACATCGCTGGTGGGCTTACTGTTTCTCCAGTGGGGAGTTTGGACCGTTCCAACAATGATCAGTCAGCACATCGGCGTCCAATGTCTATTGTATTGTAGTAGGAGGTAAAAAAGAGCGGATACTTTTCATTACCTCCCGTGTTAAAAAGACATCATTTGGACAGTTGCCGGTTCTTATAATGAGGGTTATATGGTAATTACATTTGAATAGTGTGAAAAACAGAGAGGTTGGAAGCAATTTTAGACAAACTTGGTGCCAAAATGCATCCACCTGTCAGTAATCCAAATTGCACAAGTCCCTACGTAAATTAATATCTTATTCATACGAACAAGTACAAATGCTAAGGAACTGTAACGGCAAAAACACCGGGAACACAGTGTGATTCCTAGGCGTTGTAATGATGATGTGATGAAGTGTGAATTGCAATTCCTAAGGAATTGTAATATCTAAGTTCTGATACAAACGAGTACTGTCCAACACAAAATTGATGCCAAATGGTCACGTCACGGACTGCTTTGATGCTGATCAGATGTGTCACACTACGGAATCGATGCCTAACAAGGGCTGTAGCAGAAATCCCGGGCAAAACCACTGTTCTCGAGGAATTGCAAAAATGAAAAATGAAAATCCTATGCAATGCAAAGACGGACAAGGAATCGAAAAGTGCATTTTGCAAATGCTAGGCAATCCCAAATTGACAAGCATTTGGCCTAACATATGATGTCATAATCTACAACATTTGTGAACTTTTTTCTGCACAAGTGGTTGTACCAATTCCTTAGTAAGTCCAGCTTATTGTTTAGCTAATACAAGTGTACACACAAATTGTATATGAAGTATCCACAGTATCATTTGGGAGACAAAATATTTTCACGAAGACATTTTAAGTAGAGAGGACGAAGCCTGGACAAAGCTAGTAACGTGGTAGTAACTAATAATTAATTAATTAATTAATTAATTAATTAATTAATTAATTAATTAATTAATTAATTAATTAATTAATTAATTAATTAATTGCTTGATGAATTAATAAACAGAAGGGTAAATTAATTACTTGAACCATCCCCAACTTCTTTGCTCCTGTTTATATTGGTTGACTGTTGTGTTTTGTTAACTGACATTAGTAATGGTGGCTATATTATCAGGCTCGTTTGTTGAGTCATCACAGACTCTCTCCACTCTCCTATTGCTTGAAGTTGATTGTTGGATTTGTTAGTGATTGGGCCATAGCTCTCCGTCCTTGTTTCCTAATTGCTTAGCTCTTTCAGAGTTGATTGTTGCATGCTTGCAGCTGATTTAGGAAAGATGAAAGATGGCATGAAAAAGGTGAGATTTCATGCAAGTTCTGCATCAAAAACAGAAAAGTACAACGAACTCACCTTTTTTGACCTACGAATACCCCCACTTCCTCCCATCTTCAAGAGAGGTGGAAAGAACGAGAGAGCAGAGTTCGAAGGGTCAAAAATGGCCCTGCTCTTCCCAGATTGTTGGAATTCGGATATGTCCGAAATCTGAGTCCATGATCTCTGGGGAAGGATTGCTCAGTGGTTTTTTCTTCCCACATCAATCTGAGCATACCTTGATGAGCCTGTGGTTATAAGGATAACGGCGCTTGTCCCGGATAAAAAAAAGGAGCAACATTTGCTGAGATACTGCGAATCCAATTTGCGGCCGGCTTGTCACCATGGTCGATATGGATTTTTTACCAAGCGTGCTTTGTGATTCTGCAAGCCTCACTCAAAATTATGTGGTACAGTCTCTCCTACGATACTGATCCATATGTAGGGTGCTATAACACACATTCGGACCAGTATGTTACCATGCGAATACAAACATCATGTCTTTCTTTACATTTTCTGTGAAGGCAGTAGTAATAAAAATTATTAGGCATAAATGATCCAACCAGCTCCTGTGAAATCTTCTGTGCACAAGTTATTAATAATGTAACATAATTAAAAATTAGTAGCTTCATGCAATGCAATCAAATTAGAATTATGTTACATAATTAGAAAATATGCACAAAAAAGTGCACAAGTGGGAAATTTGCGTGCAAAAAGGTGCATGGTATGTGCACAAATGTTGACTATGTACATATAATTATTCTATATTATGAGACCCACCCCTCCAATTATTCTTGACATTTGTGTTTTTCACCGTGTTGAATGACCCAGATATTCTAACCCCTATATTGATAGATTCTCCTTATAAACAGGAATCCACCCATGTGTGTCACTCCCAGTATATCTGTTGGGACCCAACCTAGCACTGTCCCAGTGCTGGCAATCGGACGTGTCAAAGTCCCAGTGCTGGCACTGGGCAAATTTGTCACCATTGTGGCACTTCTGAGTTAGTCGTGACTGGTGCCCAAATGGGGACACTTACAACTGAGGCCAAATGAGGTAGAGTAATAGTGTTAATAGGACATTTGTGGATCTTGAGGTAGGTAAATAATGGGATTCTTTTGTCTGTGGTGGCTGTGTTCTCTCCTTGTGGAGCGTTGATTCTGGCGATTCAACGCACTCTCTATGTCATGTCCACCTCACAATGCACTGCTGGCACAGCCCACAAACATTCTTGATACAGCGCACAACATTTTGTCTACAAGGTCACACAGTATTGCCATTGCCCGGATTGATTCTACAGGATTCCAGTGATTTCATGAAAGTCTATGTGTGGATTTGCGTGAGAGCTATTGCAGCTCTGCAATAACAATGGATCAAGCGATCATGGTAGGAGATGAAGAGAAGTCTCTCAAGTCATGACTCTGAGGATGTGGAGTCGCCCCCATACCAGGAACCACCAAAGGTGTGAGATATTTTTGGTCACTTTTGGTCACTTTCTGCAAAATGGTCACTGGATTTATCAGTTTATATGTTATAAAATGCCACCAAAATACTATCCTGTTACAATAAATTTCATTATTCTACTACTACCCCCAATTCTCCTTCACACATGACAACGAACTCTGGGGTTTTTGAGTGGGTTGGGTGAAAAAACCACAGCAGGCGGCTGGTTGCACTGTGGGAAAAAACCCTTTAGGCACTTTATCCACGAGATTATGTATATAACACTGTCTCAAGCATAACACATTCAGAAGGTCACATTTGTCACCCTGCTAAAAAAACATCAATAATCAATTCTGTGATAACTAACCTTTGCTTGTCCAGCGGTCTTCAATGCCTGAGAATACACACGATTGCGCGAATATATACATAACAGATACAATTTTTCACGGCGTGAATCCAAGAATATTGGCACCATGATACAGCAATCTCTTTAGAACATCAAGAAAACATCCCATCGCTCATCCAAAAATATCAACACCGTATTGGCTGGTGTGTCTCATTAAACATGGAGTAATCAGTTGGTACTCACCTGGCGCATGCCAAAAGAACCATGTTAAATACATAACCCCGTTACAAACATACCACTCTACCCTTGGTACTCACCTGGCGCATGCCAAACGAGCCATGTTAAATACATAACCCCGTTACAAACATACCACTCTCTCCATTCCATCATCTTTCCAATGCTCAAAACATTTTCCATGGCAACCCCCTCAGTCAAAGTAGTGCATTAGTTCATGTTACATATATGTATATAATTAATTAACAAAAATTCCCACATTCTCACCTTTGGTGAAATAGGTTTTTACATATGATGAATGTTAGGAAATGCCAAAGTGTCAAAACTGCTTTTTATATTCATAACAATTTCATGTACTTGCCTTTTTTAGATGATAGAATGTCATGTCATTTTCATCTTCTTGCTTTCCTCTGGAGAGGTAGCACCCATAAATTTACACACAAAATGATGTTATATACATAAAACTTGACATACATAATAGACTTACATATACAGCAAGTTATGTACATAACAAATCGATGTTCATATCGATTTTTCGCAAACAAAGGAGTGTTGCAGTTGTGTTAATAAAATAATGCGTGTGATGTACATAAACAATTGATATACATAAAACGGACGTACCTGTTGAGCGAGTTATGTACATAACAAATCGATTTTGCGCAAACAAAGTAGCGTGACAGTGCAGTTGTGTAATAAAGTTTCGCACGATTGCGTAAAAAAGGACTTCCCCAAATGTGACTCGTCCATATTGGGAGTCATTCAGAATAGTTCTGTGAGGCCGCCAGGCCCATCTTGATCACCGTCGTTCCGATTCGTTCCGGAGGCCGCCATGCTCATCATCTGCGACCACTGCTCAAATGTAAAAACATTCATGCTGCACGTGAAAAAAAACAGTCACAGCAAGCACATTTCACGATCTAATCTACCAAAAGTCGTCCCTTCAAGATGCGATCATGGTGGTATTGCATCATCACAATCCGATAATGCCAAAATAATCATTTTGCTCATTGTTCATTGTCGGTCATTCTAATTGGCCTGATATTTGCATGGTGGTGGAAAGCAGTTCTGAAGCAGCCTGCATGCAGCGTGGGTGTGGTATCGTACCATTAAGGTGGTACCTTACCATACAAAAAAATTAGCAATGTGGCACAAATTAGTGAACAACCAACGGATATTTAAAATGTGTGCACGAAAACTGGCATTTTTGTTTATCAAAACCTTCATTCCCTAATATGTGTAGACCCGTATAGTATGATATTTTTAGTATTCATGTACGTATGTGAATATGCATACCCCATGATTATGTATATAACAATTTGAATGCTTACAGGATGGTTGTTACGCGGCAGGCAAGAAAAGTGTGATTAAATGATATACAGACATAAATAAAAAATAAACTGACAAACATTAGCTTATATGCAGTTATGTAGACATGTCTGACTTTGATATACAGCCATTAATATAAAATAATACTATCAAATTTCGTCGATTTATTTAAAAATAGTAAGTTTCCTAAAAATCAATATACTGTATATCTAGTAATTTCAATTTATATAACCCGTTTAAATGTATACAGACATTAATACAAATTATTGTTACATTTTAAGATTCGAAACATTTAAAATCTGGTTTGTGTTCTCCAAACGTCCATAAAATATATTATATAGGCCATTTTTTGGTGACCATTTTGCAGAACGTGACCAAAATCGACCATAAATATAAAATACCCCACCAAACACTACGACACCAGAATTTGAGGATGATTCTGACTATTTCTCTGCAGAACATGAAGAGCTAGCAGTTCAATCATCCTTCCAGGGATCCAACAATCCTGAGCTCACAGGAAGGAAATCAGAATTCTACAAAGAGGTCAATGAAAAATTGGAGTAGTTGGGTCAAGAAAACAACCCCGATTCCATTATTACAGATGAGTATTTTGAAGTCATTCTCAAATTCATGCTATCTCTGGAAACTGCAAATGACAACTCAAGGATTACCATAATGAAGAACTATCCAAGCAAGATAGCATACAAGTGGGTGAAGCACTATGACCTAAAGGTGGTTCAGAGCAGTCACATTTTAGACTACAAGCAGGTAGATGGGTCTCCTTTGGACTTATGCCAACAAGTTGTCAAGTATAGCAACTTGTTTGATGTTATCCATGAAACTCATGAATTTCAGAGTGGCAATGATCACCCCAAGGCAAGAAACTCTACAAAAGAGTCACTACAAAATATGGAAACAGCATTCCCCGATGGGTATGTGAAATATCCCCAAAGTACTGTCCTGTTTGCATCAGAGGGAAGACAAGGAAAAAGGCAAAGGTGGGACATCAACCATGAATATCAGTGCACAAATCAATCTCATTGATTATCAGAGGCTGGATGGATTGTTACAGTATGTCCTAGTATACCAAGACCATGGAATCAAGGTGAGCTTCACCCTTTAAGGAATCACACTCATAATGCAGTGGCAGTGGAATTGATCAACATATTTTTTTGACCTCCTTCGATACTTTAAGCTGACATTAGAAAAGAATTCAATCATGGAGCTGGTAAATCGAGGCATGTAGTATTGGATGCTGAGATAAGCCAATGCTTTTTACCCTCAGATTGACAAATTATTACGTGCTCTATTACAAAGCTTTGCACTGGGGTTGTTAGTGAAATAAAAAGATTGTGGCCTGGGACAATTTGGGTTACCATGAAGCCCCGGTACTCAGAATCCAGTGGTGGTGTTGAGAGAAGAAATTGTACTGTTGAGAATAAAATCTCAAACTGGATGCTTGAAAATAAGTTGACCCATTGGGCGCAAGCTCTTCCATATATTCAATGGCGTTGCAATACTCAAATTCATAGGGGCATCGGTAATTGGACTCCCTACCACTTCATGTTTAGGCAACATCCTCATGATGTCATCTCAAACTTACCTATTGATCAGAAGCTGCTAAGCAAATTGGCAAAAGAGATGGATGTTTGCCATTCATTGGGTCTCCCAGACATTCCTTGGGAAGTGTGAATTTTGTTAGTTCCCTAGGTGCCGATGACAAATTTACAAATTCTTTGGAATGCCTGTCTCCGGAAGCAACTAAGACGACTGATGGGAACAACTCAAACATGGTGAATCAAATGATGAGGATTAGCAACTGGGTAGTACCTTTTCAATCAGTTGGATTCAAGATGGATGTCACAGAACAAGTCATCAAAGTGCTATGAGAGAAAGCGATTGTGTGTCCTAAAGTGGGATCCTCTTATTTTGGATGGAAAGGTGTCGGTCTCCAGTGTGGGGTGTTCTATAGTAAACCACCACTACTTGATCTTTCTCTGGCATCTCAATTTCTTTCAATTGTGTCTTCAGCCAATCTCAACTCTACAGCAGAAGCTCCTCCCCACTTGAGGAAAAGTCCACCAGAAGAGCGTTCAGCAGACCACTGTGCATCAGTCTTTCAGTCACAGTGGGACAAGGTTGTTGAGAAGGCCACAAATACACATGATGAGAGTATTGCACAAGACAAACCAGAACCAGATGAGAGTGGTGGGGATTCTACTGAAGGGGATGTGAATAGAGAGGGCAGTGGTAATGATGATATATTATTTTGCAAGTCACATCTCCTTGGATCATCCAAGTCTGAAGCTGATTGCATTGATCATTGGTTATTATTCTACTGAAATGTGCAACTCCACCTGATACTGAAACCTTTAAGAAGGCACCTCTGCACGCTTGTTTTGCAATCATTGACAAGGAAAGTAAGTTGATTGATCCTTGGAGGAGGGTGATCATCAGAAAAGTTTGTAGAAAACTTGGGAAGTTTTTGATGAATTAGGTGAAAGTGTGTTGGATACTGTACCTTCAGAAGGCGAGAAGGGTGTCATAGATCAATGGGGAATGTGGTACAAGCATCCAAGTATGGGGGACTACAAAAAGGCAATGTTAGCAGATGAAGGAACAAAATTGAACATGGATGAAAAGGAAATTAAGCATTTGCAAGATTTGGCTTATGACTCCATGACTACTCAGGGGTGGACAATGAAGGAGAAGGCGCAAGCCAACAGAAAGAATGGGAATTTTGCCATTGTATCAATTGTGCAGGTGCCGCTACATGATGTTGATACTACCAAGGCAGATGGTAAAAACTTGACACTTGTTGTTGTTGAGCTTGTCCAAAAGAAGGACAAAAGTTGCCCAATGTATCGGTTAGCATGCAAAGCGGGAGTTTTTGATACATTGTACCATCCAAGTTACATTATGGTGATTCCTACATCTAATATAGTTTCTGGAATGGACTGGATTGCAAAAGATAAATGAAAGGGCAGCAGCAGCTTCCATGTCAATGGTAGGTGGACAGGGAAAACATCTAGGATGTGGGTGCAAAAGTCGTACTTGGCGTATGGGATGATGTGCATGTTTCAAAGCCGGGTTGAGATGCAATTCAAAATGTCACAGGGTAATCAACAAGAACTGTGTGAATAAGGACTAGAACATTTTTTAACTTAATATATTGTTTTCTCTTTTTTGATAGTGTTCTTGCAGTGTTGGTGAAATAAGTGTACAAATGTGTTAGGCCAAAAGTTTGATATTTGGTCCTCCTATGAAAGTGGTAAGTGTCCTGTGAATACAGATGCAATCTAGCTGAACACACGTCATCAGACGACTAAATGCAACAACCTCCCTAGAACATCACCTGATCTGAGTCTACATCTGCAAAGGGTGTTCTGAGGGAGGTTGCTACAAGCAGAGATCTTCAACAGCCGCAGCTGAATGCTAATTAAACTAGTGTGTAAGTTACATAAAAATTTCTTCGTCATTCAATTGAACAGTCAGAGGTTGAAGCGGTAACAATAACATGGTAGTGAAACAACTTACAACAATGCCAACGTGAAAATATTGCAATGATCAAAAAACAATAAAAAGATACAAAACAACAGCAAGCGTTATAATTGTTTGGAGGGATGTGATCGATTGTAAGGGTGAGATTGGTCAAATGGGGTGGGATACATCAATCATAGGGGTGTGATTGATTGGAATGCAATCGATTGGCGGGGTTCAATCAATCATAACAGGGTGATTGATTGTAAGGGTGTGTTTGGAAGGGTGTGATCGATCGTAAGGCTGAGATTGGTCAACTGGGTCAAATCAACCTGCTGGGATCCAATTGTAGGGGTGCAATCTATCGTATGGGTGCAATCAATCAAAAAATGATGGATCTTATCAGTGCAATCGATCGTAAGAGTGAGGTTGGTGAAATGGAATGGGATCAATTGGCTGCAAAGAATCGCAGGGGTACAATCAATCGTAGGGGTGCGATTGATCAGAAAATGATCGATTGTATCAGTGGGATCAATTGGTAGAGTGGGATCAATTGGTAGAGTGGGGTTGGTCAAATGGGATGGGAGCAATCGGCTGCGATTGATTGCAGGGGTGTGCTCAATCACATGACATGCAATTGATCGTAGGGGTGCGCTTGATCACAATCAATGGAGATAAATGGTGTGTGATTGGCCGAATTGGGTGAAAAGGGTGTGATTAGACAAATGATGTGGAGCTTTTTATGGAAGGATATGGAGTTTTCATGTATAAGAATGGAAGTAAAAAAATCAACTTGTCTCTTGTCTGATGTTGGGCAACAAGGTATATGTAAGATTCCTTGGACACAGTACCATAGCCACCTTCGTAGCACCAGTACCGATTCCGGCACCAGTGCCAGAACGGGGACTAGTGCTGAAACGGGGGTCAAGGTGGTTCAAGGGTCATTGTCCAGTGCTGCAACTGGGCACCCATTGCCAGCACTGGGCTTTTGGCATGACCCATTCCTGCACTGGGCATTGCTTTTGGCCCCAGTGCTGGCACTGGGATAAATTCGCCCAGTGCCAGCACTGGGACTTTGACACATCCCAGTGCCGGAACTGGGACGGTGACAGGTTGTGTCCCAATACATCCAAATTGTTGCCGAGAGTCTTCCGATGTCACCAAAACTGACCGCAAATTTTGGCCAAATGGTTAGCACAGCAAAGCAAGATGAGTGACATGGTGGGAGGCTCAGTACAGTACCAAAATATTACCTGATTAGACCCATTTTCCTTTCAAAATTACAACAATGGGGACTCTATATGTCTCATATGTGAGGTGGCACGTGCAGGCTTCTACAAAACTTTCTCCCTTTGGAGAAGTTTCACCATGCACATGCCTCCATCTTTGCACCACTCCAACCAGCTGGACCAGCATTGGCACAATATGAGTTCAGAGCTTAGCAGCCATTGCACAAACTGAAACACCATCTCCTATAGCTTTACAGCCATTGCACAAGCTGGATGAGCTCAACAGCCATCACATATGAGCTGGATGAGATCAACAGCCATCTCCCCTAGCTCAACAAGATTGAAAGCTATCATACAATCTTTTTGACAGCCATCTCGTGTAACTCATCAGACTTGCTGTAGCTTGTCAAGATCAATAGCCCTCTCACAAGCTTGACAGCCTTTGCCGTAGCTCAACAGACATCACCATAGCTTGACAAGCTTGATGGCCATTGCCATAGCTTGACAAGCTTGACAGCCACCACAGCTGAACATTTTTGTCACACAAGCTTAACAGCTTTTTTGCGCATGCTTGATAGCCATCGCAAAAGCTTGACAGGAATTTCAGAAGCCAGACTGCTTTTGCTCAAACTCCACACGAGTACAGCATCACAAGCGGATATTGAAATCTGTTGGGTGGCGAGAGGTGAGGTTGCAACTGTTTAATACTATTGACAACTATTCTTACTGTGTACATCATCAATTGTTTTCTCAAATCATTTCTGTCAACTGTTGTCTTTTCATCTTCGATGCAAAGTTTAAATTATACCGTTGTAAAGTGTTGTCAGCCTTAAAGCATTAAAGCCTTAGTCGCTAGCACTTGACTTCCTAATTGCTTCATTAGTTCAAAAATTATCTCCCTGCACGTGACCTGCCCTTTGCTGGTGTTGATCCCAAATTAGGTCCTATCTGAGCTAAGTTACATAATTTCTTTGTTATCTGTTTTCTTGAAGCAATGTGGTCACTCGGTTGCTCATGCTGCTCCCTGGATGCAGTTCAGCAATAATTCACCATGAAAGTCATGCAGGGGATACCTTGTAGACAAGATGTCATCTAAGATGTCAATTGTCTGAACAAAGTATGCGTTTTTGCTTGGATGCTCTTGCCCAAACCACATTCGCGTCCAGCAAGTGCAATGGAGTCAGTCTATTTCATCCTTTAGACATGGAACTTGATGGCACTATTCAGAACTAGATGGCACTACTTGGAGCTAGATGGCACTAGAGTTCGCACAGTATGGCAATAGTTTGACTTTATGGCACTAGAACCATCCTTAAGTGGCACTGATAGGCACTAGTGGCACTAGTTTTTTGTGGGTTTGACCTCGTAGCTAGATTGGCATCAAAATTTTTGAATCGCCAAATTAAGTCACATTACTTGAGGTAGAGAGGTATGTCTCAGAAAGTGTCCCATTGTTTCAATATATATATGTTGGATCCCATTAGGGCACCGTCCCAGTTCTAGAACTGGACGAAAAAATTCATCCAGTTCTAGAACTGGATGTTTTTCTCCCCGTTGTGGCACCGTGCCTGAATGGGGCGCCAAGTTCTAGAACTGGACGTCCCAGTTCTAGAACTGAGATCGCAATAAAATTCCAGTTCTAGAACTGGGAACCCAGTTCTAGAACTGGGAACCCTGTTCTAGAACTGGGAGTTTTGATCAAACCCCCATTGTGGCACCGGTCCCATTGGGGCACCAGGTGCCCTAATGGGGTGATGAAGATGTCCCCATTTTGGCACTACTACTGTACGTAGTTGGGATACTGGCTGCACCCGTACAATAGAGGGTATGGTACACAAAAATCACGCAAGCGCGTCAAATTCTTTCGATGACGTGGTAACCTAATAATGCACCTCGAAAAATTTGACATAGTAATTATCCCTACCTCAGTCAGATTTGATCCCCGTTGGGGCACCAGCAAACGATTTCAAGGTGAAGTGCCTAGAACTGGACGATTTTTTTACGCATTTTTTCATCGAGTTCTAGAACTGGGACGGTGCCCTATTGGGATCCAACATATCTATATATATATATATATATATATATATATATATATATATATATATATATATATATATATATATATATATATATATATAAATGTATTATCTAGAGGTACACACATTGTTGAAAAATGAAACTTCCATTCAATTTTAATGAAATCCAGTATCTTGCAGCAAATGTTGCTCATCCACCTGTTTCTCCCATCATCAATTCAGAGGTGTTCTTCAAAGACATTTGTGCATACTTTCCTTCAGTAATGCTCCTTCCTACAATATTGCTTACAAACTTCCCTATTTTGATGTATTGACAAATGTATACTTGCAAAGCTATTGCAATAATAACATTATCACCAAGATTGCATCAATGTCTTGGTGAACGTAATCTAAAGCACAGGCCTGTTGCATTATGTCAAATAAAGAGAGGGATAGCCAGAAAGACAGGCAACTTTGCGATGCGGAAGTTTTCGGCAAAATAAACCGACAACAAGTGACATCGTCACCAATTATTTGACTCAAGTGACTACATGTCATGGCCTCTGACAACTCTGATAACCGTTGGAGATGACATTTCAATATTGGCAAACCCTACAACCTTTTGAGAAGACATGTTGATGACCTTGGTGAAGGTCTTGTGATGATCCTTGTTATGACACGTGACTACCTTGTGGATACCCTTCAAGACTTCACTCATGACCCTTGTGCCGACATTGACAACCTTGCGCAAATAACTGCCAAATGTGTAGAGAGGCTTGCTTGTGCATCACGAACAATTCCACGGGATAATAATGGATCCATCATCTCCAATATGGCATGGCTGACCTCGCCCCGTTATCGCAAGATTATTTCCTGCCAATAAACTTCGTAGAGTTTCTTTCTCAAAGTCATCTTTTGACAACAGTTGCATTAGACAGGCCGACATTTGATGATAGGATACGAACGAACCAACCTTCTTGACACTTTGTACACCAAGCTCATAAACAACCCTATCCCTAACTTGATTGCATTCGAATTTGTCACGTGACTCCTTACGAATGAACTCATTAGATCTGGAGGCAAAAATATTAAGTGCCCTAAGTATATCATTGACGTGTGCCCCTGTTCCCGCTTCAACATTTCCGTCTTTACGCACTTTACAACGTCGACATGCTTGTTCTGATTCAATCACAAGACTTGCATTGTTTGGTGACATTGCCAATGCTTTTGTTTCCTCGGTCTTGGAAGGGTAGTCCAGAGATATAGATGCCAGTCTTTCCATAAATCTATGATACTCTTCGTTCTCACAAGAGTGCCCCTTTATGATTTTAACATTCAAGAATTTTTCAACCACTGAGAGATTCTGTGTCAAAGCTTCTCTGTTCTGCATCAATAGACACATTCTTTCTTCGGTGACAGTTTGTAGCGTGGTCAACCATTGTAGAGGTGTGGCTGCCGGGTTCAATCGGAGCACGCCCCCGTACAAATCCAATTTTGATGAATACTCGTCACTGCTGAGCACGAGACGTAATGGATAGAATGATTTCGTTCGCAATTTCGACTTGTGCTCGTCGTAAAGTGCAGTTAACCGTGACAGACATACCGCCAAGGATGCTGATGACCAACCTAGGCCAGTCCCATCAATTGCAGAGAATCGAAAGGCTCGTCTAGCTACGAGTGCAGCTGCTGAAGCATTGATTCTATTCATCTTTCTTTCTTTAATGTGGTTTGTGTCCATGTTTTGCAAGAAATAGATGAGATTACGGTCTTGACGAGTTCGCGATGTGGTTTGTTTGTATTGATATCTTTCCAAGAACCCAGCATTCCATATCAGATGATCCACTGGGTTACCATAATTGCCGGTGTTGGATGATGATCTGTTAAAAGAATCACCAATAGGCCCATTTAGATGTGTTTCTTCGTTAATGTCCACTACCTCCGGTGGAGGAGGAAAGTTGATGATAGATGACATTGATGTGAGGATTTTACACGGGCTCGAGTTCAATTGTATGGAGGACTTGATCAACTTGCCGTCCTTGGTTTCAATAGAATATGGATAGGATGTATACTTGAACGGTATAGATTTTGTATCTGAACATGTTGCCAAGCTGTCGATTTGATGGAGATCTGTGAAGTCTACTACTAGAGCAGTGCATCAAAAGCAGGGCAAAGATCTCAACAGCGTCACGCACCTCGATTGTCGTCCCTGCGCCACAAACTCCACAAAATCTAGGTCCCCCAATCGATCTGACAGAACCTGAACCAACGTGGCCTGCTCCTTCCTGACTTGATTGGATTGAGTGCGGAATCGATCGGGGTGAACTCTGAGTAAGAAGGCTCTTCGCAGCCGTGAGATGTAGATTGATCGGCTGATTTTGGTTGCTGTGCTGCTCATTTCGAATATAATGTAGTGCGAATGCACAAGAGATGCTTGCGGATCAGGCGCTAACTTTTTCCCCGTCAATTCTATTCTTGGCTGTTGCTGTCAGTGGGGCGTGTATCTGCAGCTATCTGCAGCTAGTCTGCAGCTATCTGCAGACTACTGCTATTATTGTATTGTACAATGGTCACAATCTGACACCATCTGTCACAATTCCTCCACGTACTGGAAATGTTGTGTAAGGTACATTGACGAAGCAAGCATGGCTCGCAAATCATCGTCGGGTAATCATGGCGGAGAAGTCCAACAATCCAAGTCTCCCGCGGAATTCTTCGCGGAGAACCAGAGCATCGCGGGGTTCGACAACCCAGGCAAATCTCTGTACACCACTCTTCGAGAGCTCGTGGAGAATTCGCTGGACGCGTGCGAGAGCGTCGACGTGCTGCCCGACGTTAGCGTGAGGATCGAGGAGATGACGGAGGCCATGTTCAACTCGCTGCGCGGCGTCCCGGACGACTCCAGAGAGAGTGTGGGCGGCAGTTCGGCGAAGAAGGGCCATCAGCGCGAGCGCCGGGACGACGAGGGCGGCAACGACATCGATGCCGATGGGCCCGGCGACGGGGCCGCCGGCAAGACCAAGGCGACGCCCAAGCGCGCCAAATCCGACGCCTACTTCCAAATCACCGTGCGAGACAACGGATGCGGCATGGCCCACTCCGCCATTCCCGACCTGCTGGGCAGGGTCTTGTCTGGGTCCAAGTACGGCGTGCGGCAGACTCGTGGAAAGTTCGGGCTGGGGGCCAAGATGGCTCTCATATGGAGCAAGAAGAGCACCGGTGTGCCCATCACCGTACGGACCAGTCACGTCGCCGGCCCCCTGCTGGATCACCGTGGGGAGAGGACCGTGGGACCCACCGTTAGTCACTGTGTTTTGGACATTGGTGAGTTCTTGATTCGTGCGCACTGAGGGGTAAGGATCATTATTTCACTCTCTCCTGTTTCATCCTTTGCAACATGCTGCTTGTGCTTGCAGATATTTACAAAAACTGCCCCCGCGTCATATCGCACACACAACAACCAAACACATCATCCTTCATCGGGACTGAGATACAGGTCCTAGTCGCTGGAAATTGGACCACCTACAAGTCACGTGTCGTCCAATACTTGCACCAACTTGCAATCATTACTCCGTACGCAAGATTCGAAATGATCTATGTCAATAGGACAGACCAAAAGAAGGGAATGAATCTAAGGTTTGAAAGGAGGAGCGAGCAAATGCCCGCTAGGGCGAGGGAGGTTATGTACCATCCCAGTAGTGTGAGTCACATTGTGTTTTCAGGATTGCATCAATGGGTTTGCAATCGTCATTCATGCTTTCGTCGCAATACCAACCTCTCGACGCATGCTTACCACACTCATCCCTCAAGGTAAACAACATCATTATCCAACAACTCCTAGAAAGAACCAAAGCCAAAACACTCAACAAATTCCTCACCACTGATCTCAGTGGCATAACTCCCACCATTGCCAAACGTCTCATTGAACGTTTAGGCGATGCCTACAATGAGGATATGAATCCCAGTGATTTGGATGATAAGCTCATTACGAGATTGGTGCAATTGCTGAGGAGTGCAGACGATTTGTTCAAGAGTCCGGATGGAGGGTGTTTGTCGCCGCTGGGAGAGTACAATTTGAATCTTGGGATACAAAAGGTGTGTGTGCGTGCGTGCGTGCATGTGATTTTTTTCCTGGACGATCAATATATGGTGAAAGGGATTCCGATACCTGTTGCTAATTTTATGGTTTTCGTACAAGGTCGTTGAACCTGACGTAATCGCCACCGCAAGAGACAAGCCAGGAGCGTACGACGGGCACCCATTCATTGTAGAAGCAGCCGTATCGCTAGGAGGGAAAGATGCCAAGGAAGGCATCACAGTCGTACGATTTGCAAATCGCATCCCATTACTCTTTGAAGGAGGTGCTGATGTTGCAACACGGGTTGCGAATAGCAAAATCAAATGGTCCAGTTATAAGATTGATCACAAACGCGACAAAATCGGAGTTTTCGTTTCGATTGTATCGACCAAGATCCCTTTCAAAGGAACAGGCAAAGAATATATCGGAGACGACATTATCGAAATTCAACAAAGCGTGAAACGTGCCATTCAAAACTGCTGCTCCCAACTTCGAGTTCATTTAGCAAAAAGAAATGCATTGCGTGATGTCAAGGAACGCAAGTCGCGATTGCTGAAATACATCCCCGATGTCAGTCGATCTTTGTTTGGTATTTTGGAGGGCATGCGCAAACGAAGACTCGAGGAGGAATCAGGTATTGACCGAGATGCATCACCTCGCAAGAGACAGGCAGGCGTGAGTCCCTTGAAGCGGCTCAAGAGCAACGAGCAACACATATCGTCTATATTAGAGAGCATTTCCAATGGAGAAGTAACGGAAGACAGTATAAAACAACATTTGGTGGAAGCAGTCGAAGAAAATGCCCATGCTGGACTCGACGATGACGACGGCGAGAACGTGAATGGGGGAAAATCGAGCAAGTCGAAGACTTCGAGCGATGAGGGTGATAGGCAGCCATTATATCTCGTTCCGATATATGATTCGCCAAAAGATGTGCAAAATGTAATTCATCACCCCTTGTTTGATTTCTTTCCAATGAATTGAAGATGGTGCATTCCTATACAAAATCCATACGTACCACGCATATGCTTTTTGGTTTTTCGTACACTTCATGACAAGTTGAAATAAGGAGACATCTAAATAGCCCTAAGAAAATCTCTCCTAATATAATGTACCAAAACTATTGATTAAACAAATAATCGACATTGTGCGTTGCCGTGCTCTTATCTCTCCATTCCAATTTCACCTGACACAAAATCGTCTATTGGTGATTAAGGATTATGTTGCCGACCGGTGCGCTTCCAATAGTATCCATGCCAATTTTTGCTGCTGCCATCTCCTTTGCAACAACTCTTTCAAATTCAACATTATCCAATGATGTCAGGGTAGTGCTAATCGTACCAGTCTTTGCTCCTCCTGCTTCCTGCCACTTCGGTTCTCTCTTTGCCTCCTCAAAAACCCTCTTACATTCGCCCGCAATCAAACTAGCGTCCGGCAACTTGCCCACCTCATCTTTGATTTCCGAAATCTGGATGGACTTTTCACAGGGATTCCCTTCATTCATTCTCGCTAATGTCTTTTTGATTTCGTTGGCTTCCACTACGAGACTGGCAGCGCTGAGCATCCCTCCAGCGAGCGGGACGAAGCGGAAGCTGTTGGCAGCCGTGGCACCTACTCGTCCCAAGAAGCGGGAATGACGACATGCAACGTTGGATCCAGTGATGTTTGTGCCGGCTGTGATGGCTTGCTTTCCTAGTTTGGTGTTGACGCCGTGTTTTTCTAAGAGAGTACGAATGTCTCGTGCAAGCATTTGTCGTTCACCATTTGTTTGTTCTTCTCCGCTATTACTCGATCCATTCTGATCGCCATCGACACGCTCCGCGTTGTTTTCTTGCTTCGTAGAGTTGCTTTCATCATACCCTAATCTCTTTGACAGTTCAAAATTCAGCACCTCTACAATTCTCAACAAGCTCAAACACATTCCATGCAATAGCACCATCTTATCTGCCAGCATATTGGGTTCGCTCCAATACTTGACGGCAGCATAATCACCGGTATGCGCTGCAGTGGCCCCGCCCCCGAATACGAGCGATGCGATGAGTATGGGCACTCCGGCTGCCGCTACGGGCGGAAAAAGTAAGGCACCTGCTCCTACAATACCGGTGATTCCCGAAACAATTCCCGATGCGTTGGCTCCTACCCCTATTTTGTTGGATTTTTCCGTGCGCGATTGCAGTCCTGTGGATATGTCGTCGGCGTACTGCGAGGTGTAGATGAGGAGTAGCTTTGCTCTATCGTAGCAGTCGATGATTTCGTTGACTCTTTCTTGACATTGTTGCATGTTGTTATTGTTGTAATTGTTGTCGTCGTTGTCATGTTGATTTTGTTGTTGCGAGGCTTGGGCAATAACATCGACAAGGAAATCGAGTTCGAACAAAAATGCGCAGTTCTGACAAATGTGAATATGGTGCGTGGAGAACGCATTGGAAATGTGCTTACTGCAGGTAGGATGGCCGCAGGTTAGGCAGGCGCGAGGCATTCTGCGCAAAGTAATTTTTCGTGATTTCGTTTCCAATGTACCATTGTTAGAGGACTCTATTGTTGTAGCTGTTGCGGTTGCTGTTGATTGGGCGTTTGTTTGTGGTTGATCATTTTCCAATCTATCAGGACACGACTCGGTGGAATGCAGTTCGTGCTGAACATTGACAATGTGACTCGTTTGCTTGTCCACTTGATATGCATCGCTGTTGTCGACATGCGGATCGTGGCTGGAATCGGCCTCAAAGGAAGTGGCGGACTTGGACATGAATCTCTGTCTGAAACTTCGAATTCGGCGGCCGTCCAGCTTAACGTCTCGCAGCCTGCCGCCAAGCCCAGCCTCGGCGGCTTCCCGGACATCTTGAGGCACAGCGGCGACGGCGGCGTTCGAAGCCGCCTGCCTGACCTGGTCGCGCTGGCAAAAAGTGCACCGCTCGTGGTCCACCTTGGCCGCCTTGCAAGACGCGGAAAATTCGACTTCCAGATTGGCACGGCGCATCGCCTCCAGGGACTCGAGGGCCACGTTCAGCTCCGTTTCGAGTCGCCGCAGGGCTTCGTCCTGCTGGTTCGTGTCGTTGTTTGTCATGTTTTCACCGATGCTCCTGTCAGTCCCAACGTCGGCAGCCGCCGAGGTCGTGATTGGCTGCTGCCATTCCGCGGCGCTATTGCTGTTGTCGCTCTCATCTCCCGTCATCATGTTTCAAGCTGTTTCAAGAGGCCCCGCTCTCAGTTCAACACGTTGTTCTTGTCTCATTTCTCAAATGTTTTTTTGTTGACTTACTTCGTACTTGCCTGTGGTAGGAGTCGGGATATTTTGGCGAGCCTAAGGATTCCTCTGTAATCAATAAACCAGGAATCTTATCATAAGATATTGTACATGGGTAGATACTGGTACATACATCATACCTTGGTTTACTGTTCCCGTTTTTCCAGAAGACAAAAATATGGTACATGACGAGAGCTCACCACAACATAAAAACAACAAATATCAAATATCTCTTAGTAAATCGTGCGGGTATCTATAATTTCTAGTGGTAGGCACGGACAAAAGTCTTTCTTTTCCGGTGACTAAATTACGTGGGGACGGAGGCAGTAATCCCGAGGAAAGATCCGAAAGATCCATCAGGATCTGACGGATCTTCCGGAGGATCTTTTGTTACGTAGGAATAGTCGAGCACGAAGAGAACTCTGACATATTACATAGGAATCGTCGAGCACACGTGCGTCGCACGATTAAAATGTAGAGGTGGTGACACTGGGGACCACCATAATTTCTAAAAATACTGACCTCTGCAACCGAGTTGCATGTCGGGGCTTACTGGCCACCAGTTCTTGTTTTTAACTAGCTTAACACCATGTCCGCCCAGCTCCGCCGCCGCTCCGCCACGGCCAAATCAAATCAGTTTATCAGACCCAAAGGTGTGTCGGTTGACACCGCCTCCGCCGCCCGAAGGCTGGCGTTAAGAGGAAGCGGGTTTGGCGCCTCCGACGAGGTTGCCACCGCAATTGCCGCAGGCGTGGCCAGCGAACTGGCTGATGAGTTGATGGCAGCTCTTGGGAGCCGCTTTGATACTCTCAGCGGGGAGGATGTCACTGCCATCCTCGAACTTTACGAGGCCACACCGAGTGTGGCAGCGCCGGCCGAAGCCGAGCCCGTGCCCGAGGCACCGAGCTTGTCCGAAGGACTCGAAAAGCTCCGTCCACCCTCGCCGAATGAGGCAGGTGGAGATGAAGCTGCCGGTTCTCCGAGTGCCAGCGTACATGCTGTGCCTGAGGAGAAAGGTGCCCTCTCCTCTCCGGAGGATGACTCGTCCGTAGATGAGTCCCCATGCGGTGATGGGCGCACCTCTCCCGACAAGCTTCCGGTCGACTCTCGTTTCCCATCCTGGCGTACCCTTGGCCGACCGCTAAGGGAAAGAGGGGCCAGCAAGAGGAAGCTGCGCCACCTCACGCGTCGCCTAAAGGGAATGTCATTCCCAGGCATTCGGAACGCCCCGCCGAGCGGGCCGGGTAGAACCCCTGGACCCACTGCCGCAGGGGCCGCACGGTACAGGAAACCAAGTTCCAGGAGCGTCACCGTGGCTGATCCGAATGACCAGCCCTCTGACAGTGACGAGGACGACCAGGGGGGCAATGGGAACAATGGAGGTAACGATGCACCTCCCCCACCCCCTGCTCCTCCCGCTAATCCACCCGATGGTGGGAAGCGGCCGCCCGGCGGCGGAGGAGACGACCCGACGATGACGGGGAGGATGGGAGTGACGACCCCATGGAGGGCGACTCTGGACGACTCGAGTCTCGGGTCCGCCGAGTCCGACTCACCCCCAGAGGACCCCGAAAATGCGGGGAACGGCAAGTTTTACAAGGCCCAGACCCCGAATGGGAAAGCCATGGTCAAAATGTTCCGGAGGTTCTGTGACCTCACGGATCG
This sequence comes from Cyclotella cryptica, assembly GCA_013187285.1. NCBI lineage: Eukaryota > Bacillariophyta > Thalassiosirophyceae > Thalassiosirales > Thalassiosiraceae > Cyclotella > Cyclotella cryptica. The sequence goes on from JABMIG010000053.1 coordinate 408,473, forward strand.
TGATGCCAACGCCATCGTGGTCTACTTTGGCGTCTATAGTGAAGGCCGCCTTGCCGAATTCCACCACGACCACTGGAAGGATACTTTTACCCAGTGGCAGAAACGTCACCCCAACAGAGACGGAACTGAGCGGGCGATGGTGTTGTCACCCCCGCAACAGGACCGCATCAAGTGTGCCGCCTGGGCCTGCCGGCATCGTAGGCGTGTTCCTTGGCCGGTCGAGTACTTCTCGGTCAAGCAACTCAGGTCCAGACACTTTGAGCCCATCCGTGCCCAGATGGAGCGCGAAGAGGAAGGGCGGGTCACGGTCAAGATGATCCCCGACCTCACGGATATTCCCAAGTGGAAAGACCGGGGACATACCTCTATGTCCAAGCACTTCCGAGATTTTGAGACCTACCTCTCTCAGCATTATGGGGTTGAGGGTTTCCCCCTGGATTGGGTGGTGCGAACGAACTTGCCCGCAATCCGCTGGAGCACGGTAGAGACCGCGTGCACAGAGCGAAGGGAAGAAGCCTGACTTCTTTCGCTTTGAGGAGACCGACTATATATGCCGGTACTTCACAAGTATTGTCCCTCGTAACGACGAGATGCACCTTCGTCTCCCCGGTTGGACGACGGACGATAAGGTGAGGGCAGACTGGGAGAACGGAAACCGTCCCATGCGCCGAAGCGACGTCTTTCGCCGCGACGATGCCATTGTACTCCAATTGGCTCGTGTGGCCTTTGCCGACTCTCCTGGAGAGATACATTTTATCCCCAAGAGAGGCAAGACATTGCCAAGCGGTCGGCAGGCATATTTTGCTTGCAAGGGCCAATTTGTCGGCATTAACACTGCCCGCCTCGAGTGTGACCTGGCGAGATGTTATCAGAAGATGCGGTATGATGGGGAGTCAGAAGTTGGAATTGGGATAAGCACTGTTCCAAATTTCGCAGCAGATCCAAGTGATTGAGTGGGCGCCGGGGCTGGCCAGCGCGTGTCTAACGAGGACCAAATAAGTGCTTTTCTCAAGACTATCCCAAGGATTGCAAGAATAGCGAACTTTGATCGCTAAGGGCATTATCGAGGGTGACAGATCACGGTTCCCCACCCTGGTTGGCAATGTCATCCCTCACCTTTCTCTGTCCATCGAGGCCAAGGAGCCGCGTGCGTCAGCTGCCAAGCGTACTATTGCCAACACGAGCTCCTCCGCTGGACAGCTCCGACAAGCGGCATCGGACCGGTCGTCCTGTACGACCACCCGGGAAGTTACGTCTCGTGAGCGGTAAAGTGGTGGGGACCATTGAGGGCCTTCATTACTCCAAAGAGTTATGGAAGGCCATGACCTCTGAGCAGAGGCGCAGTGCCTGTCGCCGCCAGGCCAAGAGTGCCAAGCGAACTGCGAAGGCCACAAGTACCGCAGGGGTCTGGAGCCGTCCCGATGGGCGTCTCCGACCACCTTGAGTCGTTGGCAGCGTGCGGTCCATCTCGATTCCAACCGAGACGGCGGGTCATCAAGCCCATCCTAGCTCCCCGAGCGGTTCCAGCTCGCCTGAGAACAGGGAGCGGAGCTCGAGTCGTTCCGTGGCTCTCATCGGTCGGATGCCCACGGGGGCGCCGTGAGCGCTGGCGGTTCGGGCCATCTATGGGTTTGGAACTTCGATAGTTCCTGTGGGACTCAGTCCGGGGACTGGTTTGTTTGATGCTTGTCAGCACAGCCCTGGGTTGGCGCGCCGAAGTGTATGTAGCGTGAGGACCGTTAATTTATCCAGCGCTGTCGGCGGTACCCGTAGCCGAAATAATGTAAGAGTTGAGTTAGACTCACATGCTGACACTTGTGTGGTGGGCCGACATGCCCTTGTAATCCATGAGCATCCCAGCGTAGTCATGGTCAGTGGTTTGACCCCTCCCTCCTCGAAGGCTAAGGTTGTGGATGCTGCTGTCGGTATACTTGCCGCGACACAGAACACTGATCTTGATGATCAACCAGGCCATCTATGTGCCTGAGGTTGAACATTGCCTACTCTGTCCCATGCAATGCCGGATGAATGGTGTGGCGATTCGAGGTCCCGAAGTTCCTCCGCGGCACCCCCTACCTCAACCCATTCTATCCTGATTGCCGACCCCACTGATGATGCCCACCCATACACCATCTGGCAGGGTGTTGTGAGCTATTTTGAGTATGCCCTCCCTACTGCTGAGTATGAGGATGTTGATATCCCTCACTTGGAGTTGACGGCGTCCCGGCCTGGGATCCCTATGACAAGGACTTTGCTTCTCTCGAAAAGAGCCACCTTGATTTCAGGGGACATTTAATCTCTGCTGCGCGACGTGATGGTCCGCGCCGTATAGCTGAGATGGGGACACTTCCGGCCGATGCCGTTAGCGACGAGGCCCGTTGGAAACTTTGTCCAGTTTCCCTGCAGTATGATGCTGCTGATGTGACTGGCGGCGACAACTTTGGCATGGCCCTTGAGGCGACCCGCCAAGTGGTGTTGGTGCGAACTAACCACACCCCAGAGACTTATGGCGTCTGTGGAGTCGCTGGGTGAGCGGCAGGGGCCGGGACTACGTCACTCTGGCCAATCGTTGGCAGATCCCACTACACAAAGCTCAGAACACGGTCCGACAGACCACGCGGCGGTGTGCGCACGGTCTTGCATCCGGCTGTCAAAGGCGTTTTCGGACTAACGATCGGATGCTTCGCTACAGGAGGATGCCGTGCAACCTCTATAGCGACACCATGTTCTGCCCGAAGGTCCCATCAGCCCGAGGCTACACGATGGCGCAGATCTTCGCGACCGACTTTGGGTGGAGCCGATGCTACCCCATGTCACGCAAGGGCGAAGCCCATGAGGCCCTTGGTCTCCTCTTTGCGCGGGAGGGTGTTCCCCCGAAGATGATAGTTGATGGCGCAAAGGAGATGAGATTGGGAGAGTTTGCTCGGAAGTGCAAGGAGGCGTCCTGCCTCTTGCAGAGCACGGAGCCCTATTCTCCATGGTCTAACTCCGCCGGCGTGAGATTAGGGAACTCAAAAGGAGCCGCCAGGAAACTGACTAGGTCAGGGGCCCTCGCCGGTTGTGGTGCTTTGCGCTTGAGTGCGAGGCTTATGTCCGCTCGCACACTGCACATGACATCTATTGCTTAGATGGCCGGGTCCCCGAGACAGTCGTCTCTGGGGAAACAGCAGATATTAGCCCATTCTGTGAATTCGGCTTTTGGGATTGGGTTAAGTTTCGTGACCAAGGTGTTGCTTTTCCTGGCGACGCCCTCGTACTTGGCAAGTACTTGGGTCCCAGCATTGATGTGGGTCGGCTATGACCCAGCGCATCATGAAGGCAAACGGGGAGATCGAAGACCGTCTCGACGGTTCGCTCCCTCACTCCCGAGGAGTGCGTCAACGCTGCCTTACATCAAGAACAGCAGAAGTTCTTGGAGTCCATCCAGGGCAGGTGGGGTGAGAAGACTCGAATTAAGGACCTCGGCCCTGACTTTCTCAACCTCGTTCCTGATCCAGAGAACAATGAGCCCTGGGAAGATGACGACGGGCCGTCGTTCCCCGAATTGGATGACAAGCTCGCAGACGCCGAAGCATCTGGGGACTTTCTGGTGAACACTGAGGTGCTTCTCCCCATTGGGAATGGACAGGAACTCGCCAGGGTCCTCCGCCGGAAGCGCGACCCCGATGGGTCATTAGTGGGTACTGCTCATGCGAACCCTGCGCTCGACACTCGTATATATGAGGTCCGGTTCCCCGATGGGCGGACTGAAGAGTTGGCAGCTAATGTCATCGCTGAGGCGGTCTATGCCCAGTGTGATGCCGACGGCAATCAATATGTCCTGCTGGACGCTATTGTGGATTACCGCAAGGATCCATCCATGGCGGTTGCCTGGAACGACCAGGTTTCGGTCGTCGATGGTAAGAAGATTGTCAAACGCTCCACCAGAGGTTGGGAGCTGTGTTGCGAGTGGAAGGACGGTAGCACTTCTTGGCAGAAGTTGTCCGACCTTAAAGAGTCTCACCCTCTTCAGGTTGCAGAGTTCGCATTTGCCGCGCAAATTGCCGATGAGCCTGCATTTAACTGGTGGGTGAGTTGGGTCCTTAAGAAGAGGGACCGGATTGTCTCCTTGGTTAGCGCCGAAGCGCTCGATACCACAAGCGGACTCATAAGTATGGGATTAAACTCCCCCAAGACTGTTGAGGAAGCCTATGCCATCGATCGTGCCACCGGTACTACCTTCTGGCATGATGCGATTGAAAAGGAGATGAAAAATGCGGCGTGTTGCGTTTGACGTTCTCGCAGACGGTGTCGCACCACCAGCAGATCATCAGTACATACGATGCCATATGATCTTTGACGTCAAAATGGAAGATTTCCGTCGCAAGGCCTGGCTCGTAGCCGGGGGACATGTGACGAAGGCCCTAGCAACCCTCACTTATGCCAGTGTCGTGTCTCGAGGCTGTGCGGATCGCCCTGCTGATAGCAGCGCTGAACGACATTGACATATGGGCCGCTGATGTTCTTAACGCCTACATCACCGCGCCATGCCGCGAGAAAATCTGGACCACTCTTGGAAAAGAGTTTGGTGACGATTGCGCCGCAAAGCCATAGTAGTCCGAGCACTGTATGGCCTCAAGTCTAGTGGTGCTGCCTTCAGGGTGCATCTGGCAGGGTGCATGCGCGAGATGGGCTATGTTTCATGCCCAGCTGACCCTGACCTGTGGCTCAAAGAGCAAACAGATAGGAAGGGTAGGAAATACTATTCCTACATCCTCTGTTACGTTGATGATTTGCTGGTGGTCCACCATAACCCCAAGCGCATCATGGACAGGATTAATAGCTTTCTCCCACTGAAGCTTGACTCGGTCGGCCCGCCTGAGATGTATCTCGGTGCTAAGCTTAAGAGGAAGACCTTTGAGGATGGCACTACGGCCTGGGGACTATCCCCCGCCAAGTATGTTCAACAAGCTGTTAATAATGTCGAAACATTCCTCAAGAACAATCTCAAGGACGGTTTTCCTTGCCGGGCGAGGCGACAACCCGTTCCCCTGTGATTATGCCCCCGAAGAGGATGTTACTCTGCTGCTTGAGCCCGGCGTGGCTACCTACTACATGCAGCTGATAGGAGTCCTTAGATGGATGTGTGAGCTCGGGCGGATCGACATCTGCACCGAGGTCTCCATGTTGTCTTCCTTTGCAGCGATGCCGCGCGAGGGACATCTGGAGGCAGCACTGCACGTGTTCTCCTACTTAAAGTCGAGGTCTAACTCCCGGCTCATCTTTGACCCAAAGGAGCCAAATGTGGGAGAGTCTGATTTTGTGGAGTGTGACTGGTCCGACTTTTACCCGGGCACGCAAGAGGCCCTGCCGCCTAATGCCCCGAAACCCCTTGGCAAGGGTGTGACACTACGAATGTTCGTAGACAGCGACCACGCTGGTGACAAAGTGAGCCGACGCTCAAGAACCGGCTTTGTCATCTTTCTCAACTATGGGATGATTGATTGGCTTTCGAAGAAGCAATCGACAGTTGAGACCTCAGTGTTCGGCGCCAAATTTTGCGCCATGAAACACGGCATTGAGAATCTGCGTGGCATTCGCTACAAGCTCCGCATGATGGGAGTCCCCGTAAAGGGCCCCTCATACGTGTATGGTGATAACATGTCTGTTGTCACCAATGTGAGCAAGCCTGAGTCGACACTCAGGAAGAAGTCTAACTCGATCTGCTATCATGCAGTGCGTGAGGCCGTTGCAATGGGCAAGGCCCTTGTTGCCCACATCCCGACCAAGAAGAACCTTGCTGACCTGTTCACCAAGGTACTGTATGGTCAGACGCGTAGATTTCTAGTTGACCGGATGCTCTGGGATGTGTTCCCCAGCGATTGAATGTCGCGGAGTTTCGCTGGCTGGGGTGCGGCTAATGACTGACCCTTGTCTTTGAGTCTTTGTGGCATTGTTTGTGTCGGAGTGATGACTGCCCCCTTTGTCTCCCTTACTAGATTTGCCAAGGTTGCCTGTCTTGTTGCCACGCATCCTTGGGGGGACTGACTAAATTACGTGGGGACGGAGGCAGTAATCCCGGAAAGATCCGAAAGATCCATCAGGATCTGACGGATCTTCCGGAGGATCTTTTGTTACGTAGGAATAGTCGAGCACGAAGAGAACTCTGACATATTACGTAGGAATCGTCGAGCACACGTGCGTCGCACGATTAAAATGTAGAGGTGGTGACACTGGGGACCACCATAATTTCTAAAAATACTGACCTCTGCAACCGAGTTGCATGTCGGGGCTTACTGGCCACCAGTTCTTGTTTTTTTAACTAGCTTAACACCATGTCCGCCCAGCTCCGCCGCCGCTCCGCCACGGCCAAATCAAATCACCGGCTAAGCAGAGCAACGGCAAAGGAGCCATAAGAAGTAGTCAAGTCTTCTTTCATACCCCTAAGGGGGCGCATTCAGCCCATAGGTGGGCTAAGCGGAGTATCACACGGGTTCACCGCCTCGAGCTGGCTAAAGTATCTGTACCTATAATGACGCACCAAGCCTTTGATCCCTCTCTCTGTATCCATTCCGTGCACTGCGTACATGTCGGCTCGCCGCCAGAGCAGAGGTAAGGGTAGCAAGCCAGTACTGCCGATTAGTAGTCGTGCCGCTTCCGAGCTCCGAGAAGTCTAATTCTAGCAAATATCGGTGTTGTGGCAGGAGAAGCTCTGGGTCAGTGAACAGTAACTCACTAACTTGCTCCATGATCGTATTGTGCTCAGATTCTGTTTTTCCATCCATGAGGCATATGTGTGTTCTTGTGTTGCGAAAGATCCACTGTTTGTGTGTTATCCCCAGCACTTGATGGATGAATTCAGTGGACCAAGATTTTATATGTTGACGAGAGCCTGCGCGCCTGAGAGACTCCTTTTGTAGCTCAAAGAGGGTGGATCCTATTCTACCTTCCATAAAGTTATCCCACCCCAACTCATCCATTTCAGCTGCCCACTGCGAGAGATGAGGAAAGCTAGCTGAAATACTGGTTAGTGATCGCGTTCCACGGCGAAGAAAGTATTCTTCGAGGCATTCGACGAGATTTACGTCACAGTGGGAGCGTTCCATCCAGTCTAGAATACTTTCCACCGAGTGTTGGAACACCCGTCGCCGGCCTGGATTGGTACACCGCGTAATATGGGCAGTTGACTCATCCATCTTCCCGCAGCAGGGGCACTTATTGACAATTGAAGCATCGATGCGTGATAGTTGCCGGTTAGTTCCACTGAACCCGGAGACATGTTTGGTCACCCACAGAGTGAACATCTGTGGATAGGCTGTCAATGTGCGACCAACCGCGTCCCATGCAACACGCCTGAAAGTTAACTCATTTAGTTTCTTTCTCCTGATCAATAAGGTTTTGGCCTGTCTATATCCCCAACTGGTGTACAGTGCCGAGCGAATGGATGAAGTCACCTTGTTACCATCCAGCCAGATACCAATCGGTTCACCAGGATATGTCGGGCCAAATACCGACCCATTCTCGACCCCGTGTATCAAACACTCCTTTGCTCTTTTGTCCGCCATCACATTCATCTGTTGTGGCAGCGTTAGTTGGTCGAAGCGTAACCCGTCATCGAGGTGGCCGTACACATGTGTGTACTTCACATCTACTTTCAGGCTGTCCAGGTTGTGTCTCAGGAGGAGCAGAAGGTCTGCCTGTTGTTGCTTCTCGGGAAGGGGCTTATACCGATTCGTTCCATGTAGCACTATGCCCATGTTCTCACAGTAGATCTCGGTCGAGCGCGAAGAGGCTGGTGTGATGAATTTTTCCAGAGTCAGCAACACGATGGTCGTTACCACTCCACCAATCAGTTCACCACGATAGTTAGAGGCCACTTCAGGCTCAGTAGTTTCACAGTACGTGATCGTTCCTAGTTCCCCAGTGTCCTTGCATAGGAGGATCACCGCAGCTGAACAACGGGAGTTGTCAACGTCTGGCATGAATGATCCGTCATGACATGCAACCAGAGAACCACGTTCAAAGGCCGTAAATATCCACTGGCCATCACCGCTAATTCGAATTCCCTGCAAGAGACTACATTTTGACAAGGTGGAGAGTGCTTGTCGAAGCAAGGAGGCAGGTGGACGTGGAGCCATCGGCACCAGTACAGATTGTGAGTGCATAGCGACCATTGTCGGAGATAGAATCTGAACCGAGGCGATAAGTCTGCACTCGTCTGTTTTACTCGTCCCTGCCGTCAGGCTATACAGTTGTCTCCCGCGGGTAGCATGGCGCGTGCTTATTGCTTCGTAGACGTTTCTCTCACTCCCATTGATTACTTGAACAATCTTCGTGCTCTCCCCATTTGTTAGCCAGTGCACAGTGTCAAACAGTAGTCTGACATGTTTACCCAGTCGAGGCGATAGGCGATAAGTGCTTGAGGTGAGGATGGCAATTGTATCTTTCCAGACTTTGAGATCCGATTTTGTCGGTTTCTCGACAGGGAATCGCATACTGGAGTCTGCAATGGTCCACCGGGCATGACCGAGTCTTGCAGGATCAACTGTGATCCCATCACAGAGTGTCAGTTGAGACATGAAGTAGACCTTATAGTACTTTCGTGCCCTATTAAAACTGACCCACTGTGTCTCAGGTAGAAGTCTGATTACTTCCTCCGTAACTACTCTATCTCGCTGACGTACCACTGGGATATCCACATTCCCAAGATCCAGGCTCACCTTATACTTGCTCATATACTCCCAGAGTATTTTGAACCAGCTGTGTGTCACAAGCACCCCAACGGTGGCATGTCGCGGTTGAGGAAGTTTCCTGCTAGACCCACTTTGACTTGTGTGAGTTCGTACGCACTTCGTAGTATCTTCCCCATTGCGGTAGGCCTCCCCCAGTGTCGTTGTAAATAGTGGAGCGTTATGGCTAGTTTCTCGAGAGACATCTGTGGAAGCCCCAGCCCTTGATACCAAGTTGGTAGCGTTTTCCATTCTTTAGCAATGTTCCTATTTACACCGAGCGCCGGAAGAATGGTGTAATACCAAGAATCAAAGGCATTATCGACCTGCCTCCCAGTGTTCATCAGGGCGATGAGGCCATAACGAACGGAAGGTAGTGCCTGCGTCTTGAAGCTATTCCAGACTTCGGAGGGCCGGAGCGAACTATGTAGTACCCGTCTACCCCATCGACGCCCTTTGTTTAACATATAGTCCAGCTGTGCCGTTCCCGTACTACTCGGGCAGGACCAGACTCCTAAAACTTCAGATGCCACAGTCGGGTCTTTTAGTTCGATGCACACTTCAGCTGCGTTAGGCTGAGGGATTGTCAGCTGGTACCGTTGTAACTCTTTCGCTGATTTCAGTACGGCCACTCCCTTGACAAACTTGTAGGACATAAAATACCAGTAGCACTTTTCCGGTTTCAAGTTACCTCCTGTGGACTGTAGGAGATGTGCCCAGTACCTCGTACCACGTTGGACTTTCTGGAAGAAATCCATTTCTGGTAACTCGTCCATTTCCATGTGCAACAAATCGGTGTCGTCCACATACAGCAGAGCTGCCAATCCCAGGCAGATGCCGGACCATGCCAAAAGGAAGTAAGCGCCATATCCTTGTGACTTATACGCTTTCAGCATGACTGTGCTTATCGCCGTCCATGCTGCCGGTGAAGCGCCACTGCCTTGGGTCAACCCCATATATGGGTTACTAGTGGAACCACCGTAACTGTGCCGTGCCAGACCAAATCCTGTCTTTAGAAAGAAACGCATCGTTTGTACGCATAGCAGGTAGCACTTAATAATTGTCAAGGGCACATGCATTGCTTGAAGCGCAAAGCTTCCCGCTGCATGGTTTACAGCATCATAACAATTAGCAGCGTCTGTGCTCGAGACAGCTACCGTGCGGTGCAATATGTTTGCTTGATCGAAAAAGAGTTGTTTTGACAGCGATGAATCTAATGCAGTTTTGCCAGACATGGCACCTTGTTCGATTGGTAGTACCCCGAATATTTTTATTCTAGACGTCATTCTCCTGGCAAAGTGTACTTTAAGCCACCAATTAAAATCGGCCTTAAGTAAACATATGGCCCGGAGCTTTTCGATTCGATTATCACCAGCAACTTTTTCTAACAGTACCGTCACTCCTTCTCGCCATCGGTCGAGAGGCCGTCCGCGCCGCGCCGTTAAGTTGATGCTACGAACCTGTAGTGCCACTAATTGCTCATTATCTGTGATAGCCCGATAGTGGCCAAAGTGTCTCCCACTTTTGAAGAAGATGTGGATTCTTTTGACCTCGCCCAGAATTCGACAAATTCCCCGGAGGTTACTTCACACGTAGTTTCCTCGTGGACGTCACCTTCTAGGCGTAGGCGAGCACAGGCCTTGAGTAAATCCACAGTCGCTTTCTCGTCGTGCTGCCCGAACCAAATTGCGGCAGATCCGAACTTTGCCCTCGTGCCATCGTAATAGCCAGCGTAGGACAGATCGTCGACGGAGCCATTGTCCGACTGTTGGACTGAATTCGATTGCACAGCTCTTGAACTTCGTGCATACTTTCTCAGAGTGTCGCATAAGCTGCCCCATTTCTTTGTCCCACTTATTATGAATGTGGTGTAAAGTATCCACAGGAAGTGCCTTGGTAGCTTCCTGAATCGCATCCAGTTTTTCTTCCATCTTATGTTTCTCCACTAAGGAAGTGAGCTCATTACAGTATTTGCGTCGTATACGTGTGATTTTACATGTGAGAGACCGAGACTTGGGACGCGCTATCGTCGGATATTCACCACCAAAGAGGGACTTCTCAGATATTTCTAACAGGAAGACTCTATGATCGCCCACTCCATACCAGTGTGGATAACACATAGCATGTCCTCCCTCTAATCCGGGACTTCCAAAAATGGTTGAGATCTGGCCCGTCCCACGTGAGTGTGAGTTTGGAACACGCTCTCCCAGGTTTGGTTCCATCATACACTGAAGAGAGATATCTGATTGCGCCAGCCTTGTCGCTAGACGGCCATTGTAAATATCTTGGTTCGCATCAATACACAAAATTACTTCTTCTCCATTTGCCCTCTAGGACGCGATCTGCTTGGCGATATCATCAACGAAGATAGTGGAGGGACTCCTAAGGTCCCCTCGAGCCTGGAAGTACCTTGTATGTTGCTCCCATACCGTATGTCCTTTTGCATACTTCCCAGGCTTGCATGGGAGATAACCTGCAACAACTCGAGTGCACCGTTCATCAGATCCAACTCTTATCCACGACCATCTAGCGAGACCCGACGAGTCAGACCCAATCTCTGTCACCATATCACTGAGCCGCCCGATTGCTGACACCGCAGTCCCACCCTTTTGATCTTGATTAATAGTCTCGTTGACATTATTGGCGGCAACCCCCACCGTCGAGACTCCTGGGCATAAGACCTGTGAGAACTGTCGTCTGGCAGGGACTAGTTGCCAGTGACACTGGCTCTCGCACCCCGCCACAATATCCACCTGCAAGTCGTGAACCATTTGATTGAGTCGATCCACTTTCCAGCCATGGGAGAAGATCCCTAGGCTGTTCCAATTTTCAAACATAAGCCTCACCCAGCCACTACTTTTCTTTCTCTGCATGTACCCCACTCCCCCATCTTGTAGAAGTTGTACGAGTTGTTCCATTTCTCTCATATCTGTGTCTGCTGGACTCGGCTGCTCTACACCGTCATGCAGGAGGTAGTCTTCCCTTGAGAGAAAACCACCATCTTGTCTCTTCTTTCCTTGGAACAGCGCCTCCTCTATCCTGGAGTCGGATGGTACACATTTAGAGTGGAAAGACTTGTAACCCTTTAAAAAGGCTCTATACTTCCGTCGCTGCTCGATAGTGGCCTGTGTGCTTCGCCATTGATCTTGTCTTCTCTGACTTTTCGCCCGCCTACCATTTCTTCGATTGACCGTTGAATTACCATTTGTTATACTTGATATTTGAGTAATGCCCATTCGCATGGGCCCCCTACTAGTGCCTGCCCCCACAGGCACTGACTGGTTGTCCCCAATTGTACTGGTCCTTCCAACCACCGGACCAGCCGCCAGGCTCGCTGAGTCACGATTACGCCCCGCCTGCGCCAAAGGACCTAAACGTGTTTGAGTACTCGTATTGGCGCCCCATCCCTTAGTACTCGTCCGGGATGGGGGTCTTGAATTACTTATGTCCCCTGCGGAGCCACACCGCCTCCCTCATCCTGGGGACGGGCGGCTCCGCTTCCACTGAGGTGGGGGGGAACCAGCTGGTTAATGCCAGCTAACATTTGCGTGAGTTGTTGCATTTGTAACTTCAATTCATTGATCTCAGCTGCCTGCTCTGCATTACGTGCCTTCGAATCTGCCAGTTGTTTTGCATATTCCTTTGTTTTGAGACCCTGTTTTGAGTGCCTTCAGAGTTTACCGTCGAGGCCCCAACCGTGTCTCCATCCCCAGTTAGTGCCGACGCTCCACTGACTCTCCTCCCGATGTCCGATGCTTTGATGTCCGGGTCATACCCAAGTTCTTTAAGTAGCCGTTTACGCACTGTATCCGACATGTCAACAAAAGTGTTCTTTTGCTCCTTTCCCGCGAGCATCTGCTTTCGGAGATATGGGTCGTAGCGAGCATTATCGCGTAGATACGTGTCCGCTTTGGCTGCAAAGTGAGAAGTAGCTGTTAAGGTGACTGGGTCCCACGACAACTGAGAGGCGAGCTGTGCCTTTTTGATATAAAATGAGTGCATTAGCCGCGTCCGTGTACTCTCACAGTACCCACATTGTTGGAGCCAGTGGTGCATAAAGCACGCCAGGTTGGCCACTGTCCTCTTGGCAAACTCGTACTTGTCTAGATACAAGGGATCATGAGGGTCATAAGCAACTACGACACTAGATATCCCAGTCTCAGGACCTCGACAAACCATTACCGCTGTGTGAAAGATTTGATGATTATTGAAGCGGATTCTCTGTAGTTCCTTGCGCAGTGTCGTCTTGGCGTACGGAGGCTTGGGGCGGATCACTTCTCCCGATGGCGTCGTAATCTGTTCCATTTTGACTTTTACTTCGTAATCATACAGTTGAACTTCTCCACACTCAATAATGGTCGATGCGATATTGTACCGCATGTGTATCCTACCATGTTTGTGATGAGCGTGCGTACGGTCCATGTTGACTTGATTACCGGGAACATTCATGATGAATGCCAACGGACCGAAGGTATTCGACAAATCACTCGTTTCAATCATCATGGAAAGGAGCGGATCAAGACGTGCCCAGGCCGCGTCACTGGCTTCAAGGAAGTATGCGAATTTACTCGATCGAGGAAAGTCGTCGAAGGTGAGCCGCGCTCGTTCTTCTTTATTATCGGGCAATTTTAATTCTCTTATCGTACGAGTAGTAACGTTAACTTCCGGAAGGGGAGTATCGTACCACTCCAGGGTATCCATTTTACCGTGTCTGCACAACTTCTTTTCCATCTCCTTCAATCGGTGGAGTAGTAACTGTTTCACGCCCTCAACACACAGTCCGTTTTGGATTCCACAGAGCATCTTTCTTGACTCTGATTCCCAGCATTGCAATGGCTTAAGAGAGACTCGTACATTGTAACGACGTAGGTCAATATTCATGGAGTCCAGTATCACTGAGATCTTAGGGATCGAACAAAAGAGGTTAATAGTTGCGTAAATAGACGTTGGGCCCTTGTCCACCTTGTCGTCCTCTTTCTTCGACTTCCTCCTTTTGTTTTCACTACCCACCCTATAACGATTGCGCCGCGTCTCCAGTCGTGCCTGTAGCTGTTTTTCTGTGACTGGAGCCTGAGAGAAGACATACCCGGCGGGTACTTGAAACCAGTGTTGAGCATTGACAAAGTTCTTCGGCCAGTGATCATCTTTAGAAGAAGTGAGGTCAGGGTAGGGTTGTCTATTGGCATCAAGGTCCTTAGAGACAAACTTAGCCGTCGGGTCTAGCTCTTGTACATAATCTAGGAGGCGCTTTGTCTCCTCTAACAGCACAGAGAGGTGCTCCTTGTTGGGCTGCAATTGAATCTCCACCGAGAGAAGATGCTGTCCACTGTTCGGGTCGATGAGTCTCGATGGATCAGTGGTATTGGACAGGGAGGAGATGGCCGTGTTGGATGATGTGGTGGCAATTGATGGAGTCGGTGCTATATCCTTTAAGTTAAGTCGGGGCGGGGTTTTCTCATCACCAGACCGCGCCGCTTCGCCATCAGATTCTTCGTCACACCACTCCGGCGTATGAGGTGTGATGTGAATTTCCACCGGTTCGCGGGGTTCGTGAGTAATTTCCTCGTCACTTTCCTCTGCTTCCTCCATCTTATCTTTAACAGGCTCTTTGTCACTGAGATTTTCTTCCATGTCGTCGTCCTCCAAGTCCTTGTTATCGTCACCCCCGTCCTCGTTGTCTTCGTCTTCCTGGCTGCTGTCCTCTTGGGAGTCTGCATCATTTCCTTTGGCATGCTTTCCACTTGATTTTTGTTCACTGGTCGCTTTTTTGTTGGTCGACTTACTCTCGGATGACTCTTTAGGGGACTTGCGCTGGGGTTTATCTCCTTCCGACAGTATGCTGTACCTATTGCCACGCACTGTGGACCCTTCCTGCTTCTGCTTCGCCTGGAGACAAAAGCTCACTCGATGTTTGAGGGAACTTGATCCCTGCTGCCCCACCGGTATCCAGTCTTCATCAGTTGGACGTGGGGTGTGTAAGATGTCAAAGGTGTGAAAAACTCCTTTATCATTCGAAATATCAATCAGCCTGGCATTGTCCACATTGCGGGATAGGCGAAAGGGACCAGAGTCTGCTGTTGCCAACTGGGATTTGCGACGAGCATCGGCAATTTGCATGGAGATTGCTTTTGGGCCAGCGTAGCAGAGCAAAGTATACGTCGTAGTGTCATCGAGTTTGAAGGAGAGTTCACCAGTGTTGAGAGAAAACTCTTCGGGCTTGAAAAACAGGGCCTTTTTCCCTCTGCAATTCACTATCTCGAGGTCAGAAGAATCGGAAATGGGTTGCAGCCTGAAGGGATTCCACTTTGGATGCGCTTGTGACCGATCTTGTTGTTTACATCGCATTACTTTTTGGCGCATACACTCTTCCAATTTGACCGCATTCAAGGCGTTAATGTGTTGTTGTGTGTAGGCATCGTCTTCGTCAAAGATGTAGGATAAACATTCTCCAGGTGTCGGCGGTTTGGGTTCACTGATCAATTCCTCGAAGGCTTTTTGATCTGTGAAGTCGATTACTTCGTTTGCTTTTTCTCCGGCATCGAGAGAGTCAAGCGGGTTAGTGTCGTGGGAAAATGTTTACATGGTTTTCTTCTTTGGATGTGCCCCAAATTTGTCTGCGAGACGAGCTGGCTTTAGTTCAGTGTCAAACGCCTCCTCTTCAGTTTACAACATAAAAACAACATATCGCATGGTTGCTTATGGTTTCTGGGACATGGACTCAAAACTTGAGGCAATACTAAATATCTTATTCATAGACGCAAGACACATGTAGTGCTCAGCGTGGATCTCTGATTTTGTTGCTCCATATAATATAATCACTTATTTGAAGGCGTCCTTTCCAAGAAAATGCTGACAAATAATAACAGTTACAATCATCGAGTGAATTTATGCCAAAATGACGAATCGTTGGGTTGGGCTATCCGCTATCTCTCAATATCTGTCATACACTATATATTTGTCGCCAAGCCAAACTCGAGCAACCACCAACGGTACCCACAAATAGTACTTGTCAAAACCCATGCATCGAAGTCGATAAAGCGCCAACCCAACCACAAAAAGAGCCATCACATCCGGATTCCTTGTTTGGCACATACGTCTGATCGCCACGACAAAGGGCATTATCAACGATGCCGTATACAAAACATGATAACCCTTGGAAGACAAAAAACCCTTTCGTACCATTGTCATTAGAAACGCAGCCAGCTGGATAGGAAGCAACACTGCAAAAGGCCATGCTGGGTTGGTCATTGAAAGACAAGCCAATGTTGCCAAAAATTGACAGTACGCGTAAAACGTTTTGAAACGCCGTTGTGTCGTAAGGGAACAATCTTGCCAGTATGGCATTGTTGCCGTCGTACTTTCGGGGCTGCTGGGGCATAGTTTCTTTGTTGCTTCCTCGGCAAAATAAATTGAAACTAAAATAGACCCCGAACTGATCGCCACTGTAGCTTTACGAATCAGTGGATCATGATTAAAGTACACCGAAATCCACCCACAAGCAGTCGAAACTATCGATCTCAATGCAAAAATTATGCTGTGCATACGAAACTCCTGCCAAATCATGGGAAGACCCACCACTCGTTCTTTAGGAACGGAATGAAAGATGAGAGACGATAGACTGAGGAGAGCGTGAGGGATGAGGCATAGAATGGGAGTGACACTCGCCCCATTTCCGGCGTTCCTCCCGAAACCGCCAGAAATGTCTCCAAATACCATCTGGTAATAACGATATGCAAAGTGAAGAAGGACGAATAAGCCGCAACTTTTGTGGATATTTTGCGGATCTTCTCTTGTGAATAACTTTTTCCTCCATGCACCACGCGTTAGTTCGATGCCGATTTTCGTTTCCAAATGGTCTGCTTTCTGGAGAGGGTCCTTTGAGTAGTGCTCATCAATTGCGAAGGAATTCAAGAGTTTGTATGCATAAGGAGAATGGCCGACACGTTGGAATGCGTTAGTGGCGTCCAATCCGTTATATTTCCTAAGGATGGCAGCTCCGCCGGGATGAGCTTTTGCCCTTGCACATGAGAAGGAATCGATACATGTATTGGTGAGAAAGCAATCTCCACTTTCGGGAACGTTGCCTTTTGATCAAGCACGTACGCACCATGACGAAAGATCATACTTCCTCCCGGCAATCGTTAGTACACACTCATAATCTACATGTTTTTTTGTTGGCGCAACTCGATCGAATCTTGATTGACCGCCTCCGTACTCCGCTGCGATCGCCATTTTGGTTGAGATATTGATGCGGATTGAGTTTCTCAGCGTCCTATTATCCGGAGCGCACAAGATGGATGAGGTCTTGAGTCAAGTCGTGTGACGATACGTTTTCCAAGAGTGTGTACTTCGTTGTGTTCTCGAGCTAGTCTTGGTGCAGCTTAGTGAGTTTCGTCGAAACAGAGAGTGGAACAAAAGACCACACACCACTAACGGTAGGGGAGACACACGTCGGAACGGGGCTTCGTGTAGAAATTCGATCCACTACCATACATACAAAAACCGTTGCATGAGCTCGATGAGAAGCGAAAGTTCTCCCCAATAGTATGTTTTTATGTACGGTGTATACAGTTACAATGTCATACCTGCACCGTAGTAGAGCATTTTTATTTTTTATGTACGAAACCTACGACGGACTTCTTACGCATCCACGAACGAAAATTTTGGTATACGTGTTCGTCTAAGTTCATGTTTCAAAGAAGATACTCTATGGATCACAGACGTTTTTCAAATCGTTGACATTTTTTCGATTGAAAATAATGGGCGTCTTAAGACATTTTTCAAGTTGACAGAATGCCACCAATCACCCAGCAGCCACTGCAAAGACGAAAGACAGAAATATGATGATGCAGTAGAGATGGACCCACCGATGAGACATATTGCAATGGATATGTTGAGGACTTATTCAACTGTCTTGACATTAGCAATGAGAGATTCCCTGCAGCATTCACTACCACTGCACTTGTTAAGCCCATGTTTGGCTTGAAGCCTGTTACTATTATTGAAGCAGGTTTTATGAATAGAACTCATCATAAGTCAGCTCAGGATTATGTGTTGTGGGCTATTCAAGATGAACTTGATACAATGAACTCTCATATCAACACCAATGATAGTTATGAAGAATACAATTCATGAGGATAATGACAATGACATATAGGCTTGCTGTTAAGGAGTTGCATCATTTCGAAGAGTTCAAGAGATAAAAATAAATATTCCTAAAATCAAATTCAGTCAGTCACTTTGCAACAAGGAGTTAATGGGTAGGTTGCTACAGCTTGCCGCTAGTCCTGTGAAGAAACAAGGCTCTGACTTGCCTTCCAACAAAAATATTGCTGACTACCTCGAGAGTAGAGGTGGTTCAAGATTATCCTCTTCTTTATAGATCCCAAAGTACTCTTCCCAAACTCGTTCATTTTTGCACAAGGTGAGGCATTGTATAGAGTCGTAGAGGCAGGATGGAAAAGGTTCTTCAATCTTTCTCTCATCCTCTGTGGTTGAGACGGAGTGTTTAGAATTGTGAGATGATTGCATCGCTTTCATAAATCTTGAAATGCATGTGTGTTGATCCAAAAAAGGCTCTGAGCAGTATCTAAGCCAATTCAAGAAAGGTACTTGGAAGAAGGAGAATACAGCTGAATCATTAAAATGATTTAGTTTGGAACATAATATTAATGCTGACGAGTGAGGAAAAGATGACCAATGGAGATGGATGTTGAGGAGTACATGATTGCAGAGGAGGACTGATGGTGTTGGAATCTTTGTGTAATGAAGAACCTAATTGACAAAGAACCTGATCGAACTTAACAAGCTAACTCATTTTTGACAACTTCAGCCTAACTGCAACTCAAAACTGTATCTGCAATCTAAAATACTAACTCAAACTTTTCGAACTAAAAATCAAACTTATCCTAAAAAATCAAAAACCGACTTGAACTTTTCCAACTCATGTAAAAATTTTAAAATGTCAGAGTTGAGAATTTTTCAAACAGTTCATTGTTCTCATCATTCTCCTCCTCCTCCTTTCTCTACTTCCTTCTTTTTCTCTTCCTCTTTCTCATCCTCCTCCTGCTCCTCCTTCCCTTTTCCTGGATCTCCTTCCCTCTTCCTGTTTTACTTCCTTTCCTCTTCCAAGAGTGCATTCATTCACATAGCACACGAGGCATATTTTGACCAGACTCTGCCATAATTGAAAATTGCACTGTGCATGTTGAGAATTACAAGAATGTGTGAACATTGGGTTCGATGTAGACAAGCACGAGTGCAGTTGAATTCCATCTCATGTAATTGTGGAATGGAAGCCGAGGCACCTGTCAATTGCTTCCTCCATGATGCCCAACAAGAGGCAAAAAAATTGATGTGTGCCATCACCTGAAAAGTAATCTGTATGTGAACTCATAAAATCACATAAATGTTGTTTGAAGTGAAAGTTATGCTTGATTGCTTTAGAATCTAAAGAATTGGTGGTGGAAGTTTTCCTAAGCATAATAGGAAGACATAAAGTAATAAACCATTGTCTCGGCTGTGTACAACCAAGTAGCTGTACATGGTACCTTTTGAATCAAAAGAGTTACATTCATACTATTTATACCGTTGCATGTTGTCCATCCAAATCTAATTCTACCACTTGGCAGTCTTCTCTCCCCCCTCATTATTGTCAGGATCCAAATGATTATGAAATATCCAACTCTTTTCATAATTCGCTTTATCCTCTTCACAAGTATTGTTCTTATACCAAGTGGCAGCATCATTGAACCGTGCAATTAACTGGCAAATCATGAATGCTTCGCGTTTGGCCACAGTGGGCCGTACCCTGACTTTTTCGCCATAGGGGTTTCCACCCGGTTTGATGTAATAGTCGTAGAGCTTGGCAAGATCGGGCGGTGGCTCCTTCAACAGCGATGTTTCGCAGGATAGGAAATCAGAACCAAGACGATACTTTCCAATGAACCATTTACCCAACCAATAATTTTGGCAGAAATGTATAGTGTAGGGCAATTTATCCTCCAATTCCTTCATTGTGGAGTATTCACACACTTCGTTATCTTGGAGTGCGTCAATGAGTTCCCATCCTTCCCCATCGGATATATCCGTGTTTGATACCATGAAGCTTTCGGCCAAGACGTGGGGTAGATTGATGTGGGCAGCGCCTAGACTCCAACCGTACATTTCACCCAGCAATCCTGTATAGACGTGATGCACCCTGTCACGAAAAATGAACAACGGGAAGAATAATGAATGAATAACAAGCAAATAGTAGTGAGAGTTTCGATCACCGTTATGACGGAATTGCAAGCGGTACCATTCTTTACCTGGGAACCAACATACACCACGCATTGACAATATTGTACATATCTCTCCCCGTAGCCATGTACGGCGGTCCCCCCGGATAATTATGATGTATTTCATCTTTCTTCGTCTTCAATGCGGGAGAGTCAGTATGATTGGCAAATACGTAATCCATATCGACACGAAACGGTCCATCCCCGAACGCATACAGGGATGCCCACGGCTGGCCATGCATGACCTTTTTGATATTGGGCGTCCCCCGTTGGGATTTATGAATCATGACGTTGGACTCCGTGAAATCGTAGGTGAGGGGTCGCATCAGAATCATGTCTGGATCTAAAATCATGATGATGGCATCCTCGTTCTGTTTGGACTGCGAATACTTGAGCCCGTGTTCCATCCAGTGTTGTATGCCGAAGGGCTTGTTGTAATACTTGTAATTGTCGCCGCTGACGTTGGCAAAGTCCGGAGTGAAATGCACCGAGAACTTGTCGCTGAGTTTGGATATGTGTGTTTTATGGAATTCTGTGAGTTCGGCCTGCTGCGCTTCGGTGCAGCCCGATGCGATACGAACGACGTAGCCGGGCTGCTGGACTTTGGCGGCGTAGAAGAAGAACATGAAGGACTGCCAGTTTTGGGAGGCGGAGCACGCCGTGGAGAAGGTCGTGTAGTGGACGGGGAACGATGACGACGTTGACGACGACGATGAAGATGAGTCCGCCTGGACGCTCGTCTGGCTTTTCGGTTTGGGCGCGTTGATCCTGTTCGAACCGACTGATTTGGCACCGCCATCGCTCGTCTGCTGGTTGACCGAAGAGTGCAGCGACAGCTGTACGACAACGACGAGCGCGACGACGACCAGCAGCACGCAGTCCACACGCAGTTTCAACCTCGGAAACGATCTGGGGCGAGCGGGGCGGCGCGGCGTGGGACGGGCGGGTCGAGCCATTTTGAACAGCAACTTTGGTGCAGCTTGGTAAATGCAGCGTCCAACTGGAAGCGAGCGAGTCAGCTGGCGAGTGGCGGGCTGTGAATGTCGGCGCGCGAGTGTAGCGGGAATGGAAATTTATTATGATGAACTGTCATTGGCAAGTGCGACGGCCGCCATCGTCACAATCAGCGCTTTGGGAGAACGTGTTGTATCAGGTATTGTGACGGTCGTGCGGAGGACCGTTGAGTGGGCCGGTACAATACATATACAGGGATAAAAGGTGTCGCGGGTAGTGTGATACTTGTCGGGTACGGTACAATACAGTATTGTATCGTAGTTGGTTGCCCCGCAAACAGCGAGGGAATTCGGGCCCTTTGACGGGACTAAGAATTCGAATAGGTTATGAGCTTTTTCAATTCTCAGACTGCTTCCCCTCACGACGGTTTTTTCGCACCACACCACCACAACATGCCATCAGATGCCATCCCTCATTCAGCATCCACTGCTGACCTCGTCGGACAACCCCATCCAAAAGCTGACAGCGAGCATTCAGCAGCGGTCATCTATCGTACGCATCAGTGCTTTTGTACTAGAGGGCATAATGGCGTCTAGGTACAGTAATAAGAGCAGCGTCTAATATCACGACGCAGGCCCTAACGATGCATGTCGATGTGTTGGTTGGCTTTCTTCGACACCCCACACCGGACAGAGTAACTTCGTTCCGCCTTGCTGCAACCGCACGGTAAAATACCAGTAAAATGCAGATGCATCAAGAGCGCGCTTGCGATCGATTCGGCAATGCATGTCTCGTGCTGACAGGTGATCAGTCTTGCCATTCTGGCTCCTCTGCATCGATACGACTGCAGGATTACACCGACGCCGACGTCGCATCACTCATTGACGATTCTTCTTCGGGTCGACTTTCTACCTGTGCCAACATACGAAACAAACTCGAATTCGTTCAAAACGAGCTATTGGCGCCTGCATCGCCACAAACGAACGTCGCTCTCCATCGTCGTCACTGGAAGCCGACAAGCTCCAACGTCGAAGCTCCCATTGCCAACAAGCACAACAATCAACACATATCCTTCACGGTCGCTCAATTCAACATGCTCGCTAGGGGACTATCCTCGGGACCCAATCAGCTCTTCCCCACGCCTTTCCTGCCGCATGATGATAACTTCGATGGGAGTTATGGTGGCTTTACCCATTTGCGACAGCCTCAACTTGTTTTGGATTATCATCGCGTGAGAAAGTGGAGATTGTTGCATGTATTACTGGGTGGGGGGTTGCTTACCAAGGAGGATGACCATGCGTCTGATATAGGTGCAGTTGGGGATACGGACACTGACTTCAAAGCAAGAGATACGATTCCTTATGATATACCCTTTGATATTCTTGCATTACAGGAGGTTGATGATTATTATTCCTTTTGGTATCCGCTCCTGGTAGGCAAACGTGACAAATCAGTTTTAGGGAGTCAAACTATGCCAAAGAAAAACAGCAAAATTGCCAACTATCAGGGAGTTTTTCAACCCAAGCCGAATAGTCCGTGTGTCAAATTTGGTTGGTATTCAGATGGTGTGGCCTTGTTTTGGAATGAACAAAAGTTTAACAGTATTTCACAGCCGCAATGTCAACAGTATCCTACCTTAGAACAAAGCCCATGCCTCAGTGCAACCGTGGGTGATACGCAGAATATGTGGATCGAGATGGGTTCCTTCGTGGGGAGTCTTCCGAGTGACAATATACCATTGGATGACCCAGCACGCATCGCGGCCAAGAATCAAGTATACATCATTGTCCCCCTACAAATCACGGGAAGCAAAAAGATTCTCATTGTTGCTACAACACATCTCAAGGCAAAGAAGGGTGCCTTGAATGAACGCATTCGACACCTTCAAGCTTTGGAATTGAAGAGAAGAGTGCACAATATGGCAAAGACATTGCAGAATTGTGATTGGGAAGATGTTAACATTGTTATCCTTGGAGATTTCAACTCAGAACCGGCAGAACCGGCAGTACAAAGCATACTCCAACAAAATGACGACTCTGGCTGGGATATGAAATTTGCCTACCCTCCAGACAGTGGTCATTATACAACCTGGAAAGCTCGAAAAAATGAATCGGTTTGCAGAACCATTGACCACATTTTTTATTCTAGTTCTTCGAAGGAACGAAAAAGCAAAGAACCAGGAGGAAAGGAACAACACGCACCTCAATGTCTGCAATGCAGCGAAATCTTGTCAGTACCCAAAAGAGATACAATACATGAACTTTTACCGGGTTTTAAGTATCCATCAGATCATTTTTTACTTGCCGCCAAATTTCGTTGGGAGTATCCATTCTAGACTAATGGCAACCTGGTTTTGTGAAATGTGATTATGCGTAAACTTATCATGTAAGACTGTACAACCTAATTTGTGCGGATCTGATTTTGTAAGAAAGCCGGACATAGTTTGTATCCAGCTATTTTGAATTGTAGTAACTTTTCTGGCGATCGGCCGACAGAGGTGTGAGTACAACCGTTGAGACGCTGAACTTTCTTTTGTTCTAACGATATGCACAACCACTGATATGGATGAGATCATTGTTATCGTCATTCGGGCCCAAAGTTGGATATAATGCAATTAAGATTTTGGCGGGAAAATCAGATCCGCACAAATTAGGTTGTACAGTCTTATGTTATAAATAATAACTTATCATGTTATAAATTCCTGTCTCATACATGTTCTTGTTCTATCATTCACCAACTATCAAGATCTCTTCATATGGATTTTAATTTATGTACAGTATAAGATGAAGACCCTGTATAGACCTGAGCCACATCATTTCACATCAGTTCTTCTTTATTGTCTGTTGTGTACCAAATTTCACGCACCATCGCAGATTTGGCATGAGTCAATACATGCCTCTTTTGAAAGCAATCTGGTATTTATGAGAATCATGCTGACACACACTTCTTTTCATGCCACCTTGAATGCAGTGTCATTCTATAAGAATGGAAGCCATCTTTTATAATGATCACCGCATACAAGTTGGAGCAATCCAAAAAATAATGTCCAATCCAAGTGAGTGGGGTTTCAAACTTTGTTCATGCTAATTACTTTAGATGATGAAAGAGGGCATTTTGGTTATATCAGACAAAGGTTAACAGCTCAGAGAACTATGGATGTTCAGAAAAAAAGAACAGAGGGTTTTGTCACATTGGTGCTTTCTGATGACATAGTGTATCAAGTCTTTGACTGAAGCCTCAAATAATTTTGCAACTGTTGTGCACAATTGGCTGAAATAACTAAGGTTGTTACCACAAGACTACTTTTAGCTTGCTGGTAATGTTAGTTATGGATACCTGCCGGCTAAGAGAGTTTTTGGTGCAGCTGTAGTTGGTATGGTGAATTTGTGAAGCAAACCATTCAAGTGATGTATTGATGATGCAGAAATGTATTTTTCTGTTGGGATCAAGGAAAATGAAACAGTTTATGAAGATGATCTGTTTGAAACTCCCAACTATCATTTTGATTTGGAGGTTGTTATGCCTTGAGGTTCAATAGAGGTTGTGCCTGGGGACTTTGTGTCTTGTGCACCTTCATGCATAATAATGATAATAATGCAGAAACAGATACTTGGGCTATTGATCATCGTGGTTATAGATTTCAAACATGAATAACCAACCCAATTGTTTTCTTTGCAATAAAATAAAAAGTAATAATAGATACGCAACAAAAAAACGTAAGTATTCACTTGAAGACATAATAAGTGTCTGTGTCATATTTTGTGTACTCAAAAAAGAGCTCTAATGCAGTTCTATGCGTATCCATCCATAATGATTGGTTGCGAAGCAGTGGTTTCAATTTTTGATTTTCAGTAGATAGGTCCTGTCCGTGCCAGTTGTATGTACTATGTACCATCGTAACCGTGCATAAGGCACATATTGTATGATCAAAATGAACATCTTTTTTTGCGTTCCATAGCTCATGGTAAAGAACAAGCAGTGAAGCTAGTCTATGTCACAAGAAGGCAACAAAGTTGTACAGCTCAATACCATGATTGGTGTGTTATGTTTTAATAAGATTTCAACTGATGTGTTTTCTAACAGAAGACAAGATGCGTTAGATCATGGGTACGAAAAGCATCACATCATGTTTTACGACTTCATTCCATGGAGTGAATGATTTAGTTTTTGAATTTCCAAAAGAAACTATGTTGGGGATGCTCATAGCAGTATGATATGATGTGAAACTCAGCTATGAATATGTGTTTTTATCTCATCTTGATACAAATGATTTACTCTAGTATAATTGAGCTGGCATTAAAACATCTGAAAAATGTATCCAAGTATGTTTTTCACCATGATGATGTGCATCAGTCAAAGCTGGTTATGGTAACCAGCAGACCAGTATGCATGACCCATGTAAGACAGCTTTACAAACAAGCACTCAGCAATTCTTTTGGTATTAAGACACCCATCAATTGGCCAAGCACTCTTTTTGAGTAAAAAGTTTGGCACAGATGGAGAAAGTTGACATTATAGTAAAATCATATATTTTACTGGGATGAACAGACAAGTTCTTTCTGGTCTGACATCTTCAACAGACATATCATGCCAATGACACAGAATCATCTGAGAAAGATTTGGCAATCAGTGTACGGTGACTAATACATTATACTCCACTAATGGCATATTTTTCTGACAGATAGGCAACAGACAAAGCAGGAGTAATCCAGATTGTGTAGCTTTCTTCCATGTTCTTTGGATGCTCTAACAAGGAGCCTCAGAGAAAATAACAATATGTGTCCAGATCTGGACAACCTATATCCCTCACAAACATGAGACGATGGTCTTCATATTTTTACCCGTTCCATTATGCTATCCTAAGTTTAAGTCTGAGGTACTTCCAGTTTGATCAAACAATAACGTTCTTCTTTTGAATAATTTTATTTTAACAAGACTACATTTGGGTCAACACATGTCACATCCACAATCAATGAAACCAATGTTAATAATACTCTCCAATAAATGCCATAACCATGTATCTCGCATGATAGACTGGGTGGCCACATGACTGCACATTTTCACATATTCTTATCTTGATGAATTGAAATGATCAATGATGACTTTCATGGGTGAGAAAGACTCTGGTATACACATTGCGAGATGTGATGCTTTTCTATTGAATTTTAACATCTCCAACGTTGGAAACAAAACTGAACAGAACTCTAGTCATATGATATGTCAACAAGAACGGACTGCTTCAAATAAACCAACTACAATATGATTGATTGCTTTATACTAAAGATGGGCTTATTTTCTGAACACTTCCTCTTCGTGTTCCCCTTTTTGACTAGGTAAAGAAGTCATTTGTATGTTTTTGAAACTATCCGAATTGTACACAGGTAATCTTCTCCGTGTATGAGAGTTGAAAATCATGTTTGAGCTCATTTTGTTACTGGATCAAACAAAAACTATCCTATCTTTTGGAAAATTTTCATAGGTTTCTTTTGGTGATCCTATCAGTTTTTGAGTACTGAAAGATGGTGAAATGTTGACATTATGTTGTAATGAATAAAAATTCCAAAATCTTATGATCATTGTGGGATTGTTGTGATTAGTCTGGACTGCTTTGTGATGTTTATTCAAATGTTGCTTGTGCAATACTACCTGTTAAGAAATGCATGCAGTGAAAAGGAGCAACATGCATCCCATGGGGATCTCTTTCATTCATTGGTGACATAGGCCAAGAACCTACCTTAATTAGTACCCTCATTGGTACCCTTATTAGTACCAATATGGACTAATTCGAAAACTCCCAAGTAAGGGATCATCCCGACCTCCCAAGTGATGAGAGGTCCTGACAATGATAAAGATCCATATCTTTGGATCTAAGCGACAAGAGAACACTCTGTCAGAACACCCTCATGAGAAGGGTATAAAACATACCAGAGATGTGTAGAAACCTACATAGAATCACATTATTTCGTTGGGATTGCATTGACATCCCATCCTCATTTGTTCATTGTAATCACTAAATGATAAGCTCACAAATTACCATCATCAACAAATTTATAACACCTTTATCTACAAAATTGGTATTTAGTTTTTTTATCTCCAAACGGCTTAGGTCACTATCTATAGATAGCCGTTTCCGTGACCTTCTTGCGTGAAAGTCACCGAAAAACTTTTTTCCCTCCACTTCGTCACTCGTGCTCCGTTGCGCAAGCAGACCCGTCGTCAGCTACGTACAACAAGAGTGTGCAAAACGCAACTACATTGCATCAGTCACGAGAATTTGCACACGTCAGCGGTACCCCTAGGAGCTTTTTAAAGCCCTATTTATAAGTACACGCCTAGGTGACGCGTTAAAGAGAATGAGCACCTCTAAGGCAGTCCCTGATGGACTTAAAAGCCAAGAGCGTGAGAGGAACCTGGGAAGGAACAAGCCACCCATGCCATACATACCCGAAAGGGATGTGGTTCAAGATGCGCTGGCAGTAGATACTACCGCCAGCACGATGAAGCTCACCCTGCCTGGCAAGGTAGAGTTGAGGGTATCCGTGTGGTCACACGGTACTCCCAAGCAATTCCTGATGCATGTCCAAGCACCGTAAGGCAGAAGGGCCTTGATGCGACATATGATAGGGTCTGCAAAGACCAGAAGGATTGCATCAAGAAGGCAACCAAGGCCGAAGAAGCTTTCAAGAGTTACTCGGGATCGGATGCGAATCCTCCCAAAGAAAAAGCTTATGAAAAGGCCCTAGAAGCCGCCAAGAAAGCTGATGAGGCTGTTACGTCCGTCATCAATCAAGTATTCAGCCTCTACTCCAACCTACTCACGGAGGAAGCAAGGCGCCCCTGGAAGAATATCGTGAGTGAACAAATTGACTGTTCTCCATGGACTGATATTTATGGGGAAGAACATCCCGAGAAGCGTGAGCAGTCTTGGGGGTCATTCATGGAATGCATCAGCTTCCATCTGTTGACCGTGTTCCGTAACAACGCTGCTGAGACCCAGCGCTTCTACATCAGTAATGGGTTGAAGAAGCCCAACAGGGTTCCGATTCGCCAGTTCATCAGCCGCATCCAGCAGCTGAATGGCTACTTGGACCTATTGCCCTGTCTGTACTACTCCAATCGTGCCACCAAGCTCACCACTGCGGTGAAGCGTTCGATGACCCGGACCTAGCTAGTCACATACTATGCATGGTCCCAAGAAATTGGCAAAACCAATACGAACTTAGCGGGGCATTGGTACCCCAAAGTGTTCGGAAGCTTTTGGAAGCACTCGAACGAATTGAGAAGGCTTATCCAACCGACAAGGATCGTGATGGGCCAAAAGGTTCAGCGAAGTCCGGCGACTCCTCCAAGAAAAGGATGGTTACGTTTAAGGATCAAATCCCACGAAAAAGCGTACCACAAGTGTGAAGCACTGCATTTTGTGCAAGAAGCATGGGGGCACGCACACGACCCATACTACGCAGGAGTGCCGCAAGTATGAGAAGGATGGTTCCTTCAAAAAGGACTTTGCAGGAAGAAAGCCCCGTGGACCTTCGCGTGGTCCGGAGGCTTCTCATCGCATCAATAGTGCCTATGCGCAGTTGTCTGTGAAGATTGAGAAACTTGAGAAATCTAACAAGAAACTCAAGCATTCGCAGAAGAAATGCAAGCGCTGTCACGAAAGTGACAGCGATGACTCCGACTCGTCCTGAAAGGATGGGTACGGTAGTACTGGGGAATTCGATACATGTAGTAAGAAACTAAAAAGTAATAACCAAACAAGTTATACTTACCCCAGTCCGAGTAAAACTATGGTTAACTCGTATTCAAACATTAATGAGAATAATAATCTAACTAACGAGATTATAAAAGATTCAAAAAATCTTAATAAGATACCGAAACATTCAGATTTAAATAATCGAATTGTTTACGATAACATGATGAAGCACGATCAAAAAATCTTGCAGCAAAAATAGAAAAGAACACACAGAGTGAGATAATTGCCAAACTGCTGGACCCCGAACTGTCGGGTGCCTTTCTCAATAGTGTGAACACTTCCTTCAAAAGTCAAACAGAAGGAAGAGTCACAGCTGTAGTAGCCAAAGTATGGCATACCTTAGAAACTGCAAGTCAACTTCCACAGAGGCACGAACACTTTGGGAAGAGTTGCACTAGTAACAAAGTCCTCAAGGTCCTACTTGATAGTGGATCTGATGGGGACTTCATGTTCCATGAAAAGGGAACATCCATGCATTTCCCCTACTTGGCTAGGCAGGTGCCAAATTCTTGACATACGTCAAATGGGGACTTCCTAACAAAAGGAAGGAGCGAGGTTAACCTTCGTTTTTTTATTATTCCAACAGCAAGGAGTATCTGGTAACACCAGACGTTGTGGAATATGATAAGAAGAAGATCACCAAGCCAATGTATGACCTCATTCTTGGTTGTCATACCATGAAAGAGTTAGGAATTGTTCTAGATTTTTGAACAAAAGAGATAACAATTGATGACGTCATTTTGCCAATGAGGGACATCAGTAGTCTGACTAAGTTAACAATGGAAAAAGCCTGGGCTGTGAACAACAGCTTGGCACATGAACCCAGTAGTATGCAATACGCGACTCAGAGAGTGGTCCATATCCTAGACGTGAAATATGAAAAGTAGACCTCCAATCAGTTGTTAGCACCAACTGTACTCACCTTAGTCTCCAAGACAAAAACAAGTTACTAGAGTTAGTCACAGAATATGAGGAACTTTTTGATGGAACACTAGGTGATTGGAACACAGACCCCGTCTCCCTAGAACTGAAGGAAGGCGCTAAGCCATATCATGGCCGACCATTCCCAGTACCAACAATACACAAAGAAAACATTATCAAAGAATTAAATAGACTTTGTGAACTGGGGGTATTAGAGTTTCAGCCTGCATCAGAATGGGCGTCACCCACATTTATAATACCAAAAAAAGATAACACTGTACGTTTTATCCCTGATTTTAGGGAAGTAAATAAACGGCTAGTTAGGAAACCGTTTCCATTACCCAAAATCAGTACAGTGTTGCAAGAGTTAGAAGGATTCACTTTTGCCACAGCCCTTGATTTAAACATGGGTTACTACACCATACGATTGGATCCTGATGCATCCAAAATCTGCACCATCATTTTCCCTTGGGGAAAGTACTCTTATCTTAGATTACCGATGGGTATTGCAGGTTCTCCCGACATTGTTCAGGCAAAAATGTCAGAGCTAATGGTTGCCTTAGAGTTCATGAGAACTTATCTGGATGATTTGCTTTGCATCACCAGGGCAAGTCTGGATGACCACCTAGATCATTTAAGGTTGGTACTTACCAGACTGCGAGACGCGGGCTTGAGAGTCAACGCCCCAAAATCGAAGTTTTGTGCTGTAGAAACAGAATACCTGGGATATATATTAACCAGGACTGGCATAAAGCCACAACCAAACAAAGTACAAGCGATACTCGCAATCACACTGCCAAAACAAGTCAAAGACCTCCGTAGGTTCCTGGGCATGGTCCAGTACTATAGAGATCTTTGGGCAAGACGTAGTGAAATGCTTGCCCCACTCACCTCATTGGTAGGAGAGTGTGGTCATACTAAAGTCACCAAAGCCAAGAAAACCAAAAAGCGACCTTGGTATTGGGATGAGGTACATCAAATAGCATTTGATAACGTAGAGGCTGCTATCGCTAAAGATGTAGTCTTAGCCTACCCTGATTTTTCAAAGGAATTTGAAATATACACTGATGCCTCGTCTAAACAACTTGGTTCAGTGATTACTCAAGGTAATAGGCCCCTCGCGTTCTTCAGCAGAAAACTGTCTGTGACGCAACAAAAATACAGTGTGACTGAAATTGAATTACTGGCCATAGTGGAGACATTTAAGGAGTTCAAACGCATACTGTGGGGACAATAAATAAAGGTCTCTACAGACCATAAGAACTTAATCCAAGATGCCCTTGGATTAATGTCTGACCGAGTCTATCGGTGGAGATTATTACTTGAAGAGTGTGGTCCCGAAATTGTGCACATAAAAGGCATCCATAACACTGTTGCTGATGCCATCTCTTGATTGGACTCCGGTCCAACCCAAGATGACCAATTGGATGATGTTCACAAAATGCTGGTGTCACTACACTGAGCATGCATCAAGTGCTGACAGCACTTCTGACCACCAAGAAAGTATTAATCTGGTGTTTGCTAATCGCAGCAACGAAGATGTAATTTACCCATTAACAGTGAAGGAAATTGCACAAGCCCAGACGACAGATGCAACTTTGCAGAAGCTTAGTAGACATGACAAGTATTCCACTCAATTAGTGGAGGATACACATTTGTTATGTAAAGATGGCAGGATGGTCATCCCCCAAACCCTTCAAAATCGAGCAGTTAGCTGGTATCACCACTACCTGCAGCATCCTGGACACACACATCTTGAAGAGACGTTGCACGCCGCGATGTATTGGAAAGGTATGAGACGTACTATCCAATCACATGTCAAAAACTGTTGTGTATGTCAAGTCAACAAACAACACAAGCACAAGTACGGGAAACTCCCTGCTAAGCTTGTCATCACAAACCCTTGGGAGGCATTATGTGTGGACCTTATTGGACCATACACCCTCAAAGGTAAAGATGGGACAGAAATTGACTTTATGTGTCTTACTATGATCGATCCAGCTTCTAGTTGGTTTGAAGTAGTAGAACTGCCGGTAACCACAGATGCGGTTACTCCCATGGATACTAAGGGGCTAAAAGGCACTAAGACTCATACCAATCCTAAATTACCATACTTTGACAAATCATCTGCAATGATAAGTAATTTAGTGAATAAGACCTGGTTTAGCCGTTATCCACGTTGTCAATACATTATTTATGACAATGGAAGCGAATTCAAACTTCACTTCGAAGCCCTTTGTGAATCATATGGGATCAAGCGTAAGCCAACCAGTGTCAAGAACTCACAAGCCAATGCTATACTGGAGCGGGTGCATCAAGTAATTACTGCGATGCTCCGCACTACTGAACTAGATATGGCCAATACAGTAGTAGCCAGTGATATAGATGTGTTCCTAACCAACGCAGCATGGGCCATTCGCTCAACTTACCATACAGTACAAAAAGCCTCCCCAGGTGCAGCAATTTTTGGCAGGGATATGTGGTCGACGTTCCCTTCCTTGCTGACTGGAATAAAATTGGAGAACACAGGCAACACCAAACTGACCTCAACACGATACGGGAAAATTGCTCATGCCGTGATTGGGATTATAAGGTTGGTGACAAAGTACTTCTTAGAAAAGATGGTATCCTCCGCAAGTAAGAGAGTCGGTATGAAAGTGATCCTTGGACTATCACAACTATTCATACGAATGGGACTATCAGGGTTCAAAGCGGTACAAAATCTGAAAGATTAAATATCAGAGGAGTCACACCATTTTTTAACCAGCACACTTAACCAATATTAAGCATGTTATTTTTTATGTGGCATCTCCCTCTTCTTTACAAACACTTACGCTTTAGCACACAGTCACAGACTTTTTAGTTTGTACATAAAGAGACATGGATAAATTTTTTTCGTTTACACGGTTTTTTTTTCCTCTTTTTTTTCACCCTGATCCTCCATTCGTGGGGGCGAGTGACATAGGCCAAGAACCTACCTTAATTAGTACCCTTATTGGTACCCTTATTTAGTACCAATATGGACTAATTCGAAAACTCCCAAGTAAGGGATCATCCTGACCTCCCAAGTGATGAGAGGTCCTGACAATGATAAAGATCCATATCTTTGGATCTAATCGACACGAGAACACTCTGTCAGAACACCCTCATGAGAAGGGTATAAAACATCCAGAGATGTGTAGAAACCTACACAGAATCACATTATTTCGTTGGGATTGCATTGACATCCCATCCTCATTTGTTCATTGTAATCACTAAATGATAAGCTCACAAATTACCATCATCAACAAATCTCATTTTTTATCTCCAAATGGCTTAGATCAATTGGTAAGGTTGACTTTGTTCAATATTGACCACACTCAAGGGCAAGTATCGTATGACTTTCTGTATGTTGGACAACTAATGAATAACTATCATTTTGCACATCAGGTACCAACGCCACACATTTAGAATTGTCAGGAGTGACAATTCCTTTTGTTTCTGAAAGCATTTTGGCAGGCCGAATTGGGTCCATCACTATCCATGTGTTAGGCCAAAAGGAAGCCAGTGGAAAAGGGATTCCATGGGAATAGTAAAAATAAAAAATAAAAATGCAAATGCCAGGGAAAAGTTATTCCCCAGGATTGTGCTACTTGTCCACAAAATGCAAGACACAATTCCTAGGGAACCATTGTAATATTTTTAAAATTTCAAGAACAGCCCTGGATTGAGTGCATTTAGTCATTCAATATTTCATAGTCAATTGCACAGCACAGCAGTACTGGGACTAGAGATGCTTTCAATAAGAAATCACTGAGAATTGAAATTGGTGGTGGTGACAGAGTTTGCGTTAACATTTTGTTTCAGACTATAGTGAATGAATGCCATCCTTTTCTGATCTCAGGAAAATGATGTCCCCAACAATTTGGCTATTCCCTAAGAATTGCATTATGGCAAAAATGTGAAATCCAAAAGACTCTCCCTGGCATTTGCTTTTTTAATTTTTACAATTCTCAGGGAATCCCTGCTTATCTGATTTTTGGCCTAACACATGAACACTATCATAATTATGTTGGCCTAACTGCATTTTAGGACTGTGATGGAATACCTAAGTTTCTGGATTTTAAGAACCGCTACAGTAAATCACGTAATGTGTTGGCTGGATTAACTGATGTCTTTAGTTTTAGATTATCCATCTCAATGACAACACAGCTGTATGTGTCTGGAGTTGGAAGGACATCTCCAGTGAAACCAAAACGTGCGAGCAAGAGAGGTTCTAAGGTAGACCACAAATGGAACCTTGCAGTCATGAGCATAAAATTGAAGAGGCTGATTGTTTTAATTACGCTACCAATGCTTGAATTATAAGAACAATTACCATCAATGGCATCTTTTGCAAAATGTTGTTCATGTAATCTGGAAATTTACACATACTTTATAGACACCTGCCATCCAACTAGTTGTGAGGAAATCTCCAGCGACACCAAAACTTGCCAAGCGAGGGAGGTTATAGGGAAGGAGGGGTACCACAAATGCTGCCTTGCAGCTACGAGGATAAAATTGAAGATGCTTATAAGTTTTCGTTGTTTTAACAACCCTAACAAGGCTTGGATTATAAGAACCATTAAATGCATCTTTCTCAAAAATGCTGTTCAAGTAATCTGGAGATTCCCACATACTCAATGGACCTAACTTTTAAGTCTTATGAGACACCTTCCATCCAATAATCCAGCAGACCCAACATGAGGATGACTGATATTTGGATATGAGCGGAAAGTAGCAAGTGGGAGAGTCTTTGACTTGAACATGTGTTGCTATCAGACGGAGTTTGGCAATCATTTCAAGTAAAGATCAGAATGTCCCTGCTGGGACAGGCAACTTTTTCTTAGTATCAATGAAAATTGCCCAATAACTTTTGCTCAGTGCTAAGTGATGCCAAAATACTTTTTGGCATGAATTTAGTTGATCAATGCAGACCAACAAAGAAACAGGCACATGTCACCAAACTTCACTTGAATTGTGACCAGTTACATGTGTGTCTACCAAACCCACAACCCTGTTCCAAACCCAAGGTGAATATAGCTGGTACTTACTAGAAAATAGTACATCTATAAGTAAGTAACTGATTTGATATCTTTAACAACATCAATCAGGCATGGATACCATGTCCTCAGCTCGACCTTACCAATGAACTTTGGTGATTGCTGTTGTCAATGTAATTATACAAGTTTCAACTCATGATTCTCTAGTTTT
Organism: Cyclotella cryptica; assembly: GCA_013187285.1. Lineage (NCBI taxonomy): Eukaryota > Bacillariophyta > Thalassiosirophyceae > Thalassiosirales > Thalassiosiraceae > Cyclotella > Cyclotella cryptica. Next base: position 443,323 of record JABMIG010000053.1, read on the forward strand.
GCTTTCCTCATTTTGATAGCTACACCATTTCCTCCTTGAAATATTTTGGAAGTTTGTGCAAATATTATTTTACAATGTAATGAATTAATGATACAAATCGTATTAAAACCACAAGCAAGGTGTACACAAAATGTGTGTCACGTCTACTTAAGTTTCTGTTACTTCCCTTACTGCATAAATCTTACCGCTGCTACTAATGAAAATGATGACAACATCCGTACCTATTGGGTCACAAACAGCAGCAAACAACGAATAAATTGCCCATTAGCATGATACAAACTTTTTGTTCCACACTGGTCATCCAGTGACACTTCTAATATGACAGCAGACATTATAGCGACCATGTCAAAATTATAAGAACTATTTTATGGACGAAAAATGATAGGCTAAGCGACCATGACAGGTGCCCAGTCAAAGAAGAATATTGACGATCGTTTCGCCCATAGTACAAAGGTGCTCTAAGTTTGAGTGCAAAACGACTTCACCATTTACACTCAGACTACTCCGCTTTGTTTGTTGTTCTCAGAGTCGTTCATATCACAAACCGCTGCCACTTGAGAAGATAGAAGGTTTTCTCTCATTCCCCATTACAAATGTTAGTTGAACTGATTGCTCTGCCCTATTCCACCACTTCTATTAAAACCCACCACTTTGCTCCAACATGCAATCAATTTGGTCCTGATCATCCAATTCCAACGTTTTGGGCGTCGCATCAGCAGGAATACGTTCTCCATCCAGCAAAAAACGGAGGGACGCACTCTGAACGCCTTTGCGTGTGGCGTAGGTTTCGAATACTTTAGACATTTTGGTAGACTTCTTGATTTTGAAGAATGTTTCTTCGCCAGTCTTGTGACATGGGTTAGACGTTTAAATATCAGTGGTCAGAGATGATTCTCATCATGCATTCAAAAGCCAAAAAGACATGACGAGATGTCAAAAAAGCGGCCAGACACGACACTTGTAGACAGCGCTGCGATACCTATCGACGATTCAATCGAGAGACCAAATGCCAACAGATGACAACCACCGTTCTACCATCCCAGCGAACACAAAAAATGACCAGCGCTGCGCCTCACCGACAAGAAACCTCACCTGATCACGAACTCTAATGGTTATAGGCTCCCCTTTCTCTCCATCTCGCTTCACGTCGTTATTCTCAGTGTCGGACATGGTGTTAGATATTGCCTTTATGGTACGAGTTGCTTTCGTTCTACCTAATTGAGAAAGAATGCGAATAAGTGCGCCATGACAGAGCGAGGCGCGAGAGTGTCATCGTTCGAGGTCTGCTGTCTGGGCCAAAATCTCAAACGGGGGAATTGGTAATGAAACTAAAATGACAAGCTGTGGGCAAATTGCTTGTAATCAGTAGGCAAACGAACATAAAATACTTAGAATCCCACAGCCTCATCAAAGATATGTTGAAGTAGTAAGGACGCCTACAAATTATCCAGAAGCCAGCAGAAAAATCTCGTTTTGTAAAAAATGTTGACGTTTGAAATACGTAAACAGGTTTGCACATTCAAAATGTACCATGCTTGCGAGAAGAATATGGGATTCCGACACAATTGAGAACACGTTACCTGCTTACTAATGGGTGTGAAATAATCAACGTAGGAATTATTATTTGAATCATCTCCACCGCCATCAAGCCGAAATAGATGGCCTTACAGACACGTTCGTCTAATAGTATCTGTCAGGTGAGGACCATGGCGGCGACGACCGACTTCTGAGGTGCTGGCAAGGCACCATTTGTGTACATTGATAATCGCTTTCGAGTCTGATAATAGCGCTTCTCGCATCGGTTCGTTTCGTCTGCACGCTCGCTTTTGTTGGTCAGCCAGTATTATCGGGAAGCGTAGCTCGGATAACACCTACTGTTTCGTGTGATCAACTAACCTCTACTTTGCTTTACCTCTCTGCATTGGCAGCCAATCACTAATAAGAATTGATTCAACATGACGGTCGCGGGAGAAATGCGCCAATACCAAGTCGTGGGCCGCAAGGCTGGCACGGACGAAAACCCCAACCCTGAAGCGTACCGCATGATCATCTTCGCCCCCAACCCCACCACGGCCAAGTCCAAATTCTGGTACTTCATGCGTCAATTCCGTAAAATGAAGAAGACCACTGGTGAAATCTTGGACTGTGTTGAGATTACTGAGAAAAACTCGCGCACCGTTAAGAACTACGGGATTTGGCTCCGTTATGACTCTCGCTCCGGCACCCACAACATGTATCGCGAATATCGTGACTTGAAGCTCACTGGTGCCATTTCTCAGCTTTATGACGAAATGGCTGGACGTCATCGCACACGTCCACGTTCCATTCAGATCATCCGAACGGCTACTGTTGCTGCTAAGGATCTTAAGAGGCCGAATGGAGCTCAGTTTGCTCAGGCTAAGGTAAAGTTTCCTTTGCCTCATCGTGTTGATTCAGCCAAGAGGGGACAAAAGGCTCTGTCAGACAGGACTTTCTCCACTGTACGCCCTACTACCTTCTTTGGTTAATTGCTGGAGTGGTTTAATTAGTAGAAGTACATGGAATTGAAAACTTACTGTCTCGATCCCTGATATCATTGTGAATTGTGTCCTATTACACCGCCTCGCTAGAGTCTGCCTAATTGTAGTCACCTCCTGAAGAAAGCACAAGAAGAACAAAGCTCATTTACATCTGTTTTCGTCGCGCTCGTCCGCATTCTTTGGAGACATCAGTTCTTACCACCCTTACAATTTTTCTGATGTTATGTATGATGCTCTTCAAGAGTATGTTTATCACAGGTTTATGTTTTTACTGAGACTGTTTCACTTGTTTCATTGCTACCAAAGCCTTGCTCAAGGGTATCTTACATTGCAGAATGCCCCATGTGGTTTACATCAATATTTTATTGCCTTGTCTTAATTCAGGTGCAGAAAAGGCCCTCTGTTTAAACCATCCGTAATTGCTATGATGTTATGGGAAACAGACCATGAAACTTAAAAGAAGCATTAGGTGGTCTACAATATGAAAGCATGATGGAACTATTTTTGCTTTTAACTTACAGTATTATGAAATACTAACCAATCTCTCTGTCATTCCATTTAGAGGAAAACCTAACCTTCCGATCATAAAGGACTTCTAACAAACAAAAAATATGTCTCCAATTTTCTCGTTGCCTCCATCAGCAAAACCATAGACATGATCCAGCTGTGTAGGAAATCTCTCATGTAACTGAGTGTGCCTTTGGAGGGGTTGTTGGGATCTGACTCAGAGATTTCCACACCTCCACCTCATCGGTACACATTCTTCTCCAAGTGGGAACATGATCTTCCTCAAGATCCTACACATACACATAATTAGGTAAGAAACAATTCAACCTATATGACATCCTTGTGATAGGCTTAGAAACTTGGTTTTGTGTGATTGGAAGTGAGGTGGTTGTTGTCCCAGGCAATGCCAATTGCTTAGCTGAGTCATTGGGTTGTGGTTCTCAAAAAGTCACTTCAGAGAACTAATCAAGCACGCAAACGTCATTTCACCTGGTAAGCCTGTTGCCATCCTGAGGAAGGTCTTGGGAAGAGTGGTGGACTGGATGCCAAAGCAGGTAGTGTACATTTTCCATGTCCATCTTGGGCATAGTCCAAGAAAAAAGTATCCGTTGGGTCAGAGAATAGGCCACAGACAAATTGTTAGTAATCATTTTTTGCTGGCATCCTCAATTGGGATGGTTTTCTTGGGAAATTTTGACAACTTCCCAGACTTCAAGTAAGGGTAGCCAAGTGCTTTCTTAGGGGCTGGGGGGGCTGTTGATGGCTGTACCTTCTACTACCGTATTTCTCATATTATAAGGTCAGAAAATGTTAAAAGATACATATGTCTCTTAACTGAAAGGTAGTGCCTGCTCCTAGTTACTAAATAGCCATGAATTGTACTGTAGAGCAAACAGTTTTTTCTTGGCTGTGCTAGCACATTTCATTTGTCGTGAGTTCTGATGTAAAATGACATAGCTCATGAACCGGAAGGAGTTACATGGAGCAATACACATTGGCATGAAGTACATGAACAAAGCTATCACTAAGTACTGATTAGTGGCTCTGAATCACAAGTCATGTGTGTAAAAATGACATTTTTTCTAACGGTCAGAGTCTTGACCTTGTAATACGGTGTCCTTATAATATAGGAATTACAGTAGGGCTTCAACTTTGTTCTTGAGGATGCCAGTGCTTTGTTATCCAAGAGATTGCTCTCGTTGCCAGGACTCCTCTTCTCCCTCCAGTTCTTAAAGAACCATAATCAAGATTATATGGGGAAAGAGGAGAGCACAAGCTTCAAGCGGAACAACCAACCAACCTTGAACTTCCTCGTTAGCTGCTCTTGTTTGAGTACATTTCTCAATTATTTGAAGTGGTATCAGCACAAATCTGATATTTCTTTGATTTGACAGAACACCTTCTGAAGTACCTCACCCCAATGTAAACAGCATTTATGTGTCTCCATTGCTATGATTAGTTTTGGTATTACAACAATTACCTATCATTACAAGACCATTTGCCAGCACCAGAGCTAAACAACAAAGCTGTAGTCTTCAATAGCCATTCAATTTTCTATATACTAAAAAATCAACGTGCTCTTGGTCACTGTGTCACCATCAATGCGAATTTCCTTGTGGTATATTTCTAAGTAGCCATATCAGTAGCCCATCATTTTTGTGCTGACATGTGGGGATGCGCTCCAAAATTTATCTGGGCTTTAAAAACACTAATGTTAAATACTTACTGAAATCCCTAGCTTTTGGTGTACTTGTTGATTGTTGTGTTTCTTTTGATTGTTTGATTGACCTTGTTTAAGTTCTGTGTTGTATGTTGATTGATGAATTGTTCCCATTCTTCTGTGTTCTGTGTTTCTTTGCTGCAGTCTTCGCCATTTTGTCTATAATTATATTATGCTTTGTATCCCTGTGTGTGTCTAGCTGATGTGTCATTCTGCAGCTCCATTTTCCTTGCGGTCAAAGTAGTTGTTGTGATGCTGACTTGTTGTGACATGAAGTAGTAGTTGTTCTGATAGATTTTGGTAGTGGTGGTGAGTGGTGTTTTCAGTGGACAAGCAAGAATGTAGCATCATTGAGAATGTTGTTGTGGATTCAATAACTTGTTGAATCTTCAACAACGACACTTGTAGTGTTGAGGTGCAAAAAATATGTTACTGTAAGCTTCAAAATTTGGTGGTAGGGTTTTACCCAGTGATATCTGCTTGGGTGGAAAAGAGGAAAATTGGTCGGGGCAGAAAATTTGAGCTTGCTGGTATTTTGAGCAATAGTCCGTTTTGTCATTCTTTAGGTAATGAGTGCAAAAATGAGTTTAGTGCCGGATTTTGCCCTGTCAGTGGTGAATGGTCTGAGGTGAATAAGGCGAGTCATTTGTTATTATCTTTCCCAGGAACTGCATGTAGTACAGCGTCGTGTCAAGGAATCTAATGCGGTCTGTCACTCATTTAGATGCTTTAGTTACAACAACTGCCTGAAATTTTTTGGCTTCACTTCTTGTAAGGATGGACCTATGGCATATAGTACCTTGGAAAAATATGTTTATTTCAATAGTTATATTCAGCACTTCTTTCAAATATGTCTTGGAACAAGTTGTTTTATCCAGTCTTTTGCTACAGAACATAGATAAGTTAGGTATGTTCTGAAAAACTCAAAAACAACCATGAGTTCTGATGTTTTGTGTGAAAAAGTCTAGAGGATGTGAATATCCATCAATAAACAACATATGCATGCCTTCAACATGGACAACTGATGTGAAAAATTTTGGATGCAGCCCACTGCATTCTGTTGAGTGCTAATAGTGAAATGCACGCACCCTTTCAAATCAGTCCTGATTTTAAAAAGCTTGATTTTTCCCCAACAGGCTCCATAGTACTTTTATAAAAGCACTAATAAAGCATACTTCAGATTCTTCTTCTGGTTTGTCAGTGAAGTTGAAGCCCATTCTGATATCGCCTACAGCTTTAATATGTGGCCCATTTAATTATCATTTATTGTTGATGTATACATTTCTATCATGTTATGCCTGGGTGCCCTCTGTCAGCTTGAATGAGAAAGCCTCTATATTCTAACCACATAGTGTTCTCTCATAATGTTCCTAACCTTCTGTGATATTGGAGACATATGTTAGAACTTTGGAACCTGACACGACACCTCATAATATATTATGACAGCAAAATAAAATAGAAGCCCTCCTATTCTGTCTGTCATCCATGTGCCCGACGAAAGTGATGTCACAGGTGGAGTAAAAAATACTACCTTATATCAATCGAAAGATCTCTTTAGAGCTTCAGAATGGTGTTCTGATTTTGTTTGTTTGAACAGTCTTTCACAAGTTATTGTCCCTTTAATGCAACACATCGGAACAATCTGTCATCCTGATAAGTGTATGTTTCATTGGATTTCATTTGATGGTGCAATCAATGTTCACAAAGGAGGTTATTTGATTGAACAGGACTTTACATGTGGTGCATTTTGTGTTGTGGTGGACTGTTTCAAAAAGTGACCATATAGTGCATGAAGGAAATGTGTGGGTTACCAAAACTGTTTATTCACCCTATGTGCATGTTATTTGCATTGGGTACTCTCACCTTTCTGTCTTTGGATTGTTTTTTTCTCAAGGAAGTCTTCCCTTTGATGATACATATACCACATGATGTCTTAGGAAATTAGTCAGACAACAGACAATGGGAGAATACTGATTTTTCTTTTAGCTTTCTGGCTACTTCGATGGACCGGCTCTCCTGCCTCAAATCTCTATGCTTGATGGGTATCATCACAGAAACCACAATGAGTGAAGAATCATTCAGGAAATTGGAAGACATCTATTGAAGAGATTTACTAGTTAAGTATTATGTCTGCCAAATGGACAACCTCTTCATAATATCAGGCGGTTTCAAGTGCTCTGAATTCATGTTGTGAATCCCCAAAATTTAACAATAATTTTAAAATTTGAGATAACCATTAATGAATCTTCTGCACCACTACTTAGCCCTTTAACTAGTAAAAGGTGCACTTAACATGAATCAGAACAGTAATTTTTTATCTCTGACTGCTCCAGTTCAGGCCTAATTTTCACGTTTAGTCCAACTGAATTGGACTGATTATTCGATTTTTATTGCGGCCTAGAGTACATCTTTTCCAGAACTCTCATGTCACTTGCTTGTATTCCCCTGTTTCAATCGCACTCATGTTTTGGTCCAATCATGCATCCTGGCCATAAATACCAATAACATGGGAGTAAGCATGGGGGCGTGTAGTAATTTTTGGTGGCGACTAGTACGTAGTAGAAACTACCTGCAATGAGTGGGTTGTGATTTGTCTGTAGGGCTGATTTTTCATGAAGAATTCATTGCTGATGTCAGCAGGGCTGTAAGACCCCTCCTTCTAGTTGGTTCTGAAAAAGTTCAAATGTCTAGTCCAGATCTGGACTAAACATCATTGTTAGTCCAGATCTGGACTAGTGAAGATTTCTTCAAAATCTTAGTTGAATTGGAAACTAAGCCCGTTTTCTCCTCGTCCTCCTCCTCCTTGTCATCCTCCTCCTCCTCCTCCTCCTCCTCCTCCTCCTCCTCCTTCTCCTTCTCCTTCTCCTTCTCCTTCTCCTTCTTCTCCAGTGAGACAGTTTTTCACGTTTTGCCAAAATAGGCACTTCCGTGATAAGTCGGTGAAAACTTACCTGTAAATAATTAATTTTTCGGGTTGATGTACATGGGTAGTCATCATGTTTTGATCTCTGTTTACCTTTAAAATTATATCTTATTTCAACAAAAGCGCACACACTTAGTTTCACATGTCTGCTGCGTCAGCGTCCAAAAATTGTTGAAAAAGACACCGTACAGGACATGTCCTGGACACGTCCTGGACACGTCCTGTACATGTCCTGGACATCTCGTGTTTTTAGTTTTTTCAAACGAGGACACAGGGCATTCAATTTTAGACACAGAGGACATGACAGGACGTGAGAGGACATGGAGTGTTTACTTCATTTATAGGGTCCTTTTTGATACTTTCAGGTGAATATATCAAGAGTGTTGGTTGTTGCATGTACATTACATTCATTTAAGTGCAATCCATGAGGATTGCAGTACAAAAATACTTAAGATACCTTGACATGTGCCTTGATACTGTTATGTAATGTATGTGAGTCAAAACTTCTGAGGACACGGGGCGGACATGGGACTCAACACTGACATATGTCCTCGTGTCCACAAAAATCCCGCGTCCTGGAGAAATTAAGGACATAGGACACGTCCAAGGACGCGTCCAGGACATGTCCAGGACATGTGAAACTAAGCGCACACACCCATTTGCAACAAGTGTAGATAAGCCGCTGTATTTGAAAGTATGACGTCCTCTGTTTCTACAAATTTCATTCTGTCAAGAAGGCCACACAAAATCTTTCATTGGATGTTAGTAATGTTCTGATTGGTGCTAATTATATTCTTCTCATGCTAAAATAATTTTTATTCTATCCATTGAGTTTGAGGGAAACTGTGAAATAGAGCCATAAACACGAAAAAAAAATTGTTTTAGAGGAGGAAGCCTAGATATTTTTTAAACTACCCTCTCCACAATATACATATTATAATTGCGCACTCAAATTTTGTAGCCAAATATTTCATTCGTCGGAAAGGGTATGGTATGGTACATAATGAGCAAAAGTAGATTCTCATTATTTGTGCAATCATTTTGTCGGAAGAAAGAGTTACGAGTTACTTGTGGTAATAAATACTTATATATATGCATATATATATGCATATATATATATATATATGCATATATATATTTATCAACACATTACACGGAAGGGCAAGATTGAAACGAAGATCCGTTCAATTTTCTCAAATAAGCCTATTGGCGAGAAATAGGACTATCGGCGAGAAATAGGACTATCTGCGAGAAATAAGACTATTTTCTAATCTTGAAAATAGTCTTATTTCTCGCAGATAGTCCTATTTCTCGCGGATAGTCTTATTTCTAGAAGATAAGAGGTTTATATGCGTAGGAATAATACTGATTCACATAATTTCTCGCCAATAGTCTTATTTTTCGCATAAGGCTTATTTCTCGAAAATCGGCTTATTTAGACTATCGACGAGAAATAAGCCTTATGCGAAAAATAGGACCATAGGCGAGAAATAAGCCTATTCTCGAGAAATACACTCCACATATTATTATTGATCAAGCGGTCGTTAATTTTCATACTACCTCTATTTTGTCATTTTTCAAAGTACTACTTATTTTCGAATGCCTACATACACATCATGTACACTCTAATACAACGTACTACATTATGTGTGATTCCTACATTTTAAGTTGTTTCATTATCACCAACCTAAAATATTTTTTCCAGTACACTTACCCATTGAAACAACAACTTTTTTCAAAAATAATGTTATCTGTTAACAATAGTCCTTTCTTTTGAATAGATAGTGATATGCCATAAATACTGCATAGAGCTACAACGCACTATTTCGCCAGTTTCCCTCAACCTCATTGAACTATGAGGAACTATGTACAAGCATGTTGTGATCCTCTGAACTACACAGAAGCATTTGACAATCCTCGGCCCTATGCAGAGGAATATCACAATCCTCTGAAGTAGCATACAAGTTTCAGACATTTCTACAGTTCTATGTTACAGTTCAGAACCATGTCACTGATATTATTTCGATTCACTCCTAGTGGTGTTAACAATTTTAGAGTACTAATAATTATCATTGCATCGTAACTGTAATGAGATAGCTCACTTATTCCCTGAGAAAATACGAAGTATAACATTACAGTTTTGCGACACTGCATTGAAAACCAATTAATGTTAAAGCAATAGCTCACCCCTTACGACGTAGAACACGTACTATTGACAATTCATCTACATTCCACACATTCCATCACCATTCGTTACTTCTCTGTTCTCGTCTTGGAGGACCACTTGACCTCCCAGAACTACTAAACCTTGGGCCACTGCTGTAGGAACGTCTTTGTGCACCATACCCACCATCATCATAGCTGTTTCTTCGTCCTCCGCCTCCTTCGTACCTATTGAAACGTCCACCACTCCGGTCATATCCTCTGTTGTCACTGTATCCTCGCCTGTCATTGTAACCACTACTGTATACTCGTCCGCCCCCAGAACGCCCTCCCCTGTCGTAGTCACCTCGTCCTCCCCCACGTCCTCCCCTGCCACCTCTTCCACCTCTGCCTCCACTTTGTCCGAAGTCACGACCACGGTTGATTTCTAGTTCTTTCATTATCGAGAAGACCGCACCACCAGCATCAATATCTTTGCTGAACTCTAACAGCTTTTTCGCATCTTCGACCTGTGCGGTGTTGAGAGAGAGAGAGAGATCACGTTAGTATTGGCCTCGCTCAAGTAAAAGATGAATATCTGACAATACAACCCACTCAAATAATGCATTCAAAATTGCTTTACTTACACCCATGTCAAACATAGCACTGCCAGTTTCATAATTTGTCTGAATCTTGCCAATATCACCCTCAAATGCTAGTTCCTCCCCTTCTTGCTGGCTCATCCTAGCAAGCTTTGATACTGTAAACATGACATCTCCTGGAGATACATTCCTACCCCTGCTATTTGTCATTTCTACAGTGACGAAGCCCAATTCTCCGGTCAGCAATGACCTCGACTCCACCTGCACAGTTCGACGAGCAATGGCAGCCAGACAACGTGCAACAACATCCTCAGGACTTTCGCTGTTGGCCAAGAGGGAGGTAGCAGCTTCTTTGAAATGTTCAGCGGTTTCATCTGCTACAGCCTGACAGGCGAGTGCGGAAGTTTTGGCTGCAGCATTGAGAGCTGCTTCGGCAGAGGGTGGACCTAATAAGTCAAACTTAAATCCATGGCCAAGACTGCGTTCTATGCGTACGATGTCACGAGCTTGATTTTGCTGAAATAGTAACACGGATATACCCTTGGCTCCAGCCCTTCCGGTGCGGCCTGAGGAGAAAAAGAAAGCAATGTTTTTGATCAATTAGGGGAAAAAGGAAGTGAAGCCTTCGAACATTATTTTGTAATGTGTACCTGATCTGTGAACATAAGTGTCGGTATCGCGCGGAGGATTGAACTGAATGACAAGGTCAACGTCTTTAATGTCGATTCCACGAGCGGCAACGTCAGTAGCAACCAATACATTGAAAGCCCCGGCGCGAAACGCAGCAAGAGTGGCTTCACGTTGTTTTTGTCCAATATCGCCGTGGATTGCTTGCGCTGTTAGTGTTTTAAAGACTGAACCAGAAACGAGCTCGTCGGCCTCTGCCTTTGTTTCGGTGAACACAATGGTCTTCCCAAACAGCTTTTGCTGAAAAGCCGAGGAAGTTTTCGATTTGGCCGCCTTGAAAGCTGCAGCAATGGCATTGTGGTGTTCATCTTGTGGCTCTTCCACGCCATCGCGACCACTTTTCTTGTGTCCTAGGCTATCCAAATTCAAATCCTTGGAAATCTCCACTGCAATGATATCCTCCAAGATAGCTTTCTTGGCATCCGCCCCGAAAGGAACTTGCACAGCGACATGTCTCACTGTTGTAGCGACCCTACTTCCTGTCTGCTCTCCAGTAATATCAATTGATAGCACGTCCTTTTGATACTGACTACCAATCTCCTTGACCCACGGGGGAGTCGTGGCCGAAAAGAGGAGAACCTGGGTCTTGTCTTTGTTTTCGTTCCCTACTCCCTCGAGAATCACTTCGACGTCTTCTGCGAATCCCATGTTGAGCATTTCATCGGCTTCGTCAAGCACGACAATGTTGCATTCCGCGAGGTTAAGGTTGCCGCGTTCAATGTGGTCAATGATGCGCCCAGGGGTTCCAACAACCACGTCGACTCCTTGGCGGAGTGCACGAGCCTTGAGGAGAGAGAAACCAAGCACAATAACGAGTATTAGTTTCCATGAAAGCATTATGTAGATAAGGTCGGTTCAATAAAATTGCCCGAACAAGATATCAACATGACAGTTGATAACCATATCAACAAATAATCATCTCACTCACCTGCGGATCATACGAAACACCCCCATGGAATACAGTACTAAACAATCCAAGCGGCTTACAAACCTCCGCAAGCTCACCCTCCACCTGTTTCGCCAACTCTCTCGTGGGACACAAGACAATCATACTGGGAAGCCTACCCCTCTTCATTCTGTTCTTGCCATCTGGCATGACTTCGCAATTTCCATTTTGCTTGGACAATTCAACAAGACGGATGGCAGATGGCATACCAAAGGCAAGTGTTTTCCCGGTCCCTGTTCTAGAACGGCCAATAACATCTCTTCCTGCTAGGACGGGAGACATGGCCTTGGCTTGGACGGGTGTAAGGTGAGTAATTCCCTTGTGTGAGAGGACGTCAATGATGGATTGGGGTACGCCTAGGGATGTCCAGTGTGGGTTTGAGGTGGAGAGGAAGCTTCGATCGTTGTAGTCGTGTGGTTTTTCCTGTAGTTTAGTGTGTCAGGAATTTTTTGGTGTTGTCGGTGAGCAGGAAAGTTAGTGATGGTCACAATGTGTTGACACTATGCAATCCAAATACAACGAAATAAAAAATCAACAACAATTGAGCAAATCAAGGAATCTTGATTAGTGCAGTGAATGTTGAAGTTATCAGTCCAACTGCAATTGTTCCATCCTTTCGAACAATTCCTAAATCCAAAGCACCCAAAATAAACTTCCGAAATTTTCTCGTGAGCTCAGTGTTTTTGTGTCCAACTGAGCAATCAAGCCTAACTGAACTCTCTGACGGTAGAAATCTTGAATACGGTAACGCTCCGAAGGTCCATAGGCTGAGCGTTGCATCCACTCCAAAAACGGTTGTCGCTAACGAATACACTCTCGAGCGCGGTGTCAATCAAATCAGGGACAACTGCTAGAACAACGCTTGACAACACAGGAATGGCGCCATCAACGCGAAAGGCAACGAGTGCAATCTTCGTGAAGCTCTCGTGCAAGATCGATTGCTACAATGCACATTCGAAGGACAGTCATCAAATAATACAAAGGGCGTGACATGGTGTTTTTGGACTCACCACCTCGAGCAACTCCTTGGGAAACTCCCTGCTGCCCTGCACGTGGCCCTTGGCCAGCGCGCCCTCCAACAAAGGATTCTCCGCCTCCTTCACAGCATCGCCCAGCAACTCGTCGAGCGCCTCTTCCAGCTCGCGATCGGTGTCGTGGTCGGCGGCCGTGCTGAACGCCGCTCGATTGGTGGGCTGGCGGGCGGCTTCGAGCACCGTGTGGCGGAATCCAGCGTGGCCGTGGTAGGCTCCGGCGGCGCGGCAGCCGGGGCCCGCGAGGCCAGGCCACGCCCTCGAAGAAAGAGCTCGCACCGCTGCGCGTCGAGAAGAGAGCACGGCGAACGCGATGGTCATGGTGGCGGCTTTCGAGGAGGCTGACTTTCCGGTGCGACGACGTGGACCACTGCTGTTGGACTTGTTGCTGACGTTGGCTGCGGTGGGTTTGATGAGCATTATCGGACAGGCGTGACGAAATCGGGTGCTTCTCTGCTGGACGGGGGCGCAACCTGTTAGAGAAGTGACGATATTCTTTAGTTGTGTGGAGGACCGAAAAGTGTTTTATGTCTCGTGTCTCGTGCAATCCACGGCAGCCGTCGCCTAGAGCTAACGTAGTTTGGGTGTCCTCGTCGACAGACACACCACTTCTTGTCACGTGCGATGATGAAAGGAGGTTCTCGCAGAACAACGACAGATTGAGAATATAGAGAAGATATCCCTGATGTTTGTTATTGTATTGTATTATTGTATGGTAGCTATCTCCTAGCTCTTCAAATTTTTGATGTTCTGGGGTGTTGATGGATGGCTCGTTTCCGAGGAAAAATGTACGTCCGACCGAAATGTCTGACTGGTTAACGTTGAATCCCATGTGTATCCGAAGGATGGAATTGCATTACCTTCCAGGATTCTTTAATCTCTAATAGACTTCAATAAATAAAAGGCACGAAACGGACAGGTTGCGGGTCATGAGCTCATGTCGGGAGAGACTTCTTCAGAGAGTCTCGGAGGGCGGGGAGCACGAGGCCAAGCGACCGTGGGTACAATACAACCTATGTATTGTACACAATACATATACTACACACGGTATGGTAGGTATCCTTTGAGCGGAATATGACTTTGTGACTTGCGCATTATTTATTAACCTTTTACGAAGGTCACAACTCCAATGCACCTCTTTCGTCATGGCCGTTACCAGCAAGATACAGGATTTCTTCATTATTCAAAGGTAATATATTGCAAATTTACGATTATACCGTTCTTCTCCTTTTTTGTTTATTGGGGCTAGTATAATAGTATTAGATACTACTTGGCGTACGTCATTTTTGGCGATGGAGCATTATTTGATGCCAATATATATTGAACCCGGAAAAACCCGTAACAAGAGTAGTGCCAAGTCTAGTGCCAAGTAGTGCCAAGTAGTGCCAAGTAGTGCCATGTAGTGTGGCACTACTTGGCACTATATGGCACTACTTGGCACTACTTGGCACTACTCCGCACTACTGCTATATCTTGTGACGGACGGACCGAGAAGATTCATGGTGTGTGGACGAGGAGATGAGCCTCTCAAGTTCTGCCTTCGCGTATGTCGAGTGAGCCATCACGTACGCAAGTGAGCTATTGCGTACGTCGAGAGAACCATCACATAATAATAATATTATGTCCACCGCAGTGAGCCATCGCATGCTTCCTTCCGCGCCTTTCAAAAATCTCACCTAACGCGAGGAAACTCTTGCGACAAGATCGTGGTCTAATCAATAGACCACTCAGAATAAGTATTCCTGACTCACACGTCTTTCGCAGTGCACGGAAACAATGAATATGTTGAAAGGACTGAAATCTCGATGGCGAATGATCTGTTTTTGTAGCTTCCTTTCTTGTGCAACTGCTGTTATCAATTTTTAATTTGCTTTAGATTCTACGCAATTCAAATGGTGGTTTTGTGCTGTTCTTTGGAGAGAAAATTAGATCCCGTCCTCGTGGTTTGGCGACATATCGCTCGCCGTCAAAGGATGTACCATACCTGCTTTCATGTGGTATCAGAACCTCAAAGATGTTATATTATTCGATACACTGTCCGAAAATTGTGTTTCCCCTGTCATGTCTGTTGCAATTCTAGTTATTGATGTTCATTGCGCTTTTGGTGCTGCTCAAGTCTGGTTTTGCGCTGTTGTTTTGATGAAACTTCAGACCCCCGTCCTCGGGGTTTGGCGACTTCGCAGGCATTCGGGAGCGCTCTCGCTTGCCGTCAAAGGGTCTGATTTTTCATCTTTACCAACACACAAACCTGTCTTGTACCACATCTATTGTGCTTTGGGTGCTGCTCAATTCTTGGGCCGTTTTGTGCTGTTCTTTTGAGGAAAAATGAGACCTCCGTCCTCGAGGGTACGCCCTGACTTCACGGGCATCCGGGAGTTTGCTTACGCGGGGCAACGTGCCTCACCTCTTATCTGTTGACTCTCACCCTGTTTCTGACGCAACAACCCGTATGCAACAACCCGTATGCAACAACCCTTGTACCTTTCGTGCTCACCCGGGGGAGTGGTTTGTTCTTGCATGTTTGCACCCATATAACTAACTTGGTTCAAGCGGGGGGGAATGAGTAGGAGGTACTCGAAAGTTCCCACATCAACCCCGTGGAAGGGTCAGGGGAACGTGGCCCCGCACGTTCTTTGGTGGTGAGGGGAGACCAGCCGGGCATAAGTCGTTTGGATGCGCAGCCCTTGGTTCCCCCCACGCAATCATTGCTCGCTTGATGCCACTCGTTTCTCTTCTTTTCCTCTCTTGTCATAACTTCTTTTCACACTGTTGTTGTTGTTGCATGTATTTTTGTGGCCTTCTCACTTTGACTTAGTTGATTGTTGACTGGATCTCCATCTTGTACTGTATGCATATGACATGCAATCGTGCTATTTTCCAATAGCAAATATTGAAGTGCAGTATCGATCAGATACAGGCACCTGTGTCCTAGTTGGGCACCAAAACAAGTCCCGTTCATTCACAATCCCATTACATCTGGGCTCTTTGTCTCCAGAAAACTTATCGTCACCAATTTTGGTATCATGTCTGTGTGGGACAACTCCTGTTTTTCCCGTTCTAATTGTTGTCATCACGAAGATTTCCGTCTGTTTTGTTTCCGTGATGCTTTGCAGAGCTCTACAGTTGCTTTTGCAACGAGGCCTCAATTTCCCTTCAGCACTTGAATCCTCACTATTCTATTAAAATTACAAATAGAAGAATGTGAATAAAATAGGATAATGACTTCAAATTTATTCATATTGATTTGGTCATCTTCTAGAAACTTCCACGACTCAACCATCAAACATCAAATGTTGTCTGCAGTCAGTTCACCAGCCAACATCCACACAAAAAAGACGATGACAAACATAAGCCCTGATTCAAATAGTGTTTACCCACAGTAGGTCAATATCATCTAATTCTCATTGGTAGTAACAGAACTCTCTTCTAGATCTTTACCAACTTTTGCTTTTCGATACTTGCTCTGATTGTCTGACTTGACCTTTCGTACATCAGCATTTGCAGCAATGTCTGGAGTAGAAAGAACACTATTCAGAAATTTAAAACAGGGATCAGAACTGTCAAGAATCTTATAGACAACATACCTGTACTAGTTAACTTCTCATAATCCTGCCTCGTAAGATCAGCATACAAATGCATATCGCTCAATGTCAATTCCCTTCCACCCTTGTTGACTTTCTTCTCAATTTCCAGCAAATTGCGATAGAATGTATTGAATCCCGATTCCTTGGGCTCCTTGTCGTATTTAGTACACCATGCATTGTACATCTTCTGAGCTTTAGCAATATGAACACTGCTCTTTTGTTTATACGCCACGTGCACCAGACTGTGGCGGCCATCACTACTCTTCTCCCGCTTCTTTTTCAGAGCTGCCTTGAGTTTTTCTCCTTTCTTCTTGGGGGTCTTGTCTGGACTCTTGGGTTTAAATGCCTCCATCACTTCGAGGTTAAAGGTAGGTTGGGGTGGCTTTTCAAAATAAGGACTCTCAGAAATGGTCTTTTTTGCCTCTTCAATAGTAGCATCAAGCATTTCTGCAAATGTTGCATCTTCTCTCCAGTGATCCTGCCCAAAAAACTCATTGTCACTAATATCCTTGGAAGAAACTGTACTTACTGACATCTCTACGACCGGTAGGTTTTGATCAAAAGATTGATTATCATCAATAGCGGGTCAATGTTCTAATAGGTAAACAGAAGAATCTGTGTTGGCGACATAAAACAAATAACTTAATTTAGCACAGAAACTTGATAATTAGTATTTACCTCTTGCCAACTTCGCACGTTGCATGTCAAGCTTGGATTGCTGAGATGCCATTTGCTTCTTCGGAGTGGCAACATTCAACCTCATTTCCTTGCCACCCACGGGCAATTCCCATCCAATCCACACTCGAGTGACTTCATACAAAAGTCCATTATCATCCGTCTCTTCCGTAATTCTGGGCTGAAGCCTGGTCTTGAGGCTTGTATCATGATCTCCAAGCTTTGAGTCATACGATGCTCCCTGCCAGTTAGCGTTAGTAACGGAAAGCTGGTCGCCGGAGTGAGGATCCTTGGGCAAAGAAAGAAGAACAGTCTTTGTAATGGGCTCTTCAGTAGAATCATCAAGCCCACTCTTCACTGTCTCCATCATGGAATCTCTTCGGTTTGTGTTATCCACAATGGCACGGTCCTTGTCCCTGGATTTGTTGCCCTGATTCTCCTCATCAATATCCCCTTCAAGACCATCAAGGTAGTCATCCAAATCGTTTTTGTGGGCTGTTGAGACAAGTGGAAACGTGAATTCCAAGAGATGGAATCCTTTGGCAGTAGCACTATCAGGAGTCGCGCGCAATTTCACTTTGTAGTACTTGAAGTCCATGACGCTAATGATGGGAAGGCGGATGTGAAGAGGACGATGAATTCTTGTGCCGTCGTCACCTATCCTGCCCTTACCAAGCGTGATCTCCATGCCCCAAAATGGGTTAGCATTTCCCAAAGAGAGAGTGAGGATATGCTTAGCTGCAATACCATACCCTCTTGTGGGTCCCACCTTGAAGGCTTGAATGGAACTACAGAGACGGTTCATATCTTCTCCGCCATCATATCCACCGTCGACAGAGAAATCCGCATCATCATCATCGATCTGTTTTCTTCCTTTCGGCATGGTAGGTGCTGCAGGAGAGTTGATTTGGTTGACTGTTTTGTGGAGTTGGGTTACAAATTCATCAGGGTTTAGATTCTCAAAAAAAGTGCTGGAAAAAGATGCCTTCTTAAGTTTTCCGCGATTCATTTTGTTTGTCAGCTTAAACTTCCTCTGATTGGCATACTGACGCAATCCTTTTGGGACCACAGGACTTCCGTCTAGGTAACAGTCCAAGAAATCTGCCAAAGTCATACTCCCCAAACAGTACTCAACATAGAGATGGACCAGATTCTCATGGTCGTTCGACCAACATTCCTGTGCTTTGACTTTTTCAGCCATCTCTGTCGCGACAACGGAACAAACTCACCTTGAGAGTTATGGCAATTTGTGTTGGCAACGAGATAAAAAGTGAACTCACCTTGAAAATAATGACAATGAACGATGCTACCATACAAAAAATATTCCAATCGCATTCAACAACAGACATGGTGCGATTCAAGCAGGAAAAGTTTCGTTGATGATGATGCTGCGACTCACGGCCACATGATTGCATTTTGTGGGTATCCAGTTTTCTCGAAACTTATCCAATTCCTACGCCAACTTAGTTTAATACAGGTAGAGTGAGTACTTATTCCTTTTCGAATTTGAATTTTTACAGATCATGTTGAGAAATGTGGTTGTTTGTTCACCTTCAATTGCCATTCATCGCCCACTTGCACATCACTGCAACCATTCACACTAACATCTTGCAATTGAATCTCCACTAGCAGTCTTCCATCATTCCATGAGCTTCATAAATCACAATCATCAGCAATGCACTTCAGTAATCATCTTCTTCGTGAGACTGCACCATTCAACCAACGTTTGGCTCATGCCAGCAATGGAACCACAACCTTCCCAGTTTATGGACCTCCGGCACCACCAAAACCGTTAACGAAGCGCACTGTCATCCATTCCACAGTGAAGCACTTGACTGATGTTGACATTCTTCATGAAGGACTCGTTTACTGTGGATTTGATGCGGAACGACAGGAAAGGGTTTCATTCAACAGAAACTTAATGCGCTTCAAGCAACACTGTGGACCAGATCCCACAACAATTGTTCAACTATTCAGAGATCTTCAGGACATTGATCCAGCCATTAAGTTCAAGGATACAATGATGGCTTTGAACTGGCTATGGTGTAAAGATAAATATTCTGTTCTGCATGCAAGATGGGGTCCTTGTGAGGAACGTATAGGACAGCTTGTAAGGGAGCACACAGGAAAGATTGCATCATTGAAAGAGTCAAAGATTACATTCAAGTTCTCCCACAACAAAAAGCACAAAGCAAGTGTTGACTGTTCAAACTTCCTTGTCGCCGAGTTCAGACAGGATCCAGGCGACAAATGGTTTGACTATAAAAGTCATTCATGCGGGCTTGTAAGTGTATTATTGCTGTGTGATTTATTCAATCAATGATATCTGAAATATTCTTTTTCTTTGCAGAAATATGAAGCAGCCGTTGATATTTGGGAGCCTCGGTGTGTATGGCTTGACGGTCCGCACAACGCAGCAAAAGCCGATATCACAGTCTTTCGTGGTGGAGAAAGTAAGGAGACAAAGGAAGAAGACTGTGACCACAATGCACTCTACTTTAAAATCAAGTCGAATGAGAATGAAAGGCTTGTGGGAGACAGTGGTTATTCTGGCGTACCCCACAAGGTAGTTGTGTCAAGGGACGAGCACACCAGAGCTTACAAGGAGTTCTTGGCTCGCTGCAAAAATCGCCAGGAGACCTTCTTTAAGCGCTTGAAGCAATTTGCAATCCTCCGGGAACGATTTGCATATGGAAGGAGCACCCAACAAGGATGGATTTGCACAAAATGTGTGTCTTTGCGTGTGCTGTAATTGTGCAGTATGACTTTGAAAATGGCCATCCACTATTTGAAGTGTGTTAGATGTGAAGACTCTGTCTCATTTTTAGGGACTATTTGATGTTTGTTAAATGGTAAGAGTCTACTGTAAATGATAAAGGAAAGTTATGCAATGCTCCCAATGCTGGATATAATTTTGTCTTTTATCACAAACTTTACATCAATCAATGCTAAGGTAATTACAGAACCACGCGGTCAATTCTTTGTATTCATTTTTCCACCCTAAATCACCTTTCTGTATTCTTTTTCGTATTGCTCATTTTTGAATTGCGTCGGATACAGTTACCATTCCCATGTCCCTACTTAAAATGTAATCATCCCATTCCTTCTTCAATTCCTCTGCCTGTCGCTGTTGCACCCGCATTGCTGTTATATTCCTCCTATGCTGCCAATAAGGTGCAGCAATCTGACTCATTTTTGTTGCATAGAAGTGACACTGAAAAGTATCTAAATCAAAGTCTTGGTACTCCCGTCTTGACTTCCAAAGTTGCTCTGGTTTCATTGATAGACATTCATTTACATCCTGAATGAGTAGCTTTTTTGCTGGATGCTTGTTCCAAAAAGGAACACCGCAGTGTGTCAGAGTCTTATGATTCTGGTCTGCCATATCTGACTTGTAGATTTCTTCTTCTTCATGAGCACGTCTCAAGCGTTCATTAACCAGTCTCTTCATGTTTGCATTGTACTCTTTAAATTTTTCAAACGGATACTTTTTGAATTCCGGATGTGATTTCCATAACTCTTTCACAGTAATTGACTCGATTTCTTTTCTGCGATGGGTGTGCAAGTCCTTAAGCAAGGTGTAGCCCATGCTTACATTCTTGGCACTTTTGTACCATGTGGGGGCGGTACCTTCGCGTAATCTCTTTGGATCAAAATCTTGGATCATATCTCGCTTGTGGTCGAGTAACCTCTGGACATTCTTCTTGAAACCACTTAGATCGTAAGTCTCTGATGCATAGAGCTCATATATTCTCTTGAAGTTTACATCCTTTCCGTTGATGTAAAGGTGTATGTTGGAATCTTCATTATTTAGCTCACTGATTATTCTACCTCTTGTTTTGCCATCAATCCACTTTGTTTTGGGTCCTTTTTCAATTGTTGCTTGTACAACAGCGCATGGTCCAATAGCAGTAGGCCTCATTGCGACTGCTGCTCTTGTAACCACAGGCTTTACTGGGGAAGATGCATGACAAGTTGATATGGCCCTTTTTCCTTTTTGAATTGTGGGAACTTCTGGATGCCCAAATGAATAGAAAGGACCATGTTTTGCGAGGATGATACGACGAGAACGACTTTCGGAGAAGGAAGTATATTCATTGGCGGATTCATTTTCATCGTCAGAGGATTCGTCGTCCGAGGATTCGCCCTCGTCGGAGGATTCTTCAATCCGAACTTCTCTCCACTGGAAACTTTGTTTCTGTCCAAGCATAGCTTGGTGTCTGAAACTCATGTTGGCGACTTTGCTACTGTACTACTTTCTACTCTCCGAAGACATCATGGCCAGTTCAGTTGCATTGTTGTATTGTACCATGCCCTTTTCGTCCACAAATGGCCCAGATGCTGATGTCAGGGGTCGCATCAAGCACTCTCTCTCTAGATTGTGGCACTTGTAGGAACTATGGATGACACGATGTGGCACTACTTGGCACTACTTGGCACTACTTGGCACTACTTGGCACTACTTGGCACTACTTGGCACTACTTGGCACTATTTGGAACTAGTTCCACACTAGTGTGGCACTAGTGCGGAACTAGTTCCAAATAATTTGGCACTATTTGGCACTAGTGGCACAGGCATTTTACACGGGTTCAATTGGAAGCTGCATTGGCATCAATTTTTTGCATCGCCAAATTTAGTCCCGTAAGTCATTCTTTCTTATAATATGTCATGTTGCTCGGAAAATCCATGTATACCGCAGAAAGGTACAATAGAGAGCATAAAATAATATTACCTTTCCATTTTAATGAAATCCAGTATCTTGCAGTTAGTCCACCGTCGCCCTGACCACTTCTCTCCCAATCTCTTTGACTCTCTTCAGATCAAGTACCATTGAGTTAAATCTACTTTCACACTTTTCAGGAGTGGCACGTAGTAGATCAGCAACACTCTCAAATCCAATATTGATCTCAACTGAATAATCACTGTGAATTGTGGTAAGAATCTCAGTATGTGGATTGAAATCGGGTTCATTCCACAGGTTACTGACCAACTCCCAGACTGTGGTGGAACGCTTATCAATCGAGTTTCTATTGTCCGCTGCTGTTCGATTGTTATCAAGATCAAATCTTGTCAAGAATGCCTGTTTGGTTCTATCATCTTCAACAATGGCATGAATAAGTCGAAGTACAGGGATTTTCCCGTACCACTCTTTTTGGAGCAAATCATTGTTACATTGGGAGGAGAGTTGAGCTTCTTCCACTATCAATTTATGCTCCAACACTTTTCAACAAAGAAACTGTACATCTGTTTCTTTGGTAATAGGATGATTCTTGGGGTATTCCTCTAATTTGTCAGTCGTCCACTGCTTTGGCTGCGGTGCACGAGTTTTATTGGAGCCATTGCAAATAAATGATAGGAACCAACGAGTTACCTCAGCCCTTAAATCCTTGGCAGTCGGCTTAATGCTTAACCAGGGCTTCACACTACACCATGGTTCGGCATTTTCATTGAGGAGAGGAGATCCATCAGGTTCAAAAATGCCACGACAAAGTACCAACAACACCTTTACATCACAATTATAAGAAATGAAATGCCTTTGTGCATCACCGTCTCCTCCAGTGTCATGGGATGCAGATACATCTTTCACAGTCGGCTCAATAATGGATTTTTTTGCAGGCGATCTTACTGGTGACGATGCTGCGAGAGATTGAGCTGATGCTGGAAAAGAAGGTGGCGACGGCATGGGCGATGGCACGGACGACGGCACGGGTGACGGCATGGGCGATGGCATGGGCAACGGCATGGTCCTCCAGGTTGTCGATAGGACTGGTCGAACGAAGTGCACTTGCGTCACGGCGTCATCAGTGTGAGCAAAGGTTGGTGGCACCAACATTGTAAGAGGGTATGCACTTTTTCTATGGTCAGGTCGTCACTTTTTTGAACCATAGACTCCGACAAAAATTGAGTTTCATACCCCTCATTAGGTTATGGTTCCTGAAAAAAGGGTACGCAACTCCTCAAGTCTTCTTTTTTTTCACCTGCAAACAGTACCTCACTCTTTTTATTATTTAACGCTCTCGTGAATATCCTACACACTCTATACGATTACACATACCTTTATGTTTATGTCATATGTAAAGGAGTCTTCCTTCTTTTCAAGCAAGGTTTAAAAGTCATACTGGCCACGACGTCATGTTAAAAAAGCAGATCAATGCAGAATTGGAGACTGTAAATATGTTTTTCAAAACATAGGAAGTACATAATATATGCCACCAATATAAATATCTCAACAGATGAGGATTGCCACACAAAAATGCCTTGGGCTTCTCATCGAAAAGAATATTACCTTAGCCTATCAAAAAAGGCGATCTTTGACAATTGACACCAATATGATCGATGTGACTCAGCCCAATTTCTCTTTAGATTATCGAGAAAAATCAGGCAGACTTCAGCAGACTTGGACAGCCCTGCCAAAGTCTGCCAAGAAGTTTGCCACGTTTGGGATGACGAACAGAAGTGTCACCTAACAAGAATACGTGATGCATCACTGGGAGAACTCACACGCTTGATATCTCTTGGAGTAAACTCATTCTTCGTGTTGGAGCGGCACCACCAATGTATGTGTTGCTAGTGGGGTAGATTGTAGGGTAGACTTGTCTTTCCCTCAAGCCCACCCTTTGACCAACTGACAACGAGTTCCCGTTGCAGAGGGTTTGGGGTTTGGGGTTTGTTTTTAAGTCTAACCCACTCAGTTTTGCCACCAAAAACTGCTTTGTCGTTGCTAGCTCGTCTCCTCTGGGATTACATGTATCCAACACATAGCATTGGTCAGCACTAGGCATGGAAGAACCAAGGCCTGACATGAGCCAAGGATACCTACTGGTACTCCTGACCCTTCCTGGGCCCAAGAACAGGTCCCATGGGTACAAAGACAAATAGGATTTCTACTAACTAAGAGTAGGATCCCACCAAATAGAAGCAGGACTCATTAACAAGACTATTAAGTCCTGCAGGGCTTATTACTAGAGACCACTGAGTCCTGGGGACTCATTGGTAGGATTAAATATACAGCCCATTCCAGATTCCACTGGATTCAGGTTGGCATGCAAGAATGCATGTACAGCCCAACCCAGGTGCATGTACACCCAGTTTGGCATGCATGAATCCAATAGGATGCATCAAAATCTAACATCCTCGAATTACATGCAAAATGCATGATAAACTAGAGAGGACTACCACGAGGCAGTCCTCATTTTCAATCAGTTTTTTAGCTCATAAAATTAAATCTTCAAACAACTGGAACATCTTTTCTACTTCGTGTATCTACAACTACTTTTTGATTACTTCCGGCTTAGGTCACTATCGTACGATAGCCGAACTCGGTAAGTTGCTCGCATCTCAACCACACGAAGGCTCATCCCGACAACCCACAGGCGGTCGAACAAAAGCAAGGTCTACCACGCAGAGCACTACGTTCATTGCACGTCACCGTGCGAACAATTTTTTTCTTAGTCCACCAAGGAGTTCCTACAAGAAGCTCTTCTTAGGCACTAGCCTAGGTGAAAAACTACAAGCCATGTCCTCCGTGAAAGCGATTCCCGAAGGGCTTAAGTGGGTAGAGTGCGAACGTGGCGTTGGAGGGAAGAACTCCCCCATACGTTACATTCCTGAGCAGGATCCAGTGCAGGATGCCCTCGCGAAGGACAAAAAGACCACCTATTTCAAGCTGACTCTCCCCAATACGGGAAACGAGTTAAAGGTGGCAGTATGGGCGTCCGGGACTCCCGAGCAGTTTCTACTGCATGTACGCTCCGCGATTCACGCGTGCAAGCAGATGGGGCTTGACACGGACTTCGCGGCAGCCGAGAAGGCTGTTGAAACAGCCAAGATCGAGGCTGAACTAGCCAAGCAGGAGTACGTGACGGTACGTAATGCTGAAAAAAAGAAGAAGGGCAATAAACAAGAGGCGCCTGGTACGACTACCGAGGCTGTTTCACCTGCCCTAGTAGAAGCCAAAGCCGCGTATGACAAGGCTTTGAAAGCTCTAGAGGATGCAAAGCTCGCCATCGCAACGGCTGGAGCGAAGCCCTTCGAGCTTTATGGAAACCTCCTCTCCGACGAGGCACGTCAGCCCTGGGAGAAGATTATCAAGGCCCAAGTGACTAAAGCTCCTTGGGAAGACATCAAGGGAGTACCGCACGCGGAGACTCCCACGAAGACTTGGAACTTGTTTCACGAGTGCGTCACATTTCACCTACTGCAGGTGTTCCGTCATGACGCGGGTGAGGCCCTCAAGTACTATATCACGAATACGCTGAAAAAGCCCAACCGGGTTTCGATTCGTCAGTTTTTGTCGAGTAGAACAGCTCAACAGCTACCTCGAGACATTGCCCTGCCTGTATTACAGCCCGAAGGCTAATCAGGCGACCAAGAAAGTATTGCCTCTTGATGACGCTGACCTTGCCACTCATCTATTGCGCATGTGTCCAGCCAAGTGGCAAACCCAGTATGACCTCACAGAGAATACCACTCTGGTCAGTAGAAGGGCCCTACTATTGGTCCTAGAGAATATCGAGAACAATGCGGAACTCGATAACAAGCCCGCTAGCACGACCAAGGCAAAAGGGGCTGATACAAAGCGGAAGATGGAGTCGATGGACTCCCGCATCCCCAAGAAGCCCAAGAAGGTGGGCTGGACCGAAAAGCACTGTGTGCTATGCAAGAAACATGGGAGGCCGCACAAAAGTCACAATACGCGTGACTGCCGTTGCTATAACAAGGACGGTACTCTATCAAGAAGAATGGGGGCGCAGGTAAGCCCGGTTCAAAAGAAAGGAAACCGGAGGCGCGAACTCGCCCAGATAGTCCGGGCGGAGTTGAAGAAAGCTCTCCGCAAGAAGTCTAGTAAGCGCAAGAAACGTCGCGCTAATGACTCGGAAAGTGACAGCGACTCCGACGACAGTTCGTGAAGGTGCGGGTTGGATAGCACTGGGGAATTACATAGATGTAAGAAACGTAAATTAAATACTGCAATTGACAGTTACACTACCCCCAGTCCGAGTAAAGCTATCCTGACTAATAAAAGTCAAAATTTAAAATCAATTAAATCAACTATCAGGAAAACCACGATATCAAAAAAATCTTGTTCCAAAACAAAAAATCCCGAATTAAAAATTCGAAATAAAATGAAGTCAACGACATCATCCAACTTAAAAATCTTACGACAAAAAGTTGTCAGTAATAAAACACAACATACTGAGGCTGATGTGAACATGCCCAGTGTAAATTACAATATTAATCACAAACAGGAAGTGATTACAACAAACACCAAGGATCGCCTCGGTGTCACGGCATTAGTTGCCATAATGGAACCAGCGACTGAAAGTCAATCCGGCAGAGCCTACAAACAACCTCTGCGGAGTCGCCCCAGTAACAAAATTAAAGTCCTACTGGACTCTGGGTCTGATGGAGACCTTATTTTCCTTCCTAAAGGAAAAGACAAGCCTTTTCCCTACCTGACTAGGCAGGTGCCAAAGTCTTGGCATACGTCAAATGGGAGCTTCCAGACAACTGGAAGAGGTAGGATCAGAGTCAAATTCTTTGAATACTCCCATTCCAAGGAGTACCTTCTACAACCCGATGTTGTGGAATACAAGGAAGATGACATGACCAAACCAGGGTTTGACCTCATTCTTGGTAGTAATACCTTGAAAGAGTTAGGAATTGTCCTAGACTTTCGGACAAAAGAAATTACAGTGGATGACATCTCACTGCCAATGAGAGACATCAACAAATTAAAGACAAGAGCTACTGTGGAAAAAGCTTGGACTATGAACAATAGCATCTACCAAGAGACATCCAAGGAACCACAGAGTACTCTGGAGGCAACAAAACGCCTCATCAAAATACTAGACGCTAAGTATGAAAAGCGGATCTCAGGGCAATTGTCAGAGACAACTGCACACACCTAAGTGGCCCAGAACAAGCAAGGTTACTGGAGCTCCTACAAGAGTTTGAGGAGTTATTTAGCGGGAAACTAGGTGACTGGGATTGTAAGCCGGTCTCCCTCCAGTTAAAGGAAGGAGCACAGCCATACCATGGCAGGCCTTTTCCCATACCCAAGAAGCACATAGAAATAACAAAAAGAGAGGTACAACGACTATGTGACTTAGGGGTACTCAAATGGCAAGATGATTCTGAGTGGGCATCACCCACATTCATCATACCCAAGAAAGACAACACCGTATGGGTTGTCAGCGATTTTAGGGAAGTAAATAAACGGATAGTGAGAAAACCGTTTCCTATTCCCAAAATCAGCACTGTTCTACAAGAACTCGAAGGCTTTACATATGCCACAGCCCTTGACCTAAATATGGGCTATTATACCATTAGATTGGATCCAGATGCATCCAAAATATGCACCATTATCTTTCCGTGGGGTAAGTACTCTTACCTGCGGTTACCAATGGGCGTTGCATGTTCTCCCGACATCTTCCAGGCTAAGATGTCTGAGCTAATGGCGACCCTTGAGTTCGTGCGAACTTATCTTGATGATTTACTATGCATCAGCAAGGGAAACCTAGAAGATCACCTTACTAAACTTAGAAGGGTCTTCATTAGGTTGCGAGACGCAGGCTTGACCGTCAATGCGCGCAAGTCGTCTTTCTGTGCCATGGAGACAGAATACCTAGGATATGTGCTATCCAGAGATGGTATAAAACCACAACCAAAAAAGGTACAGGCAATCCTCACATTAACACCGCCTCAAAATGTTAAACAGCTCCGTAGGTTTCTAGGCATGGTCCAGTACTACAGAGACATTTGGGCGAGACACAGTGAAATACTTGCACCATTAACCAACTTAGTTGGTGAATGTGGACACACCAAAGTCACAAGGGCTAACAAAACCAAGAAAAAGCCGTGGCATTGGGATGACATCCATCAGCAAGCATTCGACACTGTAAAGGCAACTATCGCTCGCGATGTTACCTTGGCCTACCCTGACTATTCCCAGGGATTTGAGATTTACACAGATAGTTCAAAATTTCAATTGGGTGCTGTGATTACTCAAAACAACAGGCCGCTGGCGTTCTTCAGTAGAAAACTGAGTCAGGCGCAGCAAAAATATAGCGTGACCGAACAGGAACTACTGGCCATAGTAGAAACACTAAAAGAGTTCAAAGGCATGCTTTGGGGACAACAAATTACGGTCTACACTGACCACAAAAATCTAATGCAGGATGCTCTAGGTCTGACCTCTGATCGAGTGTACCGCTGGAGATTACTCTTAGAAGAGTATGGCCCCACCATCGTGTATATCAAAGGCATCCACAACACCGCTTGCGGACGCCATCTCACGACTGGACTATGGACCCGTCACAGATGACAGGTCAACCTGGATGACTTTCGCCCAGTGTTGGTGCTACCACAACACCTCACAGCCAGAAGCATCCCTAGCATCCACCCAGGAATCCATGAACCAGGTGTTTGCTAATCGCAACGAAGAGGACTCCATCTATCCCCTCACAACCAGAGAGATAGCGGAGGCACAACAAGAAGATGAAAGCCTACTAAACAAAGGCTACTCAACTCAATTAGTTGAGAATATTAAAGTACTCTGCAAGGAGGGCAAAATGGTTATTCCAACAAGCCTCCAACACCGTGCGGTAGCTTGGTTTCACCACTACCTACAGCACCCCGGGACTAAACGTCTCGAAGAAACTCTTCGTCTGTCGATGTATTGGAAAGGTCTAAGAACGACAGTCCAATCACACGTCAAAAGTGTCACAGTTGCCAGGTGAACAAAAGCAGGCAGATAAAATACGGAAACTGCCAACAAAACTTGCCATCACCAACCCCTGGGAGGCTCTATGTGTGGACCTTATAGGACCGTACACCCTCAAGGGCAAGGACAAGACACAAATTGACTTCATGTGCGTCACAATGATCGATCCTGCAACAAGCTGGTTCGAAATTGTAGAGTTGCCGGTATCACAGCTCCCAAAGCTTGATATTCCCATGGGTACAAAGGGGCACAAGGGCAAAGACACACATGTCCAAGAACAACAACCCTACTTTGACAAGACGTCAGCAACAGTAGGTAATTTAGTCAATAGGACCTGGTTTAGCCGTTACCCACGTAGTCAATATATTATCTACGACAATGGAAGTGAATTTAAACTTCACTTCGAGACCCTCTGTGAGTCATATGGTCTGAAGCGTAAGCCAACCAGTGTCAAAACCCACAAGTGAACGCAATACTCGAGCGGGTGCATCAAACAATCATGGCGATGCTCCGCACAGCTGAATTGGATATGGCCGACACCATCAGCGAGAGTGACATTGCTGACTTTCTCACAAATGCCGCATGGGCCGTTCGCTCTACCTATCACACAGTACTAAAAACTTCGCCAGGTGCAGCTATCTTTGGAAGGGACATGTTGTTTGACGTCCCCTACATTGCTGACTGGTCTAAAATAGGGGAATATAGACAACGGCAAACTGACTGTAACACAAGACGGAGAATGCCTCTCGCATAGACTGGGACTACCAGCCCGGTGACAAAGTACTGCTGCGAAAAGACGGTATCCTCCGCAAAACAGAGAGCCGGTATGAAAGTGATCCTTGGACTATCACGTCAGTTCATACGAATGGCACAATAAGGGTTCAACGCGGAACTAAGTCCGAGCGACTTAACATTAGGAGAGTTACACCATATTTTGAATAAACTAAACACGACTTGTACCTTACCCCTTTCTCCTATCAAGACTTACGCCGTCATTGCTACACCATCATTTTTTCCTCCTCGCGGTTTTCTTTTTTTTCCTCGAGAGGTTTTCTTTTCGTGAGCATTGACACCTTATCGCTCCATTCGTGGGGGCAAGTGACATGAGCCAAGGATACCTACTGGTACTCCTGACCCTTCCTGGGCCCAAGAACAGGTCCCATGGGTACAAAGACAAATAGGATTTCTTCTAACTAAGGGTAGGATCCCACCAAATAGAAGCAGGACTCATTAACAAGACTATTAAGTCCTGCAGGGCTTATTACTAGAGACCACTGAGTCCTGGGGACTCATTGGTAGGATTAAATATACAGCCCATTCCAGATTCCACTGGATTCAGGTTGGCATGCAAGAATGCATGTACAGCCCAACCCAGGTGCATGTACACCCAGTTTGGCATGCATGAATCCAATAGGATGCATCAAAATCTAACATCCTCGAATTACATGCAAAATGCATGATAAACTAGAGAGGACTACCATGAGGCAGTCCTCATTTTCAACCAATTTTTTAGCTCATAAAATTAAATCTTCAAACAACTGGAACATCTTTTCTACTTCGTGTATCTACAACTACTTTTCGATTACTTCCGGCTTAGGTCAAGGCCCAGTGATTGCACTTGACTGAAGAAGTCAATAGGGAAAGATGCATACCCTAACCTTGGCAATCAGAGTTGAGGGAACAAGACTGGTTGATGCTAAACAAGGCATACTTTGCCATTTTTGAGCAAGTTAAGCAATCATCGTGATAAAAAAATCATGATTTGTGTAATAACAGCGTACTTTGTCAATCTTTGAAAGATGAACATTTTTATCCTTAAGATGTGTTTTGACATAAAATTTTTAGAAAGTGATCGTGGAGGAGAGTCAGCTAAAGCAGGAAGGGGGTTATTTATCAGTAGTGCCAAGAAATTACCTGATCTTTTGAATTCAATAGGTGTAAATAATAAATAAAATGATTATACGGCTAGTTTCTGCTTAATTTTGAAACAACTGACCATTTTAACATGCCAAAGTAGGCATTCTATGTTGATGTCGATTTAGACAAAAACAGCAGTGAAGGTATTAAATGATTTCAAGTGATGTATGCTGCCATTAGCCAAATTTACAGCAATCACACAACGGAATTCATGAATTGTGTACCTAAACCCGACAAAATCAGGCCAATTTACATAATCTCTGCTTTTTCTTAAGGACTCGACATACTTTTACTGAAACGGCATGATACATCACTTGAAACCGATTTAGGTAAAGTGTGCCGATTCAATATAAATCGGCAGAGAGTATGTAAATTGGCATGTTTCCATATGTCACAGAAAGTCACGTCTTCTTTGGTGACGATGCATAAATTTGGCCTCAGTTGTTTGTCACTGCTCTTTTACTGTAAAATTGTAATCGTTTCACCTTCCTGATTTTTGGGTCATTTTGCTAGTTTTGGCATTAAGACTAAATCATCATGTTTTCCTACACTTACATCACAAAGGAATTAGATTATTTATTTCTTATTTGCATGATGAGAGGGATGCAACGGGGTTGCTTAAAAGTAATACCATAATATCTGTCACCATATTTGGGAAGCCTTAAAAATGGTGTACTATTTGCACGTAATGAACAGTCTGATCAAGTATACTATACTGATTACTAGATTTTTGGCAGACTTTGGCAAACTTCAGCAGAGCTGCTGAAGTCTGAAAAATGCTGGTTTACAGTGAGAACTAATTGGAGTCATAAATTGCAACTGTTTCTACAATTCTGCAGGATTGAAGATTGGTATCAACTGCAGTTAGCAATGAGGTAAGACAGCAAGAATGGGTACCTTTATCAACAACCGAAGGTTGCAAGATACTTTAAGTGGTGTAATCCTCGATACCACAATGAGCATGACAAAGAAGTATATCTGTTTTGCAAAATAAATTTTGCCGGTTCTTCCTGAAATGATACAAGGTCATGCTTAAACAAAAAAAAACATTGATAAGTCTTAAGATATGAAAATTACAAGTAAAAGTGTACGATCAAAATCATGGCTCACTGTACTACATACAACACAAACTGAGCCTGCGGCCAACCTAATCCTTGACCTCTTTGAGCGGGGGTGCAATGCTTTAATGTGGCATGTATAAAAACCACACTCGGTAACAACAATAACAAACAGTCAAGTATCACGTGCAAATCCCCCAAATTCTTCTCCAAAAACATCTGCAGCTGGCTCTCTCCGCTGATCAATTGCCAATTGCGAGCCTCCTCGGTGTCTTTATTAGCCTCCACACATGACCGTCTGCCCTGGCATCACAATACACAACAGGAGTCCTCTTCTCCTTGTGATGCTGGTTCTGTGCCGATACATCCAGAAATGCAACCTCATCTCTGGCAGCACCATGCTTCTCATTCATGTCTCGTTGTATCATTTGACCCCACGTACCAGCCAACCATGTAACAGAACCCTATCATCCTTCTTCTCTCAAATGTATCCTGCTCTTGACTTAAGAAACTCTATGGCCTGTAAAAAGAAGATTGAACAAAACTTTCATTCATATGTCGTGGAGTGTCAAACAAAGGACACTGCTTCATCATCCTGAAGATTGGCCTCCACTTTGTTGTTGATTCACCCTTGACTGACTTCTTGTAAATATCTTTCCCCATCAAGAAGCTCAAAGGTTTCAATTATAAGGCACATTGTTACTCACAATAACTTGCCCATATAACCACATTTGCCACCTATTCAATCTCTTTGTTTCCTTTGGTAATTCAAAGTTCTCAGTGACACACCAACACTGCCTCTTGTCACAAAATTCATTTACCTTTGGGGCACTGAAACCTGAGACACCTCCACATCCTCCGTAGCAACATGTGGTTCAGGTCCAATCATGTACCCACTGAGAGGTGATCTAAATGAGCCAACAAGGTCCCCTCTAACTCTCTGAGCAGCATTTATCTATCAACTCTCGTTCACCTTGATGTCAGTTGCCTTGGAAACTGACTCTTCAAGAGTATTGTTTAGAGACTTCCTTGCTGCCTTGATTTCAATACAGTGATTTTTGAGTTCATTGAGTTGGCACTGCTGCTCAACATGCAGTGGGATGCCTGTTCTAATAGTAATATGATCATTCAACTCAATTGTCAAGTGCTCTCTTACCAATTCTTGAAGAAGAGAACTGCTTAGGAGGGGACACATGCTTAACAGCTCATCTGCTTTTGGCAAACACCAAATACCCAGGACAAGTGATGGTACATTGATGCAAGTAGAAGAGACAGTACACCCATTCAATCATGTTCTGTCTCACCTTGAAAAAGCAATACCCTACCAGAAGTCAATTCAATCACATTCCAACACAATCAGTATATTTAGATCCTTTCAGTTTGGACAATGCAATGCAAATGCTACAGTGTTGTGGTCTTTCAGACTCAAGTGCTGGCCCAAGTGATCCCCCCTGCATCAAATTGGATAAGTTCACATATAATATCTTGTCCATTCTCCACTCTCCTCTGCATGCATTTGAAGTAAAAAGAGAAGGGTGCTGCTACCCTTCCTGAGTCCATGGATGTTAAAATGATAAAGGCGGACATAGTTCCTGACTGTATCAAAACACCTTTTGACATTCTCCCCTATTAGCAATGAAAAGACTATGCTACAGTGCAAAAACTGTGAGCCAAGATGGACAAACAACCTCTCTGTGCCCTCAAGCAGCTCAGAATAAATGGATAAGTAACAACACAAGGCAGTGAAGGCATTCAAATGTTCCTGCCCCTTCAAGGGGTTGGAATATACATTCTACTCCTGTATGAATTCACCTTTCTTGTCCATTTTTGTCTCTTCATACTCAAACACAATGGAATCAGATGTGCCTCTCTTCAAGTCATCTAAAGAGAAACAGTCAACATTGATGCTATGGGTCGTGACATGCCACATCAGCATGGAGAAGCACAACACAAAAAAATGTCCTTCTTGTACGGCACATGTCATTAACAGCTTGAAAAGAGTGTTGCAGATGGCATCAGTCTCCAGTTCATCTGTCTGTCCATTCTTCTTGGAAGATGCATATGTTAGGCCAAAAGCTTGGTAATTTGGGATTGCCTGGCAATTGCAACAAAAGCATTGTAATTCCTGGCTGATGAAAGCTTTGCGTATGATTTGCATTCTCGTTAGGAATACGTAGAACAATTCTTTGTCAATGGTCTTATGACAACTAAAAAGGGAGAAGTCAGCAAGGTTGGTAGCATATTTCTACAATTTTGGCCACATAACGCATCCAACTGTCACTTGTTGTGGTATGAACTAATCCCAACGTAGCACTGATGAGGAATTGCAAAGTTGAAAAATGCAAATCCTACGCAAAGTTTTCACGATCCAGGATTTACAATGTTTTTGTTGCAATTGCCAGACAATCCCAAATTACCAAGCTTTTGGCATAACACATACTCTCTCTTGTAGCATGCAATGAACTTGTCGACTTCAGCATAAAAAGTGGCAGACAACAATCTCTTACTTATCTTCAACCCAAACTTCAAGGCGTCACAGAACTTGGAGATGTTTGAAACAGAAGAGTGCTTCCCATGGTCCTTGATGCACATCTCAGATAGAAAGGCAAAGTATTACAAGTCAAGATCAAAGTAAACAAGGCCAATGCCCTTATCCATGTAGTAATTTGTGGGCTCAGCCCAAAGTTCTTGGGACATGAGGATGGAGCATTCCTCATAGATTGCAGGATACAGCTCGAACAAAAACTTTATGGAACGATGGATACACAATCTGTTCTCCTGGTGTGTAATATATATAATTATGTTGTAAGAACTTCTATTATGACAAAAAATATTGTATAAATTGAATTACAAGAACCGCCACATTATGAGAACTACCACATTATGAGAACTACTGAGCTAAACATCCTGTCATTTTCAGTTTTCTGTTATGTGGAATGAAAGACAGATAACTTTGCCAAGTGAGAGCTTTTGGCATGATAAATCAACCAATAACAACTGACAACAAATGTCAACTTTTCAATGGTCTGACAAAGCTGGTGACCTTGAAGACCTTGTGATGACCCTAGTCGTCACCTTTTGATGACCCTGACAACACTTGATGAAGATCTATTGATGACCCTTGTTACAACTGGTGGGCTATTTTATGACAACACATCATGACAACACTGACAACTCTTGTGATGACATTGGTATTGTATCTTTGAAGTTGCTTAGTGAAAGTATATATCATGTGTTCAAATTGGGAGGGATGCTTGACAGCTCCATTTTCTATTGAATCTGATCAAGAAATGCTTGCCACTCTTGAAGTTGAAGACAATTTCAAGGGGGTCTGTGTGGTCATTTCAATGTGACCAAAACATGTTAAGCATCACAAGTTCTTGGCCGAGCCTCTTAAGGATACATAAAGTTTCTTAGGGGTCAACAACAACAACACCGACAAAATCTTGCATGTCCAATCTACATAATATCTCTATGTATGGTGCTTCTTACACTCCATTTATTTACTGCCATGTTTAGTGACATCTAGGCAAGGACAACCTAGTGATGACAAGGACGACTGATGTTAGTAAGTGATGACATGGCAAATTCCTTGTGACCACCTAAGTGAATACCCTGACTGCATCTTGGTGATCAATGTGACAACCGTAAGATGACTGTGATGACCCAAGTGACTGATGGTGACCGATGGTGACTACCTCTGATGATCCTAGTAACAAACTTGTGATAAGAGTGATTAGTACTTGATATTTTCTAGTGACATCTGACAACTGAAACTTGTAAATTTTAGGACAAACATTGAAAGTTGCATGTCTTACAGGACAATCTATCCATACCCACATAGAACCTCCTTTTCTAGAGCAACATGCCCATATATGGCAACTCTCACAGCTCAGATAGCACCTTATGGTAGAGGGTCTCACAGTATTGATGTGCACGAGAGGTGGTGATGGAGTCAAAGGGTATGGCACCATAGAGCTATCTCAAAGTAAAGCGAGGAAATTTAAGGGTATGTTCATTTTAAACCATGTTATGAATTCTAACTTTGATGACATTCTGAGAATGATGAAAGGAATCTCTGTACACCTTGGAAGTTTTAAGCTGTTGTGAATCAGATAAAAGTATCTTTTTGTGCACCACCTGATAGTATATGTTCTCTTGTCTGGTACCCAAGCCACATGCTCTTGCAATAGGAATTTCCATGGGCTGCATGAGTCCAGCTGGGCACGATTGCAATTTCACAAACACTTTTACACACTTATCTTATATGAAGTTGTGCTTTGAAGTAGCTACACCCTAAATAGCCTGACATGTGCTGTTACAGAGCAGAAGATGTATTGTATATTCATTCCTAGTAACGTGGTTAAACACTTAGGATATTATTTGCATGCAGCTATGTGTAGAGTGCTTTCATTGAATGAAAAGCATCATGTCATCAGCATAATCATGCAGGAAACAACCACCATGGTTGAAAATACAACATTTGTAGTGATTTTATAATGGTACTTGCATACCCCAATGCACCTGTCAAGGTTCATGCAAATTTTGCAGTTTGAGGATACAAATATATCTCAACAGCTCGGGAATAATATGTTTTGCTTGTGGTTTCTCAACTTTCCTGCAAAACTGCCTAAATTTATTTTATTGTAGAAGGCTGCCTTGACTACCAAATTCCAAGGATGCAATGACTTGCAACCTCTGTGCAGGTCAACTGAAAAGCTTGAGATTTTCTTGTCATAAATGGGATTCAGTTGCCAGAAATGAGAACAACAACCTTGTACATCCTATTGAGTCCATACAATAAGCCCTGAACTATGTAAGCATACCTTAAGCATATCTATTATTTTTACTCAAGAAATGAGATCCTGTTAATTTACACTATCATTTCATTGAAAATCAAGATCCCGCAAAGCTGTTTTCATTGTGGGAAACACTCAAGCAAAATTTTGGCAAGGTTTCCTATCCATCTCTCCTTCTACAAAGTTTCCTTAACATACTTATTTGGGCTCCCAAAAATCACACTGAAACCTTGTAAAAACAAAATTATATGTGTCCCTCCCCCAAATACCATCATTTTACTATCACACAAAGAATATCCATCCAAGGAAGATCTTTGTCCTACCATTGTTTGGCTGCATGAGACTATTTTGCTTCTTCTGTTGCTCCTGCCTGAATATCAGCTTCTTCTTTTAAACTTTGTCATTCATGTCTCATTTATTTTCATCCAACAAATTGTTGGGCAAAGCTGTTGACAATTCTGCTGATAGCAGTTTCCAAGTGTTACTGTGCTATGATCTAAATGTGTTGTTTCTCATGTGATCAAGCCGTTTTGTCATTCTACCAAAGGATACATCAATGGATGATTTTCACACATAGAAATAGGAACAAATAGAGTACCATGTACAATGTGTTTCTTGCTACTTGCCACACTCCATCCCATGCTTCTGCCATGGCAGA
Source organism: Cyclotella cryptica (assembly GCA_013187285.1). Taxonomy (NCBI): domain Eukaryota; phylum Bacillariophyta; class Thalassiosirophyceae; order Thalassiosirales; family Thalassiosiraceae; genus Cyclotella; species Cyclotella cryptica. Next base: position 480,817 of record JABMIG010000053.1, read on the forward strand.
GAGGACACCCAGTATCATTGAGACAAAACACTTCATCCACCCTCCTATCAAGACCACACCTCTGTCAAGCCTCAACATACATCCACCCAGCACATTGGGGGACTGGGAGATCGAAGTTCCTACTATTCCATTGCACTAAAGGATCTTTCATGCTGGTTTTGTTGTGTCATCATAGTGAGTTTTGATGCCATGTAATGATCAACCAATCTCGTCTCCTTTCATGCCTAACAACAAATGCAACACACACAACATTGCACGGTTTTCAACGTATAGTTGCAACTCAGGGACAAGTGGTCATTGGTAGTTGGTGAATACTATTCTCCCATGCCATTTCTTGTGTCACATTGCCTGCATGACATCTCTGGCTTGGTTTAGGAATTGCTAGGTTTGTTTAAAGTTGTGAAGGGGAGAAAGGGTTAGAAAATTTAATGGTGATGATTCTATTTTTTGAATAACACAGAAGTTGAGGGAAATAGCCCAGAGAGGATTGATTTTTATGATTTAGTCACATTTAAGTGGAGTAGCACTCTACCTAGAGTAAAAAGAAAAAATAGGAAAATATAACTACCTAAAATTCTACTTTGGAATGATTCCGATCACAAAACCAAACCCAAACCCAGTTTACTAACTCTAGTGGTATGGCATACCCTTCTTACTCCTTCACGTGATAATATTATACTCCACCTCGACCAATTCCTCAACGTCCTGTTGAACGGCAATCTAGCAGTAGAAGACTGCTTTGCCTTGACTCTTGGATGTTAGAAGTTTTTCTGCGAATCATACCGAACGGACGTTTTTTGAGAAAGGATGATTCTTGGAATTGCGTCCATATCCTCGAGTTTGAGCCTATTTAGGCCAAAACGGACGAATCTTTGCAGTGTGGATGATTTTCAAGAATCGTCCGTCCCACAAAGATTCATCTTAGAATCGTGGGAATCAGTATGGTTTCCCCGAGGTAATTTAACTTTCATCCTTCGTACCAAGAATTATCCGAATTGGCCAGAATCGGACGATTCTTAAGAAAAAGGATGAATCTCAAGATTCATCCTTTTCTCAAGAATCGGCCTTAACGGATCAAACTTCTCTGAACGGACGACTCTCAGAAAACAGGACCGAACTCAAAATGGGTTCCTCTGTTCCCACACAGCCCGATACATCGGTACGCATGGTTTGGCTCTACCACGGAGAAAACACCCATAGGTAGAGAATTTTTCTCATGACTCCCAATATTGTGGGAGTTGTTGCTTATTATTACAACACTCTATGAATGATGTTATTATGAAACAGTTGATAGAATACACCTAGTTGTTTACTTCTAACTACCTCTAGAGAGTAAAAGTCTTGAATTTTGTATGAAAGCGTTAACTTACATTTGTTAGGTTAAATGGCTTAAATTTAATTTTATTGGACCATTTCCCTCAACTTCACACAAATATTAGCTTGATGCTCACATTTGCTGTTCTGCAGATCCTTCCAAGACCTCACTTATTCATGTCAAAATTTAACAATCAACCAGATGTTTGATATTACATTATGAAACAGTTAAATTGTTAACTATCAGGTAGTTGTTGGGGAGTGGACAGTTATTTGTTTACAAAAGTATACATATGTCTTTGTATTGCTCATGGGGGGTCTTAAAAATAAGATTGATCTTTGAAGTTCGAACAACATCTGATGGCCCATTGGGGTTTCCTAAATTCAAAACAACCCACTAGTGTCCCAGCTATAAGAATGTATTGCAAGATTTTTTGGAGGCTGAAACTTTCAAGGATACAGATATTCTAGTGATAGCTTGTTAAAAATTACAAAGCATACCTCTCAGAAGAACTCACCTCTTCAGAACAAAATCTTTTTTGCATCCACCCATAAAGGAAGGGATGTGATATGCAAAAGGTATCAAGACATGTCAACAATCACCTAACAGAAGAGCCTTGTGATGACATCAGTAAATTCTTTTTGAAATTTCTTTCATACTTCCCATACAGATGCTCTAGACATATCAATTTATTCCTTGACAAACACCACAGGACAGTGTAATTCATGTTTTAGACAAAATGAAAAAATAGTGACTGATACTCAATGCTACTCCTACTTTTGAGAATCAGGGACTGCGTTTAATTACTATTTCCTACAGTAGAATTCTACTGATTACGCGACCAGCTCCATCTTGTTTGCACATTTTTTGCATGTTTAAACACACAACACACAAAACCAATGAGTCCCATGGTTCCATTTTTTGAAAATGCTTAATGATAAGTTTTGAAATGACAACTCACAGAAACTATTTAAATGCAAATCTTAAGAAAAAACCCAAAAAAATCTTTCCATCATTTTTCACAATAATAAACCACTGCAAACGAAAAACACCGGTAACCTCCCGTACACTCGAGTGTACGGGAGGTTACCGGAGCTCTGGAATGGTATCTTCCGGTAACCTCCCCGGTACACTTCTGTAACCCTCCGGTAAACTAGTGTACGGGAGGGTTACCGGAGTCTACCGGGAGGTTACCGGAAATTTGAGACCAAGAGGAGCTTTCGGATTTATTTCTACGCACGATAAGAATTGATATTTTTTACAGGAAAACAGACTTCTCAGTAAGTCTTAGAATCGATATCAATCTAATTAGTGGCTATAACTGCATTACTTAGACGCTAAAAAAATGTTTACCGGTGACATACCGGAAGTGTACGGGAGAGTAACCGGAAGTGTACAGGAGGGTAACCGGAAGGTTACGGAAGGTCACCGGAGAGCACCGGAGGGATACCGGAGTGTACGGGATGGTTACCGGAGTGTACGGGAGGGTTACCGGAGTTCGCACAAGAGCAACTTGATTTGCCGAAAAACTGATTCCTACGTATGGGAGGGATCTAAGAGTGTACCGGTGGGTTACCGGAGGTAGGTAGGTTACAGGTGGAAGCTAGCTTTGGGCTTACTTATTATGCTACGCCCACCTGACTACAGTAGCCCCTCACATCGCCCACCACCCCGAGCCCACCAAAAGTGACACAGGTGCCAAAATTTCAGCCCCAACAGACTGCTCTGCTAGTCCGCGGCAAAGCTCCACTCAAACCTACTGTGATTCCTCATACACACCATGGTAATCTCCGCATCAACCAAAGGGTGACCATGCATCATGGCAATGGGCCACTCAACCCGTAGTGTCATCAAACATGTTCCAAACGCCAACGCCAATCGTAAGTCACCATCGCAAAACTAGCGGAAAGGAAGCAGACGTTTCATGTCTATCATCAGTTATCATCGCCGCCCTCGTGGATGGGAAGCAGGCGTTTGTTGCACTTCATGCAATCCTTGTCAAGAAGAGAATCAGCCTTCCCAGTCTTCCTCATTCCATCACGAAAAGACTTCTTCAGATACGTGAAATCGCTTTCTGCCTGAAAGCCCTCTTTGGTACCATGATGACACTTGCTCCAATCTACTGCATATTTTGTTTTTGGCTTTGTCATAAATTCGATTATCTGACGTCGACTTCTCTTGAGCTTGTTCCCATGTCTGTCGGCAACATCAGCGTCTGGACTGTCCAACATATCTTCCATGCAGCTACTGCACATGGCCTTCCTGCAGCTGGAGAACCCACCACGAGACATTCGACACGGGTAATACTGAAAAGTGCACCTATGTTGAGCACAACTTTGACGTATGAGGTGAATATATGACACTAGTACACCAGATACTCACGAGACCGCTAAAAAGGAAAGGACGTTACATATCGAGGATGCCAAGGAAACAATTAGGCAGTCGTGTACTCACGGTGCGAAAATATAGGAAGAAGAATATACAGGAAGAAGAATGAAATAAATTGTACGCACGAGGTGATAAGTAATACAGGTCACAAAGGTAGTTTATCATTCACTCACCACCAACTCTCTCTCTCCAGATCTTTCAGCAGGGGCTTGTGGCACCTGTTTGCGTTTTGTGTCCTAAATACACAAGTAGGAGAAGATAACCAATGTTAGTCAAAACAATTAAATTCATGCTAGATGAAAATAAATACTTCTACCTCATTTCGCCGAGCCGTTCTGGGAGACGCCTTGGCACGCCCCTTTCTTTGAGTGCGATTCCTTGTCTCGAAAGCGACTCTCAAGCCTGTTGGAACCTTGTCATAAGGTAACCATTCATCAGGGTACTCCATCACCCAACGAACCTTGTACAGCCTCGCCTTCCCTGGTTTCTTATTAGAATACAAGATGGTCTGGACAACCTTGTCTATGGCATCCTAATTCACAAAGAAGAAATGAATGCTATGTGGGTGACACGAGAAGGTAAAACAGGAAATAGAAAGAAGTACGCATTGAATGGAGTACACTGATACCATAGCCAAGTGCTCGCTTGCTCTCTCTTGCATCTTTCTCTTGTTGAAATCTTCTATGACATCAGATGTAATGTTGCCTTTAGGTTGCCAACTATCTTTATAATCTCCCGTCCATCTGATCAAGTATTTTTGCTGACCATTTGATTCAAACTTTGAATGAAGGATTGTCTCAACCGAATGCTGCTGATGCATATTGATCGATTCCTCTCCATTGTCGAGACTTGACTTCGATTCACCATCATTACAATCCGTAACCACGGTCTTCTGCAGACCGGACGACAGTCTTATGGAGGAGGACTCGAAGAATTCAAGTGCGTTGGTTCCCTGTCCCGTCGTCATCTGTGTTTGTTGCTGTTCCTCCCGCTGAGTTTCTTGCGGTTGAACTAGCTCGTCAGGCAGACAATACCGGCCTATATCATGCCCCATATCTATCTGGGTTTGCTGTTGTCCCAGCTGCTGAGCCTGTTGCTCAAGCAGACGCACCCGCTCCTTCATTTTCTCCAACAGTTGTAGATCACTCTGCAGTTGTGGCTCCTGCTGCTTCTCTGACTCCATCCGACGTGGCTGTTGTAGATGTAGACCACTCTGCTGTTTTGGCTCTGTGCCAGTTTCACCTACATCTATGCTGTTTCTCAGACTATCATTCATAGGATTAATCTGAAGTGGATGCTGTGTCTGCTGGTTCTGGTCCATCCGCTGCATCAGCACTATCCCTGGAGACTGCTGCATCTGTTGACGAGGATCCATCCACTTCTCCTGATCAGTGTTCACCATCTGCGCCATTTCATTGTGCTGCGGAGCCCTCCATTCAAACTGTTGCTGCTGCCCATTCCATTGATGCGGCTTCATCGGCTGTAAGAACTGGACCTGCTGTTGCAGGCCCATCTTTGGAGGCTGCTGGAACTGGACCTGCTGCGGCAGCCCTATCTTTGGAGGCTGCTGGTGCTGCCACTGCCCAGACTGTTCGTGCTGCCACGGCTGTTGATGCGCAATCCTCCAGTGTTCCTCCCATTTTCGGAAATCTCTGTTGGTGGAGGATGTTGCTCCAGCCTTCTATCGTGAGAGAAACAGTCGATTGACGATGACTCGCCTTCTATAGACGCCCCGAGATCAAGTACATCATCCAAATCAGGGGGTAGAGTGATGCTTGATGAACAGTTTATCTCTCGATAGAAATCATCCAAGCATGATGATAGCACTTGACGGGATATCCCTGCCCTCTTGGCTCTTGAGATAGCAGCTTGTAAGAGGATCTTAACTTCGTCCCCACTATTGAGATGTGCCCGTAGATGTTGTTCAGTTGGTGGATTATTGTCAGAAAAATTCCCTCCCTTGAACAATCGCTTCTGCACCAAGATGTATGTCTTGGATCGCCCTTTGCCTGATTATCAAACGAAACTTCAATCTCATAATGATCAGCATGCGCATGCTGTTTGCCCCCTGCCTTGGTTCTCACAGACATTCCAAATAACTTATCCTCCAGATGCTGAAATTTCTTCTTTACATCTACACAGGCAGAGTTTGCAAGTTTGACTAGGCCATGATTCGACACCCTTCTTTTGTATCTGCCTGATCACTGACAGCGCCACTGATCGTATACGGTGGATCCTGAGTTGCTCCATGCGCAACAATTGCCATAGGAAGCGTTTCTTTGAGAAATTCACTGTTCTCGGTGTTGAGACTGTGAATGTTTCTCCAATTTAGCTGGAGACAACTTAAGACACTTCCCTTCCAGTTACACATAAGGTCTTCAACATCAGCAGTGCTGGTTATTGGCTGACCTCTGCTAGTGTGTCCGCTTTGATTGAACGCTGCGACTATTGCTGATTCGAATGAAGCTTTCCCGATGCCGAGCACATCTTGGCGGATCGAGCATAACCTTTGAAGGAAATCATGCACATTTTCCGCTGTAACAGCAGGAAAGCTACTACCGCTCACGCCAGGACGGATATGAGCATAATAGGACCAGTATTTTGTGGCATGTGCAACATTGAGACCCCCTTTTGTATGGAACGAGTCCGCCATCCAATATAACAACGCCTTCCCTATCCGTCTCAACACTGACTGCAAGTCCGTTTGTGTTCGTGGCGATCTTCTTTTGTGCAGCAATGGATGGATGATTTGGGTCTGTGGTGTATTCCGGGTCCCGAGCTTTGCTTGGCGAATGAGAGCCATGTGAACTAATTCCTACTTCTTTGTTGAGAGAGTTCGTGTCTTCTCCTTCACCGAAACCCATGAGATTGTTCGAAGGTGTGGAAGATTTGCACGTGGGATCTGTGGTGTTCTTTTGAGCCTCACGAATAGGTGACGTCGGAGCGAGCACGTGGCCCGCTTGAGCACACTCAGCACCTGTGGCCTGTCCAGTCGGCGACCGGACAGCATGGTTGACATAGTTGTTTCCGTGAGTATTATTAATGTTAAAAACCACGGGTTGTGGATTATTTGGTTGAGAAATCATTTTGGGAAAAATGAAAGTAGAAATAATGATGTCAAACAACGCCGGGCTGAAAATTTGGCACGTGTGTCCACGGGAGTCTCATTTAGGAACTAGTACCTAAAAAGCAACGGTCAAAAATATATACGCGTGGGCTCCGTGCTATTCTGCAAAGAAACTGGCGCGAATTGGTGATGGGGTATTCTCATCTTTTCAACCAGCGCTAGGATTGCTTCAACTGTCAAAAACTAGAAGAAAATGAATTTGACCTGTAAAGTTTGCAACCTTTCATCCATTTACGACGGCCCTCAAGAGGGTACGAAGTATGTTCATGTCAGATGCAGGGGATGTAAAACAGATTTCCTCCGCTGCGCCGATTGTGAATTACTCGTTGATCTCAGAAATCGAACATTTGTGAGATTTGGACGCATCTCGGCCTCTCATATGAGACAACATTTTAAGGTCGCACACAGACACGCGTTAAGCAACGAAGAGATCCCTACAAAAGATCGTCGAAACGGTAAACGACAACGTGTAGAGTACGCGGAGGCTGATTCTCACGAAGGTCATGATCTGGTGGAGGAACATGATCTCTTCGCAGATTCAGTTGAGTATGGTGTTGACTGCAACGACATCGGTGATTTTAACGAAGATGATACTGATGATAGTCAATCAACGGCGGAAGATTGTATAGATGACAAAAACCTGTTCAATCCATTACTCATACAGAATGAAATGGAAAACCAGCTGACGGAATGGGAGAATATACAAAACGAAATGTTTGACCGTTATCTCGATTACATAATGTGTGATCTAGATCCGAATTCTCCACCTATGGAAGAAGATACCCCGTTGGATAATGACGAAGATGTTGCTGACGATGCGGACATGCTCGCTATCACCGCATATGAGGACGCTGATTGTTATTACAGATATGATGATTTTTCTTTCTTAGACACTCGGGAAGAACAAGATAAGTTCCTAAGAAAGAACAGTGTTCGGAAGTCACTCTGTCAAAACCAGCTGTATTTCTATCAGAAGTATTTCCAAAAGGCTAAAAGCAATTGTGACAATACAGGGGGTTATCGTGGTTTGGTGGGCAGAGCGAACGTTGGCAATCGTGAGAACATGCATATACTTGTGGGCGAAAGGGAGGCACGAGTTATATTCAAGTACCATCACATCATCATGAAACTTCCCGGTGAATACAAACAAGACTTCGTGACATATGACAATGAGAAATTTGAACTGTTCGGATTGGGGTCCATAAATCATGATGATGTCACGACAAAATTCCCACGCGAAATGAAAGACGTTAAGAAATTCTTCACAAATGGCGCACACTCCATCATGAAGAATTTCCCGGTTCCGAAGGTATTTAACATAAACAATCATGCGTGTGTCAGTTTGGAAGAAACGATTAGAATTATGGCTGGCCACCATGGCTTGTTTGGATTTGCCTGGGACGGTCGAACAAAGGAGCCGAACCAAGACGGTCTGAATGGTACCCAAGCGATGGCCGACCTCGTAAATGACATAGTCGATGCCATGAAAATAGAGGGATTATCTGATGAGTCTATTCGTGAGACAAGTATTGGCTGGGTGTACTTTTGGAGCGACTCGTTCCTTCGATGTTTTGTTAAACAAAAGGATAACAGTGTCTGGATTATGACAGCAACCATTTGCCCTCCACTGGAGGAAATGAACACTGGCAAATACACCCATGTATTGGCAATGGGGAAAAGTACTGAGGACCACACACCTGTTATTGAATACTACCACAGAGAAGTCAAAAATTGATGAAGGGATTTCTTACCTATTTCGAGTCACAAATGAAATTCGACGTATGTCGGTCGGATTCCTATTCCACTCCTCTGATAGACCAGAAAGACAATTTGTCACTAACACAAGAAAGGAGGGTCATTTCGAAAGTGCTCCAATTATGCGTACTGTGTTGACTTCGACAGACTACCAGCATGCAAGGAATGCTACAAAGATATCACTTCCAAAGTTCTTGCCCGTTCTCACATTTCAGAATCTCGCCACTGCAACAAATGTTTCCGCTGGAATATTGATCCAAACGACCCCTTTCAATCAAGTTGCCCGGTCCCAGAGAACTACCCTTTGGGACCAGATGAAATAATCTTGGAAGGAGAGACATTGAAGCCACCACAAGCTCGTAGACCTGGAATGCGATTCATTGGGCCAGTATTACTCACAGGGGAATTCATGATGTCAGTTTGTTTGTTTGCGTATGAGGCAAGGAGATGTAATTATTGGTCGAAAGCAAACATGGAAGAATACCTGCGCACATGCAATGTTAGACAATCGCGGATCGAGCATATCGAAGCTTTGGTGAAGACAGACAAAGCCAATCAAACTAGATCTGGGGTTGAGGCTTTAGTGCCGACAGTATGGCTTCCAGAATATGATTGCTTTAAGAGACACAGATGTCCCATGGCGCCTATGCATGCGATTGCACATAACATGACGGCACATGTTATGGATTTTCATCACCAGTGCCTCTCGAAGTGGAAGAAGTTTAACGAATTCGTATCTTTTGCCAATAGGATTATATCACACATCGAATCCTTCAAGTTGGAATGGTGTAAGGTGAAAAGTCTTCCAAAGGCGTCATGGATTGGAGAGAATAAAATGGGCTTTGTCCGTCTGTCTTCCTATTTGTATGGGATGTATTTCCTGAATGCGAAAATTAATTCAGAGCTAAGCATGCACGCCGCAGACATGAAGCGTATGATCAATTCTTACCACGCCCTTGTATCTTTGTTGATGTCAAAGAAACAGAATTCTGAGTATAATGCACGGGATCACATGAGACTGTTCATGTCAACGGCTCACTATGCACACCTACATTTTGGTAATTTTTCAGATTCTGAGAACGACGCAAATGAAAATATCGACCAGCAGTCAAACAAGAGTAATGGGAAGGCCAATGACCTTGTGCAAAGGATTTCAAGGGAAGACATACTTGAGTTGCTTGATAAATTAGATATTCAAACAGCCAGTGGCATGCAGACCAACAGAGCCAGACTTGGAAAGATGCCGATGAATCACCTGAGACAAAGACTCAAAGAGATGGGTGCTGCAACCAATGGGAAAAAGTAGAACTGCAGGAACGATTATTTAAAATGTTGCTTGGAAGGGATGTTGAGGTGACTGCAACGAGCAGTGTGATGCAAAATACTGAGCAAGGAATATCTATTAAGAACGAGGACTTTGTATGGAATAAAGGTGCTTGGCTTAGTTTGCTGGCTAGCATTGAGGACCAGCAAGAGTACTTAGGTCCACTGACCTTAATCTGGTAAGTACATATTTTAGGTGGCTTCACTTGTCCGAAACGTTATTGCAGCTTATATTTATCCTGAACACCTGCAGGGAGGCAAGAGACGAAAATTCTATACAGGATCCAAAATCGATCCTATGGGCAATGAGAAAATGCCAAATGTACCGTGAAGGAAAGATTAGGCTGCTTCATAAACTTACAGGCATGGAATTTCTGAATAGGGAATATGCGTCTGTTTTTACTCGGCCTGATCGGTATAAAGGTTATCATGTTTTTCAAAAGAAGTCAGAAGTCGAAGATAGATTTAGATCAGGAGAACCTTTGTCCTGCTTCCGCCTAGATGGTAATCGCAATGAAGTCCATGTTGCATTTACTAGAGGAGAACCAGAACAAAGAGGAGATGAACACGAAGTCACTTTCCTATCGTTTCGCTATCACACATCACAAATGTACACTCATGAGACAGGAATGCAGTTCTGTAGATTTGAGTGTACTAATGAGGTTTCATCGGTTCGAAAAACCAGCTTGAATGTATTGGATTATGCACTCATGTTACCCTATTCAAAGATGGGTTTTCCATTCCAAAGGCAGTTTACTCTGGTGTATTCTGATTGGGAGGTTCTTTTGTGTGATAACAGTGACCCTGATAACAATAAGGGACCTGTCTCAGTGCATTTGCCTCTGTTCGCAGATGTATTCTCTTAGGGAAATATTATATATGTAGGTGGTAAGACAAGCAACATAATTGCGAAGTTGCGTAGGAATCAATACAAATCACGTGGCCACATGTGCCAAAATTTCAGCCCGACCGTGTACACTGCCTGATGTACGGTATTGTAGTCACCCAACACAAACACACAAAATAATTAGATCAAAAATTAACATTGTTTACCAGCCTGCTCGTAGGGTCTCCGCGGCAGCTCCGCAGCCATCGCCACACTCACAGTGCGAAAATGTTTCACTCCATGGAAGGCAGTATCGAAATTACAGTTACAATTAAGCTACTAAATTCGGCACTGAACGAGGAAACAAGTGACACGATCGTGATCAATGCTCCAACTCCAACTACGCAATATAGCAAAAAGATTGGGAACACAACACTTCCCACCACATTACATGACAAGCGAGCTGCTCGTCAATCAGTCGTTGCAGGAGGGACTGTCCTCGGAGAGGCAGCGCACACTGCAGTTGGAATTTTCCCTTACCGTGGAGGTCCCAAAGGTTTCGAGACAAAGAGTGTCGACATTGTTTATGTCAATGAAACATATACTTCGGATCGTTGCTGCGGAATTATTGGGAGAGCAAACGGCTTCGGCATGTACGACCGCTTTTGCACAAAAAAAGGGTGCTCTGTCAAAGCTCATCTCAAATCAAAATTCATCCCAGAGACCGGTCTTTTCTTTGCCCCCGGCGCAAATGATTCTGCATTCTGTTGTCATTTCGTATGTGGCTTGAATGGAAATAGAAAGCAAAGTCACATGACCTCGCAGAAGTGGATTGAAACAATAGAACGAATGACTTCTGAAGTCTCTGTTGTCGATTCAACTGAGCCTCGTTTGGTAGCGCACCCGTCCAACCCACATTTCTACAGGCTTAATTGTCACACGACAGATTGGAAAGCTGTCGTTAATGCAATCATCATATTTCTGAAGGAAGAAAAGCTTCAGATCGACAAAAGTAATATAAAACATACTCTCATTGTCACAAAAGACCGCCGGAAACACAGGAACTTTCAAAAATGTTGGTATGGCTCAAGTTGTGTTTTTATCATGCGTCTCCAATGTGTATTCGTGATTTTGTAACCGTCTGTACATATCATGATCTGTCACGCAAGCTGTCTGATTCCGAAGATTATTACAATGCTGTCATTATGAGTGATGTCTCTACCTTGTGGACCACTATCAAAACGGATGTGGGTCGAGGCTTCCAAGACAATGCTAATTTGTTGTGTCTGATTTTGAAATCTCCTGGGATTGATGTCCTTGAGGAGTTGTTTGTATGAATACTTCCTCCAGATATTATTTGTGAACGAGTAAGTGTAACCCACCTGTAAAGTATAAAAGAGACGTTTCCAATAATATATATCATGTCCATGGATTTGAAAAGTCGAGAAAAGCCTTTCATTTGCGGACGAGGTGAGTGTTCATTTTTATGAATAAATCTATGTATATGTAGGAATCAATACAAAGTCATGTGACCACACTGTCCAAAACTTCAGCCCCCGCATAGACTTCTCCCAAATCTACCCAAATGCACTGCACACCATAGTGGTGATTTGAGAACGGTCCGCCGCCCACCTCCGACGCCGTCAAAGATCAATAAATGATGGAAAATGATAATGCTATACACGCTGTTACCTTGGTGAGTGCAATAAGAGAGTGTGGAGTACAGCAGGTGGGCACAGTACAAAAGAATTCTCACCGATCGTCTCAATGTGGGCATACAACGATGCTGAAACTCAGATAAGTAGAGAAGGGGTAAGATATCAACTTCCCAGCGATGTAGCCAAACTTTCCTTTTTCATTACGCTATGTCTCGAGGACGAAGACATTGAAGATGGGGACGATACGGACCGAAATAAAGGCAATGGCGGGAGGTAGTGCGTGAGATTCCGCTCCATGCAATTAACTCAGTTGTTTTGGCCGAGATCGTGAAATATATGGAGTATTACAAACAAGACCCGAGTGAGTTTCTCCCACTTTTCGTTCGAGACAATATATCAGACATTGAACATTGAAACGCTTGCTTACGAGTTGATGACGTTATTGTCTTCTAAAGTGCGAAAAATCGTCACCCCCTTTACCTCTTCGAGAATACGCGATTTCGTTCAAGAGGAGTATGCTCTAATTGTTGATGTAGACCGAAACGCTCTGTTTGAACTGCATGCTGCGGCGGACTTCTTAGAATTCAACCGTTGCTGGAGCTGACCAGCTTAGCAGTTTTATTATGCTACATGTGGGTGGGTGTATATATTTATCTAACGTTGGACGGAACTGTGACAACATGCGACTCAATTCATACTTCATTACTTGGCAACAGGACAAATCTCCAGAGGATATTCAAAGAGTATTCATACATTGACGGTGTGATGAAATCATGATTCTTGGAACTTCGACCTTTGATGGAGTTAATCACTGGAACACAACATTGTGGAAACAAATGACTTCTTGGAACTTTAACCTTTGGAGCTGACTAGCAAGGCTATTGTTTGCCGAAATATCTGATTGACCATTGTTGGCATTACATAGAAAATAAATGAAAACTCCACATGTACCAAATTACAAATCTGAACATGTATGGAAGACTTTACTTGTTAAACTGACAGAAATACTCATCGAGCCAGGGACATATCTTTATTGCAACCTTTGCTCGACTAATCCAACACCGTACATCCTGTTCCTGGTATCGCTCATGAAAATTATCAGCACCATTTTTAGGGTGATCTCCCATAGTCTTCAACAACATTTTTGGATGTCGACCCCAGTAAGTAATTAAGTCTTTAGGAGTATTCGAATGGAGTGCCTCTAGCAATCCAAAGATGTTTTCATCCCTACCAACGATTTCATTCACAATCTCATCAATGGAAAACTTCCTAGCGACCAGTATCCATGTTTCGACCGACTTCAGTGACGGGGATTCCATCGCTGATTCCGCACATTCCCGGATCAGTTTGTCGTATAATGTCTTGGCGTCTGCATTTGCTAATTGTCTCCAATTAAAACAACGTGGTTCGGACTTGGAACGTATCATCAAGGTACTATAAGCTCTGGCCATATTGCATTCCTTTGCCTCTTCATCCCATGATATGCACTCAATCAATTCGTCTTCGCCGCCTTCCGTCGGGTAACTAGCATCCATTCATCGCAATTGAGCGTTGTCATCTTTTCTTGCCTAAGGTTTTCTCTGGCTTGTTCACTCAATAATCGTTGTCTTCCGTCGCGGTTGAGAAAAGACCAGTCCAAGTGTGGTAGCAGTTGTCGGAGCATATCTTCCACGGGTAAAAAGTATTCTGATTCTGAGGACGGTCTGCAGTGGGAAACCACTGACCAGAATAGTTGTGGCATCATCTGAGCAATTGCGATGGGGCGCAAAAGTTCCTTTCCGTATCAATCACGCTTTTGTTGTCGCCTTCATCGTTATCTTCGTCGTAATTATCATCATCATCAGTTTTGCTCATGTAAGCATTCTCAATGACACTCTTTATAATGTCCAGTGGTAAAACGCTGACTCTGTCGACGCACTGCCCTCCCTTCTTCGACATCTCTTTTCCATAAGTAATTTGGTGCGACACACAATGATCTTCTCTTCTTTGGTGGAATGTCGATCCCAACACTGTTCCGCATCAACATCGACACTCTTCACAGGGGCCATAAAGAACTGACCAAGTGTCGCAGCATGTACACGAGCGTGTGCCTGGGAATTTTCCTGCATATTTGCCAGGGACATTTTGCATACTGCTCGTATTTGCTTGAACGGTTTCCCACCGCTACCCCTGTTGAAAGCCTGAACTAAGAACGACGATATGTCATCCGTGCTCTTTAAAACGAGAGTAGATCTTTTGGTTGTAATGGATTTCTTTTTCCTGTTGGGTAAAAAGTTGTATGGTCCGATATTCTATGGCCGAATCCTTCTGTCTTGATCTCTTTAGGAGATAGATTATCGGATTTCGCGGTTTTGGAAACATCGTTGCCGTCTGATAAGCGATAGCCTGGTCCACTTATCCGTATTTTCGATGAGGATACTTTCTTTCCCTTGATCAGATTATGTTTCATCATTGCGTCTTGGGCCTTGAGTGCATCCTTAAAGGAAGACTTTGCGACCTCGGCTGCTTTTCTCTTCGGTCGGTTGTGTTTCTCTACGACGTATGCGGACAATTACATTTTCGTTGGATCGCAAGGGCAAATCTCCAACAACATGCTTCCCCGTTATATCAAGCAGTTTTGGAGGAAATCCTACCATAAGCTCAGGGATAAAATTTGCTCTGTCATTTCTTTTGACTTTGAATCCATCAAGAATCATTTCATTCAACATATCTAGGGGTGTGCTTGTTTCTAATTGCAGCTCTAGCGTTATCGGTAGAGTTGCAGACTTGTTTCCCCATCCCTTGGGAGTGGTGCCTGAGAATTTTATTTTCAACACGCTGTTCGTCTCCATGGTGGAACATTATTTGTTGGAGAGAAGCGGAAGACCCTCGTTCGACGGATCATTATTGTTTTTGGGTTTTCCTGTGTGTGGTTGATCATCACGAGTATGATGACATACGAGACTACAATAGTACCATACGAGAGGTCGCGCGAGAGTGAGATCCCGCTGTACAAAGGAATAAGTACAAATTATGTAGACACACGTGCCAAAATTTCAGCCCCGCATCAAGTGACACTTCTTTACGCCACCCTAACGAGGCTGTCTCCTGCGATCTAGAGTACACTAACATTTTGGTTGCAGAACCAATGCACGCAACCAATTGTCAATAGTGATACACAGACTTTACTCAGAACAGTCAACACATCAATCGTGCCCGCGACTGTCAAAATGTAACAATGGAACCACGGGGATCGAGACGGAAGATACGGCGCCAACGACGACGTGAGAGGAATCGGATGAACATGAAGCATGCGAGGGAACAGGAACACCACAAACGCACAATTCTCAAGACGACTCGGGACCAATTCTTCGAACAAAAGAAAATAACATTCTGGGATGGTGATAAAGACAACGGTGAATGGCGAAAGGACGTTACGCAGTGTTCCCCTGTAGACATGATAGAGCCATACGGGTTCAAGGCTAAAAAATATCTGGAGTCATTGCAAAGGCTAAGGGAGCATTCTCCTTATTTTGTGCTTGAAGAAAGTCGTATTAAGAGAGACGAATGTGCTTTTGTTGGGAAGAACGAGTCTTATATAACCGTCCGCAATTGACTGGTTTTGTTACATTTCAGGGTAAAGAATATGTCAGGCTAAAATGGTCGAACAAGAAGCATGAGGAATGGGTGGAAAAAGTGCATATGTGCAAGAAAGGCCGCCGTCTGAAAGGAAACGCCAAAAGCCTGATGTTTTGACTTCATCCAAGATTGGGGAATTGTCGAACACCCCGCCTGAAAGAAATGATGATGTCACTGACATAGTGCTCTCAGACAAGCAGGAGGCTTTGTTAATGGAAATTTACCCGAGGATGCGGAAAGAGGCTGCGAAACTAGTGGAAGAAGGATTACATCGTGACGCATTCGATGCTGTGCATCGAGAAATTTGTTTTGAACGATCTGTGGATTATTGGACGAGGGAACTCATCAATGCATATGACAACGTTATAAGGAATCTTTACTATTTGGAAGTTGAAGGGCACCCCGCTGATTTTTGGACGAAATAGAAAGAGAGGACAGTTTGAAGGTCTACGATCAGTGTGGGAAGTGGACGATGACGGCGAACTTGTCAAGACAAAGGATGGCAAGGCAGTTCTCAACAAAGAACCTTCGGCTTCGCTTTTGAAGATAATGGGGACCTACTGTGCAGAAATATTTTCCTGATGGTACAGATGGGAACGCCTCGATCCCTTGCGGAAGCGCACAAACTAGCGTAAAAATGTTTTTACGAAAATGAATGAAGACAGATCATACTATGAGTCGAGAGGATCTTGGAAGAAAGTCAAGGGTGACTTGGAGACTGATGCCCCACGAAAGTTGGCAGATCTTTCTCTTATGTGGGAAAAGATGACGGGTGCTACTGCAGGAACAATTTCGGAATGCAATGGTCATGAACCCAATGCATTGGTAAAAGGCGCATTGATATCAGGGAAAGCCGACGCTATCAAAAAGTCTGCGCCAAGAAAAGGGAACGCACGGCGTTGTATCGAATCCTGTAGCAGCTATGTCCACGCCATCTGCAAGGATAAAAAGTTTTGCTACAAACATGCCAAACCAGAGCACAAGAAGAAATGTGCTAAATGTCATAAAAATTTTGCCCAAGTTGGTGGCGGGTTTTGCAGAGGTTGTTTTGGTGGCAAAGCGAAAGCAAAGCAGTCCTTACGATGCAAAATTTGTAAACTGAACACAGCTAGTCGTGATCGGGCGGAAGTGTGCGGGTTGCCTTGATGTCAAGTGCTTTGATGTGAAAAAGAAGCGTGTCAGGAAAAGAAAGCCAAAGAAGTGTCATGGTAAGCAAGGAAAGAGGCAGAAGACATGAGAATGACAAGCTTTGGTGCCGAAAATAAGACACGGGGACAGGTAAATAACAAACGTAAATCTAGATTAATGATTTATAAATTACTTCAGGCTAAATAGAACCATGCTCTCTATTTTGTCTTGATTGGTTCAATCCTCTTCTCGATCTCGCCCAATCTCGCTACTCACACAGCGCAGCTTTGAGGTAATCAAAACGTTGTCTGTCAGTTTCACAAGAAGGAGTTTTAATCTTGGATATAATGTCATACATAGCATCCAGTTTGTCGACATTAACAATGTCCTCCGGTTTCCTCTGGCAGATTATGGCGAGGTGTCCAGCATAACTCACCCCACTGGCCAGGTAATGTTCAGCACTTTTCTTGTAATTGCTTAATGGTAGGTCATCTCCCATTTGGCATCCGTTGCCACCAAATCTAGCAACCCTCCTATCTCTTACAACTTCCTTAGATGACAATAAGTGTTCTGCATAGCATTCGTACAAGCGTGCTAAACGATTGTGCGATTGCGCTATAAGTTCGTGAAACTCCCCATCGCATGTTTCAATGTTGAGATTCAATGCTGTGGAGTATTCTTCAACGGCAGGTGCCAAAAAGCCGTTGATTGCTTGGATTTGGCCTAAATTTTGGTGGATTGTAGCAAGATCTTGTTTCATTCTCTTTACCTGTTCATCTGTGTATTGATGGGGAGGAATTCCGCACTCCTCGAGAAATGCAACTCCATCGAGTACTATCCCAGCGGTGATAACCCTTGCTTTCTCGAGGTTATGAAAGGCGTGTTCGCGAATTTCTCTGAATGTTTCCAGTCCAGTTTGGTTATTGATATCGACTAGTGACCATTGCAACTCATTATATGTGCTGATGTTCAGGAATGCTTTTCCAAGTTCAGAATACAATGGGGCCACCGCAGGAAATAAACTCGCACGGAACCTTTCGTCGCCAGTTGCGCCGCCTGGTAGCCACTTCTTCAATTCTTCGTCAACTACAGTTTCCAGGTACTGGCAGAGCATCCTTGATCCATCGCTGGGGTTCCCGTGTGAGATCATATGGAATGCAAGTTTACAGCGAGTGTCGCCGTTATCAGAATGTAGAACGCCATCGCCGATAAGAGCGAAATAGTCCCCCATCCATGTGTTTATGTCGCTCCACATTCCATGATGATGCTGTGTTCATTATCCACAATCAAGGAACGCTTTTGCAGTGTTGACAGGCTGGCAGTTGGGAAGGCAAGGGTGTGAAATAAGAGGAATGGGTGATCTTACCGATTCCATTTTCCCGCCATGGAATTTTTGTCTTGGCATGTCTTGTTACGGAGATTATCGACGGGCTGAAATTTTGTCATGTGTGTCTACTGTATTTGTACTGATTCCTATGTATTATTTTATGCAGGTGTCGCGCCATTTTCCATCAATTGATGCGAATCATACATGTCACCATAAATCTCTATTGTATCGCACACAATCTCTGCATGACACAAAGACCAAGACCGTGCCAAGCGTGGCATTATTATTTCACTAATGGCTCGGTGCAAACAAACTGCTCGCCAGTCTACTGGCGGAAAAGCTCCCCGATACCAGCTTGCCACCAAGGCTGCTCGAAGAATGGCCCCTGCATCGGGGTTAAAAGCCTCATCGTTATCGCCCTGGCACTGTTGCACTTCGCGAAATCCGCCGCTACCAAAAAGCACAGATCTTCTTATCCGCAAGGTGCCATTCCAGCGCCTTGCAAGGGAAGTTCTGCAGGATTTAAATATGCCAGGTTCCTATCCACATTTCACCGCTGAACGTTTTCAGGCGACTTCTTTGTTGGCTATTCAAGAATCTGTGGAAGCATTCAGCGCCGGACTGTTTGAGGATGCAAACTTGTGTGCGATCCATGCCAGGAGGGTCACCATCATGCCGAAAGACATGCAACTTGCATTGCGAATAAGAGGGGACTCTGAACTGATGCGCCACTAATGCTGTTTTGGAGATGGGGAATTTACGTGTGGGTGTTTGAGTGACTCGGTGTGAGGATGGGCTTGTTGGAACCTCCACGGCGTTCATGTCTCAGATTCTGAAATCCCATGCCACATCGGCTTTAAGTAAAGTGTGATCGACACACGACAGGTCTTGTCCACTTATGATGATGTATCAACCTTGAATAGTGCTATAGTATTAATGATCATGTGGGGCTTTGCTGGTTCTTGGTGCGGAGGAATCGCGTAACATTATTATGCCAACTAATTGAAGAACAATTAATTATGCACACTATAGTTTGTCGTTGTTCTTTATTATTTATACAGTGCCTATACTCCTTTCTCCCGCACGTTTTTGTATGGTCCCCGTCCTATAGTCCCCTTAGTATGACGCTTTGTTGTGTTATGTCAAAGTACTTTCACACCCAACCTTGTTCACTTAAACCTCTCATATTCCCTTCGAATTTGCCGGGAGAGTTGCATATCTTTTGGCATGATGGTAACCCTCCTGGCATGGATGGCACACAAATTTGTGTCTTCCATGAGTCCAATAAGGTATGCTTCAGAGGCCTCCTGTGATGCTGCCAATGCAGTGGCTGTATAACGCATATCACCGCGGAAATCCTGCGTAACTTCCCTCAAAAAGCGCTGGAATGGTAATTTGCGAATCAGAAGATCCGTGCTTTTCTGGTACTTACGAATCTCACGGAGTGCCACAGTTCCTGGACGATAGCGATGGGGCTTCTTGCAACCTCCTGCAGCAGGTGCACTCTTGCGGGCTGCCTTTGTCGCTAGCTGCTTTCGGGGGGCTTTACCACCAGTAGACTTGCGAGCAGTTTGCTTCGCTCGAGCCATGTTGTCTTCTGATGATACTATACCTTTGGGAGAACACCTGATGCCAACCGGTTCTGTTAGTATTGAAAAGCTGTGTCAGGCTGAAATTGAATAGTGTTCTGTTAGAAGAGAGGGATGAATGTGAGTTCTGTTTACACTTGTCACGAGACAGTGGACCCATGTTGTTCCGTCACAACGATTTTTTGGTGGATGCTTCATAGAAATCCCTCATCTAGTAGAACTTGCTGGACTAGGCCCAACAAAGTATCTTTGATGTACGGACTCGTGATTGAGGAAGTTTCAGTCATGAACTACCGGTATGCCACCCGTACACTCTGGGGGTAATTTTGTGTAAAAACTTAGCGTGATAAACGAAAATACGGCTTAAGTAATGTCTAAAAAATCCGGTAACCCACCCGTACACTCTTGAAATTCCGGTAACCTCCCCGTACACTCTGACTTTTTGCGAGTATACCGGGAGGTTACTGGTGTTTTTCGTTTGCAGTGAAAATATACATCTCAACCGAGATGCCCACTTGTTCCTTTTAGTGGGCACATGGGACAACAAATTCATGATATATCTTAAATGCATGACAAATCAATTCAGGCACTGATTCCCAACTTACCTTGATAAACCCTTCGGGTGTTCAAGATGCAAAGATTGAGAAATTCAATAGTACATGAACAGACAACATTCATAAAACTTTGCTCCCTAAAAGGTGGCCAAGTATTATAATGCAGCAATGCTGACTTATCAATTGATGATGCCACTATTGGTTTGAACATACTGAATGGGGAAAGGCAGCAAATGCCGAAAGTTTAGACAGTTCAATTTCACAAGGTATGTAATTTAAGATGACAATGGGGTTGAAAATGTGCAGATGGACTTAAACCATGGTGAGATTGTGAATGGAGACTTCTCCAAGTTCTCTGGACAATATGTTGAGTGCCACCTCTACTTGACAGACACAATTACATCTGGAAGTTTAGGACAGCTGATGATTCCAACAAAACCACCACCACAGAACAAATTATCACCCATGTCATGGCTTCTTTGAAGCATATCACTAGTGTAGAGATTGATCATGAATCTTCTAATTGTTTGATGCTTACATACCCCCCCCCCGTTTGTTAACAAACCAAAAGCCCAGCATCAAAAGTGTTATCAGAATGTGTACAGTAACATACTATGGGTAGAATAAGACACTCACAAGCAAGAATTAACTCTTGATGCTGCACTCACTGATGCAGGTACAGCTTTTGCCCCCAGCTTTTGAATCATAACCTATCACAGATGTAGACACCAAAGTATATGTACTCAAGGGAATAAATGGTCTTTCACCACTCACATAAAAGAGAATTTTACATTAAAAGCACTAATCTATAAATATTGAGTACATCAAATAAGCATCTTTTTATGATCAACAAATTTTGCAGTCGTGAAGCTAAAAAATATATTGACAGTCCAGGAATTATGTTTTTCTTCATGTTTCTTCACTTTTTTTGTTATACTGCCAAAAATTAATTTATTGCCAAAGGCGGCATTGACTTCCAAGTTTCAATGCTGCTGAAATACTTGGAATATTTCTTGTCATGGCAGAGACCTGGTACAAGGGCTCTAAAATGAGAACAACAAAGTTCTACATATATGATAGTAGCCCTTTGTTGACCCCCTCCCCTCTAAAAATGATTCCGCGGGATATATTGAACTGGCCTTCTGACAATTATGGCAGGAGTAATGATTCTAAATTTATTATTTGGATCGTAGTGTCCGCTATGTCTTGATAGAGTCTATAGGCTAGTTATCAAAAATTGTTAGATAGAGTCTATAGACTAGTATTTTATTGATTGAAGAGTCTTTGATCAAAGAGTCTAAACTGTCACAAGGGATTGACATAGTCTATGGACTAGTCAAAAATGTGAAAACCAGAGTCTATCGATTAATGCAATAAAAATACATCAGGATCTATAGACTGGCACCTATTATTTTTAAGTCTATAGGCTACCACCCTCACAGACATAGTCTATAGACTAGTGAGCGCTTTGAAATACAAAGTCTATAGACCCCTCCTCTATTCACAAGTGTCAGTTACAAACAGCCTTTAGGCAGGGGGTCTACAAATGGTTTTTTGCCAAATTTTTTGGAGTCTATAGACTAGAGTGGGGTCTATAGACTAGGGGGGGGGGGTCTACAAATGGCTACTAATGTATACAAGCCATGAACTATTCAAGCTTACTTAAACATTATCATTTTACTTTTTTCAATACATGAGATTTTGTTCATTTGTAACTCTTTTTGAGGTTCCTAAGCTTTTGTTGGATAAGCTAAAGCACTACAGTGGCAGGCATTCCTAACAACTTCTCCCCAGATAAGATTCAGGGAACTACATTTCATGTTTAGGTGATAAATTTCCAAACACTTTACATAGCTACCTCAAGAGAGTATGGTATGAACAACTAATAGAAATACAAAAAGCAATAGAAGTATGAGTACACCTTGATGCTTGCTAGGGAGAGAAGAATTGTGATTTGTGCTACATGAAAGCCCAAAGAACTTGTGGTCATAATCATTACGTTCTGTCCAGTCTGACCTTCCTTATGTGGGCCCAATACCGGCTACTGTATATCACAATTTGTAAGACCCCCCAAATGTTCAAAGACAACCAATTAAATTACATTTAATAGTTAAAGGGAAAAGCCAATCTCCAGTCTCACCGCTAGACCATGGCACCCTGGTTTGAAGATGTCTCCTGTTGAATGGGATCGATCTGAGAACAACCGAATTGCCGCAAAGCAGAACGTGTTCTACAGCGAATGGATGATGTGGCCAAGGGCAGAGAAGTTTCTCCAGAGTACAATGAGCCCGTTTTCCCAGAAACCCCACCTGAGTTTTATGGCAATGCAAAGAGGGGATGGCAAGAAGGGAAGGGGCAAGAAGTGAGGAGATTCTTCATTTGGGGATTATGATGGTGGTTTTATGGCAATGCAAAGAGGGGCGACAAGAAGGGAAGGGGCAAGAAGTGAGGAGATTCTTCATTTGGGGAAGGGGCAAGAAGTGAGGAGATTCTTCATTTGGGGATTATGATGGTGGTTTTATGGCAATGCAAAGAGGGGCGACAAGAAGGGAAGGGGCAAGAAGTGAGGAGATTCTTCATTTGGGGATTATGATGGTGGTTTGTGTTTCAATATCTGTGTTCATTTCAGTGTGTAGTTTGCAGTTGAATTCTGCTGTTCTGGATGTGTGAAGCTGCAGTTGAACTCTGCTGTTCTAGATAATAACTTAGAAGAACATTTTTTTCCACAGAAAACAGAGGTAGTATTGGGGGTACAATTATGGGGTACGGGGGACGAAATGGTACAGTGGTGAAATAAACCCTCCAAAAAAGTACAACAGATTTCTTGTTATCTGTCATGATGATGTTATTTCAAATGGCGCACACAAGGTTTGCAAAATCTTAAAAAAGAAGGTAACTGCTCAAAAAAAGTTGAAAACACAAGTTAGAAACATCATACACTAAATGAGATCTAGCAAAAACGTTATGTTACCAGGGTTTGTGGCAGGTGATCCAAATCTGTAGTAATCTCAAAAATAACCTATTACCTTATCAAGGTACTGTAGGAATGGAAAAAAACGTAAAAATCACAGAATTATCCTCAAAAATAAAACCTCCAATTAATTATCCAACGTCAATAATAAATTTTAGGCCAAACTGAAAAATGTTGACTTTCTTGAGAAGATTTTTACATTGTTGGGTATAATTTTTTCTTTGACTTCTAATCAGTGTCTAGAAGAAAAGTACCAGCAGCCGCTGCAAGATTTTTGTAGCGAGCTAGACAAAATGCGATTCGTAGCGACAGAGGAAGACGTACTCTAAAATAAAGTAGCTTGTCTACACTTAAGTAGTACTGTAAATCACAGTTGCAAATGGGCGCGAGCACCTCGTGCGCTTTGCGCGCGCCGCACTCGCTTTTGCGCCAATTTTTAAAGTGAGATATAATTTTTAAGGTAAGCAGACATCAAAACATGATGACTACCCATGTACCCCAACCTGAAAAAATATTTTTTTACAGGTAAGTTCAATTTAGCTTATAGTGTAAGCACCTGTTTTGGCAAAAAGTGAAAAAACTGTCTCACTGAAGAAGAAGAAGAAGAAGAAGAAGAAGAAGAAGAAGAAGAAGAAGAAGAAGAAGAAGAAGAAGAAGAAGAAGAAGAAGAAGAAGAAGAAGAAGAAGAAGAAGAAGAAGAAGAAGAAGAAGAAGAAGAAGAAGGAGAAGCAGGAGAAGCAGGAGAAGCAGGAGAAGCAGGAGAAGCAGGAGAAGCAGGAGAAGGAGAAGGAAAAAAGGGGCCCAGTTTCCAACACAACTAAGATTTTGAAAAAATCTTGATTGATATTCCCATGATTGATGTCAGAAGTTTCTCACAGGGAGACCTACAATTTTTAATTTATAGCGTTCACTCAGTTCTAGCTCAATGAGTTTTTTAAAGCATTTTCTCTAGATCTAAATGTACTAATTATTTTGATAATCAATTGTGATCCCTTTAGTATCAAATATTGCTATTTTGTTACATAATTTTTTTGTCTATTTTCTGAATTAGACTTCGATGGTATTATATTCATTCATAGACCATTGCCAACCAGGATGAACCGGGCCTTGGTGAGTTTCAGATTGAGAAAAATTTCTAACAGTCCTGTATCTATCCATTCTCCTCATGCCCATGCCCCCACCCCATCACTGCCCATCACTGACCTATGGTTAATGTAGCTAAAAAGTGAAAATGAAGTTGAAATGAAATTGTGAGCATTAATTTTAACTAACTATCTTTTAGATGTTCACGTGATGGCTGAGGAGACATCTCCTGAGCAGCAGCAGGTCCACACCACAGCTCTCTCAGAGTTTGTGGTTTACAGACCCTCGGAGAGGGACAAGAAAGTAGGATCAGTACCATGGACTACAGCCAGAGGTACTGATGACTCCTTTCCAAAGGTATCATGGAATGGGCCATGCTACTAAGAAGTGTGTAGCCTACATCTAGGCTACTGTAGGTACATACCCACACGTACTTCATCTAGGCCCCTTATTGGTATCTTCAATGATTCTTCCTCCTTTACACCAAAAGGGGCCAATAGGCATGGGCAGGACACTCTTCCCCTCCATGATGAGAATATCTCTCTGCCATGAATCAAACAAATAGAACAAATGTTGAAACAACTCCACTTTCATGTCTTCCAATGAAGAGGTGGAGAGAAAAACAACCCGAGGTAAAAAACTTGAAAAGACCACGGATACACCTCATTGATCAAAGTTGTCTTCACTGGAGCAAGTGGGAAGGTTTCAAGGATACGGCAGCACTCTGCGTATGTTGATGCATTCGGTGATCCCGTCACGCAACTGAATCGTTAAGTTTCCATTGACGTGAACACGTTCAATGGTGTAAGGGCCCTCGGTTCTTACTCCCAATTTAGTTGGGTTGTGCACTTTCTTCAGAACCTGTTGCCCTGGAGCATAGTCATAGTGACATCGCTTCCTGTTAGCACGTCGCAAATTCTCATTGGCATGATGTTCGCATACGTGTGAAATGGCTTGCCAATCAGCAACTAGCGGCACGTTCAAAAACATATCCCTTGAAAAGGCAAGAGCTCCTGGAGCACTGCCTAGGGTAATGGCAACCATGGTGCGCATGGTGTGTATAGCCGTCGCTAGTGCATCGTCGATTATGTCTTGCGCCTGAGTCATATTCTGTGGAGGATTGGCATGCACTAGGGTTTGTAGCACATTGCTTACTGTTTGATGCATTCTTTCACAGACTGCATTTGACTGGGGATATTAGCTGGTGGTGCAAACATCCTTGATGCTGAACAATTCCAACAGCCATTGGAATGAAATGCCTATGAACTCACCCCCTTTGTCGTGAACACAACACATTGGTTGGGGATAGCGGCAAAGCCAGCATTGCATGAATTTATTTCAAATGTGTTTGTCTGTCTTGTTATCAATCCTGATAAGCTTGACTACATTCGAAGCAATGTCAATACAGGTCAGTGCATTGAACTACACTTTTCGGCCGTTAACCTTGACTTCCCAAGGTCCAATGAGGTCTATGGCCACATAGAGAGCATTTCTTTCTCCATTACAGTTTAATTCTGCTGTGATTTTGACAGCTTTCGAGAGAAGTAGGCAACCGGCCTTCCTTCCTGTACAATGCAAGCTCCCAACTGGAAGTCTGAGGCATCTGTGTAAATGTCAACCCTTTTTTATGGTCTGGGTAGGCCACGAGAGCGTCGGCAGCCATGAGGGCATGCATTTTGTCAAATGTTTGTTGTTGTTTGTCGATCCAAATGATTGGAGCACGCTTTTTTAACCCGGACTGATCAGTCAAGGTTTGAGAATATGGGCACGCCTGGGCCACATATCACGATAATAATTAACACAGCCAATGAACATGCGCAGTTCTGTGGCGTTGCTAGGGCGATCCATGTGTAGGATAGCCTCAGTTTTCTTTTTCCATGGCTTAAGGCCTCGGGGCGTAAGCCAGTAGCCGAGCCAGTCAGTTCCCTGAACTGCCCACTTGCATTTCAGCGGATTAATAGTAAACCCATTCCCGCAATCTTGTCAAGATCGTGGCAAGGAGTTTTATGTGGTGATCCCAATCTTGGGAAAACACACCAATGTCATGAGTGTAGACGTCTGCATCCTCAATGCCAGACAGGACACTTTCCATGATGGACTGTGCTATGTCAAGGGAGCACTTGAGTCCCATGGGGAGCCGGGCGTACTTATATTTGCTGAATGGTGTAATGATTGTACATAGGTCTTGACTTTCCTCGTCAAGCTCAATGGTGTAGTATTGCATACTTACATCCAGTTTGGTATAAAACTCATACCCGGAGCGTTTGCGCAGAATATCCAATATGATCGGAAGAGGATACTGGTGACGTTTAATTACCTTGTTGAGTTGGTGTAAATCAATAAATCCAACGTACTTGACGGGATGATAAAGGTAGGAGAGGCCCATTCACTTTCTTGTGCTGGGATAAGTACTCCAAGTTCAACGAGATGATCTAATTCCCGTTTGAACGTACTCATGTGTACGTGTGGTACCGGATAAGGTCGTGCGTGTACAGGTTTGGCATCTGGTACCAATTCTATGTGTACCTTGCGATGTGGGTACAACCCAAGAGTTCCGTCGAAAATCTTGCTGTTGTCCTGCGACACCTGAAGTAGGCCTTTCTTTTGGTGTGAATTGAGATGTGTTTGCTTGTCTACGACTTCAGCGACATCTGTCCATTCATATTTGGCATCTAATATGTTGGTGGCACAACAGCTCAACCAATCTTTGCTGAAGAGCTCATCTTCTGCTTGTATGAAAAACATGTCCTCCATTGCATCAGAGTCCTTGGAGTCTAGGCCACCTGGGGGCCGCAAAGGAAGGGAACAATCAAACCATTCCATTTTGCCTTCTGAGTAGTTGAGTTTAATTCCTGTTTTCGACAGGAAATTTGTACCCAGGATAACGTTGTACCTGACATGATCATTGTCAAATACTAATGCCTTTTGTTGACTGATGCGCCGGTTTTTGTCAAACTCTGGCAACCTCAGATCTCTGAGTGTTACAACTTCCTGCGCTTGAAGTTTTCCAGGAAGCATGGAAATGTTCTTCGTTTCACTAATTGTCTTAGTAACATCCTTTGGCAGTAAGACTGATCTCTTGATCATGGATACAGTTGAGCCGGAGTCAAGCAGAACTCGCAAGAGTCTTCTGCTTTTGACTGCTCCAATTGTATCTGCAGTACAGATAGTAACTGGGCATTCACGATGGGGCACAATGATCTTTGGCCCGTGATAGTTGTACCTGGGTTCCTTGAACTCCAGTTCAAAACATTCAAGGTTTGGGAAAGAATTGGTCTTCACAGCAGAAAAATGGAGTCGTCGGTGGAGGAGTCATCTACTTCCTCTAAGCTAGGAAGTATACTACCTGAATCATCATCATAGTTTGAAAAAGTTCCATTTTTAAAACTAACGTCATTGTTGTCGGTAACTATACTTAGTTTAGTGACACTACAAACTTCTGGATCAAATTCCATGTCAGGAACGTTGATACGTCTTGGGACGATGAAAACAATTTCCGCTGGCGCAGTTCCTTAGGCAGTCTTGCATCTGTCCTTTTTGGACTTCTTGCTGGTTGCAGCAAAGGTGGCGTAGATACTGTCGCCATCTTGAGCCGGTACGTGGCGATGTCCATCGTCATCGTCGTCAGAGTAGGATTGAGTCCTTTTGGGACAGCGTGGGCTGGATGTTTCCTGCTCCTCCATGTGGTGGTTTGCAACCGACCTGGATGAGGATGCAGAGCGGGGCCTGACAGAGGAACTGAGGGAGGAGTTGGAGCGTCCACGAGAGGTAGACTCGGAACGCTTGGATGCATCGTCATTGTACATGACGTGATGCTTGTCCTTATCGTGGTGGCGACGATCATCGCTCTTGCCGTCGTGGCCACGGTGTTTGCCATCACGGTCGCTGCAATGGTCGTGCCTGTGCGATGCCTTGTCGCA
The DNA here is from genome assembly GCA_013187285.1 of Cyclotella cryptica. Lineage (NCBI taxonomy): Eukaryota > Bacillariophyta > Thalassiosirophyceae > Thalassiosirales > Thalassiosiraceae > Cyclotella > Cyclotella cryptica. The sequence continues at coordinate 509,399 of JABMIG010000053.1, forward strand.
GGTACTGCCGTTGCGTTCGTGGCGGTGGCCTTGATCGCTGCAGTCGTAGCGGTCGTGATGGCGGTAGCCGTGACAATCATGACAATCGCTCCGACCGTACAAGCTGGCACGGCGTCAATCAGGATGAGTCATCTTGGAACCACATTTGCACGGTTTCTTGGAGCTCCTTTTCTTGGCGGCCTTCTCGGTTTTCTCCTTCTGGAGTTGATTGAGTACACCGTTTGCTCGATTGGCATTTTGGCATTGCTCAAAGAAGCAGACGAGCAAGACAAGGTCGTCGGGCAGAGTCTTGTGCATTTCCGCGTACTTCTGCTGATGCTTCTTTGGCATCGAGAAGAACATCTGCTCGATCTTCTCCATTTTTGTGGGCAATTCCATCGCCATTGCCGAACAAAGGAGCCCTTTCTCAAGGTAGCCCATGAGCTGCACTCGTCGTCGCTGTAGTCATGCATCGGCATGAGTGCGGGCTTTCAAGCCGTACGAAACCAGCAGATCGGCTGGTCACTGATGTTCGGGAACCCGGCAAGTGCCTTGACATAGTCTCTTTGACATTCAACGAAGTTCTTGTACATCTTGCTTGCATCGTCCTGGCATCGCATGGATACCATGTTTGACCATTCGGTCAGACCGACCTCTTGGAAACATTGTTCCAAGAGCGGGAACAATGTAGGCCCGACGCGCTGCTTGTTCGCAGGCAATCGCGAAATGATCTACGACTCAAAGTTGGGAAGCGTTTGCACGAGGAAGAACTCAGGGCTGAAGCGGGCATGGTTGGGCACGATGCTTCCGGTCAACTCTTTCCTGTTCATGGTGAAAGAGATCTTGATCCGATCGGGCTGCTTCAAGCCTCCGCGATCACTCAATCTGAAAGACTATCCGGGCCCAGAGAGGTCCACATGTTGTACCACGTGAACCGTGGTGTCAAGAGGGCCTTGAGGAGGTTGGACATGGTGGATAACCATTTTTAGGACTATAATTATAGTGACCTACGGTCAATGTAGTCTAAAAAGTGAAAATGAAGTTGAAATGAAATTGTGAGCATTAATTTTAACTAACTATCTTCTAGATGTTCACGTGATGGTTGAGGAGACATCTCCTCAGCAGCAGCAGGTCCACACCACAGCTCTCTCAGAGTTTGTGGTTTACAGACCGTTCGAGAGGGACAAGAAAGTAGGATCAGTACCATGGGCTACAGCCAGAGGTACTGACGTACTCCTTTCCAAAGGTATCATGGAACGGACCATGCTACTAAGAAGTGTGTAGCCTACATCTAGGCTACTGTAGGTACATACCCACACGTACTTCATCCAGGCCCCTTATTGGTATCTTCAATGATTCTTCCTCCTTTACACCAAAAGGGGCCAATAGGCATGGGCAGGACAGTCACTGTCCTGTCATACCTCTCCATCACTCTATGTATTATATCTGCAAGACTAGCACCAAGTATGACCCACCTAGAAAAGGCATCATTCATCCATCACATCACTTGAGAAATCAGATCACACCAGTCCAATGCGGTATCAGAAACCAGAAATCAAGAATGATTCAAGTCAGCAAATGTTATGTTATTGAAGAAAGGGAGTGACCATCACTGTTCAGCACTCTCTATCTCTGCCCCATCACTTCCTCTGCTTTTCCTGCCCTTCAACTTCCGTCCCAACAAGTGGGTCCATGTGTAATACCACTCTGACCAAAAAGTAATGTTTAGATGATATCTTGTAGATGAAATGTCCAAGTGTGCCATGAACTCTACTTGGGATTAATCTTACTTAGGGGAGCCGTTATTTTGGCGACTCAACACATTTGGCGATATCACGGTTCCTGCTATCACAGTTGCGCAAAACAAATTATCAAGATTTTTTTAAAAAATCTTAGTTTATCACTGAGCAGGTTTCTCCTTCTTCTTCTTTGTCTTAAGACTTTTTTTTCACTATTGGATTTTATAGGTGAATGCATATATACACTTCTGGAAATACCCGTAAAAGCCTAAGTTTTTAGGTTTATACTCATGGGTATTCTTTAACTGTTGATATGTGATTACCTCTAAAATTATATCTAAAAGCAATTTGTAGCATGGCCAAAAACTGTGCTCTTGAGCAGCTGTAAAGGGAAACGGCATAATTCACATGACAGGGATCACCAAAAATAATATTTTCATGTTAGGGTACGATAGTATGATGTTAGACACATCACAAAAAATATTTTCAACGTGAGCGGACAACAACGCAAATAAGGCATAATTCACATGACAGGCATCACCAAAAAGTTTTTCTATGTTACATTAGTACGCTAAACGCATCACCAAAAATTATGTTTAACGGAAGTGCCTTACTTACATCTTGAACCAAAACCACCATTCTACGAGAGAAGTTCAGTTTAACACTAAAAAAGTCGTGCCCGTGCGCACGGCGCGCCCACTCATTCACTATTTATAGGGCTCAGTCAAGTGTCGGGACCGTCTGTCATCTCCTACATACAAATACATGCTTACTCGTAAAGAGAAGCGTGAATCATCAAGCAGATGGCCACGCGCGGCCATTTTGCATTGCCCCATAACAAAACAAAACAATGGGATTTCCGCTCACGCGGACAGTCATCCCCTTCGATCTCTGTGAGTTCATGGAGTTTTGAGCCGCGAGTTGACTCATTGTCTTCCCAGCCATCGTGCCAACACGACGTCCTTAACGCCCCCTCAAAAGACAGGTTGGTTGTTGTGTTATGCTGATTTTGTTTTTTTACGTGCTAAACAATTTAATTGAAAATCGTCCTTACTGACCCTGCCATTCCTCCCCACACCCCTCCCACATCTAATCAACAACATCGTGACGTGGCCGCGTCCTCTACAATAAACAGCCGTGCTGGCAAAAAGAATCAGGTCCATTGCTCACCTGAGTGGTGAGTTCTGCCATTTTTATTTTTTCAACTATTTAATTGAAAATTGTCCTTACTGACCCTGCCCTTCCTCTCCACACCCCTCCCACATCAAATCAACAACATCGCGGCGTCGCCGCGTCCTCTACAATAAACAGCCGTGCTGGCAAAAAGAATCAGGTCCATTGCTCACCTGAGTGGTGAGTTCTGCCATTTTTTATTTTCAACTATTTAATTGAAAACTGAATGTGCTGACCCTGCCCTTCCTCTCCACACCCCTCCCACATCAAATCAACAACATCGCGACGTTGCCGCGTCCTCTACAATCAACAGCCGTGCTGGCAAAAAAAGAATCAGGTCCAATAATCACCTGACTGGTGAGTTCTGCCATTTTGTTTTTATTTTCAACTATTTAATTGAAAACTGAATGTGCTGACCCTGCCCTTCCTCTCCAAACCCCTCCCACATCAAATCAACAACATCGCGACATCGTCGCGCCCTCTCAGAGCAACAGCCGTGCTGGCAAAAAAGAGTCAGGTCCAATAATCACCTGACTGGTGAGTTCTGCCATTTTGTTTTTTATTTCCAACTATTTAATTGAAAACTGAATGTGCTGACCCTGCCCTTCCTCTCCAAACTCCTCCGACATCAAATCAACAACATCGCGACATCGTCGCGCCCTCTCAGAGCAACAGCCGTGCTGGCAAAAAAGAATCAGGTCCATTACTCACCTGACTGGTGAGTTCTGCAATTTTTATTTGTTCTTTTAAACTATTTAATTGAAAATGTCAGCGCTGACCATGCACTTCCTCTCCAAAACCCCTCCCACTTCAAATCAACCCCATTGGCCCGTTGCCGCATCCTCTCTTATCAAGAGCCCTGCTGGCAAAAAAACAGGTCCATTACTCACCTGACTGGTGAGTTCTGTCATGTTTCTTTTTTCTTTTCAACTATTTAATTGGAAATTCAATCTACTGATCCTACCGTTCCTCACCATACCCCTCCCAATTCAAATGAACTTTGGCCAACAACTACGGACTATCGTAGCATCCTGTCAGCGCAAAAACCGTATTGAAATAGTTCGAAAGGACACAAAAGAAGAGGGTAGCGAGGGAGAGTAGTGACATTTAATTGTAGTCTCTTTGTTGTCTCTGGGTCAATACTGAATATCTTAGATCTAATTGTAATATCCTTGTTGTCTCTGAATCAATACTGAATATGCATCACATTATCTACACTGAGTATGTTACATTGCATGTCTACTAGAGAGTACAAAGTCATCACCGAAGACATGTCATATGTCGCGACATTCACATGTCTTCTAGACACCCCACAAAGTAATGTCTTCCTGACATGTCGCGGCGACATTCCGAGACATGTCATCAGTGTTGCTGAATGTTGCGACATGACATGTCTTTGGTATCCCCTGGCCGACATGTTGCGTCGCGACATTCCCAACATAGGTTATCTGGGCTGTTGCAAATTCGAAAAAGACTACTAGCGCGCGACTCTAGAGAAATTTATTATGAGGCGGATCTATACCATACTCATCAACAGGCTGTTCAGCAATCACTCCCATGCTCTGCTATTTATGCGTAGCGATGAACTCCCATGTTATAAGGGCTGTTGTGAATTCAAATGAGACTCATTGCATGCGACTCCTCCTCATCCTCGGAATAAAACTTGGGCAATATTTCTCTTTCTTGCAAGACTTGGGATAGGTACTTGACCTCACCCTACTTTTAAAACTCTATTCATTCCACAGCAAAACCTATGTCCATCTTGGAACCTGGCACAACTCTACCTAGGTAGCTGCCACCTTACCATAATCAACCAAAATGGGGTTGGGGGAAAACTGTTATTCCTAACATAATTTTCACATAGTACTGTTTGAGTCACAATTACTAGAGTCCAAAAATCACATAGAAAACTATACATAGAGGGATATGATTCACAGGAAATAGTGGATCTCCATGTTCAATTGAAAGTTGAATCAGGGAGGGACAAGCACCAAAGACATAACATACAATATTTTATATTATGATCCCATGCTGTGTGAGGTCGTGACCAAAATGGATAAGTTTTTGACACGCTGAGAAGGTGCGACTGAGATCATGAGCGAGCTAGGGAGTCTTTTTGGAAACACGTGTTACCTTTGTGAATGACTCTTTCTTGTGAAAATAACGCTAGCTTGTGAAAATAACGTCATCTAGGCTATTATTTTCACAAGCTCACGTTATTTTCACAAGCTCGCGTCATTTTCACAATTTGAAAATAACGTAGTCGTGAGAAAATAACCTAGTCGTGAGAAAATAACAATATTTTACCATCTTTTTTACTATGGTGTTGTGAAAATAACGTAGTCGTGAGAAAATAACGGAGTCGTGAGAAAATAACATAAAATATTATGCTATATTCTAACGACTACGTTATTTTCTACAGTTAACGATATTTTCAAAATGTGAAAATAACCACATGATGTGAAAATAACGGATTCTTTGGCTGACGCACCAATTCAGTCACACCAACACAACTGACAACACCATGTGACTAAAAATGGTGCTGCCAAGCAAAGCACCACTGCTAAGTACCATAGTGAACAAGGTGAAAGCTGGCTCACCACTGCTATGTCACAGTTGGTGGATGTTGATGATTTTATTCCGTGGGTATTGTAGTGGTATGATGTGTTGAGAACTTGAATGTTTGTAGAGAAATTAAGTATAGCACCTCTAAAACTGTGTTAGCGCAATCACAGTAATTTTAGTGAATAGTAAAAAATTGTGCTATTTTCACACAACACTTGAATTCCCTCTACGCCAATGACATCAGAAGTGGAACTCGTGCGCGTTTGCTTTATTAAATCGGAAAGCACATCATGATGTAAGTACTACAAAAGTCGTGCCAGTGCGTGCTGTGCTAGCTTATCGGAAAGCACTTACTACAAAAGTCGTGCCCGTGCTCGCGGCGGCCACTGTTATAACTTTTTCCTTTGTTCGGGCTCTCGCGTCTGCTAAAAAATCTTGCAGCGGCTGCTAGTAATTTTTATTTCATAGAACCTGCAACTATCGTTTTGCCCTTCCGCCTCACCATCCAAGAGGGGAAAGTCCTGGGAAAGTCCTGGGAAAGTCTACGATACGTCGTCACCATTTTATTCTACCACACCGAGAGCATGAACCATCCAAGACCCACCTTCCTCACGCAATTGTTCCCGCGCTTGACGCTATTTTTCCTCCTCAGCTGCTGCTGCCTGACATCAACGGTTGTGGGACTAGGCTCGTCCATTTCTCACAGCATTCCGTACGGGACCGAAGAGTGCATGGTTATTCGAGTTCCCGCCGAGCCTCATGTTGTGAGGTGAGTGATACGGTGGGTCGGTTCATGGGCGGATGATCGTGTTGCGTGTTGATGTCGTCGTGGCCTTATCTGATGATAATTTCGAACTGGCTTGTGCGACACGAACACATGTCACATGTTGTTCCATCTGATGTTGGAATTTAATGTTCCGTGTCCGTTCATTCCCAACACAGCGGCAGCTTCGATCTCCTCGACACCAAATATTCCCCCGATCCCGTCCGAATAGCCCTCTATAACACCAAAGAAGAACTCATCTGGTCCTCGCCCCCCTCCGCTACTAAAGGTACGTTCTCCCAGCAGTCTGCGGCAGGTAAACATTGGCTTTGTCTTGAGAATGGGTTGACGTACGAACAGAATGGCAAAAATCCCGCCATGCCGCCGAATCAACGTGTGACGCGCACCATTGGATTTTCGTTGAGAATTAAAAAGAGTGGCAAGTCAAATGCTCGAAAGACGGCTGTGGAGGGTGGGGTTAAGATTGATATCGATGACACGACCTCCCGCCTCCTCGAACTAACAGACAGTCTGAATGAAAAGTTTCAAGCGTTGGTAGATCATATGTCGTTCATGAAAAGCAGGGAAATCGTTCACAGGGAGCTGCACGAGGAGACCTTTACCAAGGTGGTGAGGTGGAATATTCTAGAAATTTGCACCGTGGTGGTGGTTACTTTTTGCCAAGTCCTGAATGTTTGGTACATCTTGAACAACAGACGTAGTTCTCTCTATTGACGAGTAGGTGTCCATCTCATGCATCTAATGTGGGCACGTCGAACAAGAATAACGGATAATTTGGTGAAATACAACACAAAGTTGGACTTGATAAAACAAAGCAGCTGCTCATAGGAAGTCTTTGCTTGTCTCGTACCAATTCTGTGTTGTCTAGACATAAACGATGAATAAAACCAGTGCAAAGTGAGCCAGTCGAGGCCGATCAAAATCAGTTGCATTGGCCTGCGATGAGTCACAGAGCTCTATCACTCATGGTAGGAGCCTTGTCACAGGATCGCATCTATCTTCCGAGCAATTACATCGTATTAATCCCAAACTAACCATTTCAATTAAAAGGTACTATTGTAGTCCAATTCTTAACATTCGAATGCATAGCTTTCTCGAATTCATCACAGGACCTGGAGAAAGCAGGCATCTAAACATAATGCTACTAGACTAGAATAGTGTAGGCTTCTGCTTCTACACAAGCAAGCAAGGCAACAACACAAACCATCATTTCCTGCTGCACCACCATTACGTCCTCTCTCAATCTTACTAAATCATCTAGAATTATCACATCATGATAAACATTAAACAATATGTCAGACCAAATCTACAAAAGATATGATTTTACATCAATGGAAAAAATATTATTTTGGTGTCAACAATGCTATAAGTGTATCTTTGCATTTAGGGCTACTGCACCAGTCCATTGATTTACTACACAGTATGCGGAAGACCTGTCGAGGAATTAAGTCCACTCAAAGTTTTAACAATTTCGAACCACGTCTCAAGATTCACTAGCTTTTGTTCATTGTCTCTTTAATAACTCACAAATAATTTCCTTTTACCGCTGTGTTGCATAACTCCTGCTTATGACTTTGATACTTTCATGTCTCATCATTGCTCAATTCATCTCTTTCAACTGTTGCAGCTTTGTTACCGTCTAGGCCGTTTCTTTGAATACTGTGCACAGTTAATCCTGAGACACCACCTAGTCCTGGGACTAGAGAGAGGTCCTCTAGCTTGTCCTGGCACTAATGAGCTATTCACATCCCAGTTCCAGTTCTAGAGGAGCTCTCCATCTAGTCCAAGGACAAAGTAGCTGTATACCCCGTCATCCTAGAACAATGAGCATGTAGATCTGGAAGTGGTTGAATATATTCCTATTAACTGGCTACTATAGTGTTATAAAATTAGTATTTACCTCTTACTTAAAATGTAAGTGTACATTAGAAATAAGTACAAATACTTCAGCATACAGTCTACTAATGGACTATTGCCAACATTGATTACAAAGATCCTAACACCGGAATAACCAACAATATTGCTGCTGATCATCTTAATACCCCTGCAAGGTCTGCTGAGTAGGATGATACTTCATGTCAATATCATCATTCAATTTCTAATTGCAAAGCATTTGCAAAGCTCCAAATATAGAATGTAAACAATTGACTGCTGAGGAATGGTCAATAATTTTTGAAGTTTTCTCAATAGTGGTTGACAGAGTTTTTTCTGAGTCCGAGACCAAGACCGAGACCATGCAGTTTTGTCAGTTTGGCTAAATTAGATTGCCAATTTACTATGCCCCAACCTGTCGAGCACGTCTCTTCTCCAATGAACTTTGACGACCTTCTGAGATGAGAAGGGCTTGTTTTACAACCTTTTTGGGAAATATCATTTTATCTGTTATCTCGATGCAACAATGCATACAGTGGCGGATGAAAATGATGCAGCGGGAGATCGACGACAATATTGTAAGGTACGATGCAATACAATGTAATAGATATTACATCTGGGCATACAGGGGAAGAAGTTTATAGTAATTAACTTGTGGCCATTTAACTGCTGACGTTCAAAAGTCTGTGAATGGGCAATGATGAGATGGACAGCAGTGTGTGTGATCATGACTTTCCTTTTTGTTTCATCTTAGAGATATTTGTGGTGTCGTGGCCATTTTGCTCCAAGAATGAGATGGCAAGAATATCGTACTACTCCAACCCACCTATTTTTAGGGATAATGCCAGATGATGTCGACAAAGCGACCTGAGATGAGCCATGCTGGTCGGATTTATTACGCTCTATATTTTAAATTCATATGTAGCGTTTCAGTATGTTACATTCACGGTCTCTGTCTCTGTCTCAGACTAAACTTTGACACCTCCTTATGTTGATAAAACTAGAGGAAATCAAGCGGCTTGGAGATGAAGAGGCAAATAAATCATCAGTGGTAATACAAATATGCTCGGTAGGAGCCAGCCCCATGAAAAGGGTGATGCAGCAAAAAGGCTTGTCAGGATTGAGGGCTGAAAGGAATTGTCAGAATTACATAGGGTGGTGCCTCTAACAAAATATTTGATATCATTAATGAATTTAAGTGAGGAAAGACTTATGTTAATGCATCTAAAAGTGTTACAATGTAATGCAGACATTAATTGAGATATTCATTGCATCATGCTACCTCAGTCACCATAAGCAACCATCCAACAATCCACTAAAAGGAGCAAAGAAGCCCATGGAATCATCGGAATTTCATCATTGGTTTCAGAGATATTTGATTGAGATCAGAAAAAAGGGAGAAAAGAACATGTATTGTGTTCCTATAAGATTGATCATGATGTTTAGAACCATGCTACTACTAATTTGACTTATCTGACATAATCCGGAGAGAGAAAGCCAAACATGTTGCCCATGAGCTGCTCACATCTTTGGAGTGATTGGTGATCCAAACAGCTTCCATGAAGACAATGGAAATGGAAAGGGGTTTATTGCAAGAACAGTTTGTTCAATTGCTCAAGGAACTCAACCACAATTTTATCACCATCCATGGGAAGAAATGATCACCTAATAATCAAGGAAAGCTTGAATTAGTTAGTCAAGTGCGTGTCCACAATGATTGAGTCTCAGGTGATGATGTCAAGAATACAGCCAACATGGACTAACTTTGCTTTGTCCTACAATGTCAGCAATCAAAAACCGAAGGGAATGTTGGAATATTCTGAAGCAGCTTACAAAGCCGTCTCTGGACAGGAGTATCATCAGCAGATCAGAATGATTGAAAAGATGCTCTGCGTCCCCAATGGCCTAAGATTGACAGAAGTACCAAAACAAAGGATCAATTTCTCCTTGTTGACAAAGACTTTGGTATGGATAGCATTCAAGATGGTGAGCAGGATGGATTCTGGGACAATTCTGAGAATGATTCAGGTGAAGAGGATGAAGGTGATGTAGAGACATATATCACAGAGTGTCAAGACATTCAAGATGAGCAGGATCAATAGTAGGACACATCTGAGGATTAAGCAGGTGAATATTATGTGACGTGGGTGAAGTAGAACAAGGTTTGACAAACTCTAGAATTTGAATTAGATGGGATGGGAAAGAATAAATATGGAGTCATAGGTCATCGATATTGACAGTCATGGTGTGAAGGCTGAAACAAACATAAATAGCAAGGAAGTTGAAGAAGGGGGTAGTTGTACATCAAATTGGTTTGACGGCACATGTTACTGCTAAAACAGCAGAGACAAAAATGGACACAATAGTCCAGATACTGCCAATGAAAGAAAGAATGGTCGATAAGCTGGCAGTAACTGATCAAAAGAACAGTATGATCACACAATTGAATTAGAGTAGAACAGGACTTTTCAAAATCCAACAGAAAATCTTCTATGGCTATACCCAGTAGACTAGGTATGAGAAAGTAGCAAAATGATTGAGGCCATACAAAGAAAAGGACACTCCAAGAGGCAAAAAGAGAATACAATGTTGTGCTTCTGATGTTACTCTGTAAATGCTGTGTTGACTGGTTACCCAATTATGCCAGTTGGGGACAGTGCTATCAATCAGATTGTGGGAATTCAAATCATTAATGGGAAACAGACTTCATCACTTGATTCAAAACACTAGTACCACATGAGTTGCACCTTGACTGAAACTTCAGGCCTGTTTGGAACACTCAGTTGATTCATTGTCCTCATCCAAAACATCCAGACCATAAGTAATGCATTTTGACGTAGAGGAATAGTTTTTGGCGCAGCATGATGTGGAAACCTTTTCAGTACTTGAAATCAACATCCACTTGCAATCCATGACAATATATGATGGTCTCAAACATAACCTCAAACAATGGGTTATACTCGCATCATCAATGTCCTGTGTTGGTGCCAGCTGATGCCTGACTGTTCTCTAAACACATTTCCATAAGTGATTGTTGGGGTATGTAAGTTAGAAAAATAGCAGGCACTGCAGACAACACCAATGTTTGGACTGTTGAAAGTGATATCAGCAAGATGACACTAACATTTGCCGGCCCATTGCATTTCTGATGGTGATGAAGCTGTTTAGAAGCCGTGGGTATGAGTTATTTGATCCAACCATGCATGTCATTGATACTTACTAGCAAGTTGTCTTCGATGCATTCAAATTCAAGGATTTTGTGTGTATATTTTTGGTTATTTGAAGGGGGCAATGAGAACAACAATGATTGACTTGAAAAATTCTCAAAAAAGCAAATACAAAAGTAGAGAAATCAATTTATGAACCTGCAACGGCAGACCTCAATTGTTGTTTTTTTTCCATTTGAGTGGGATGAAAGTAATACAAATGAAATGCTTAAAAAAAGAAGTTTCATGTTGTAGCCACACTACAACAGGGTATTTTATATTTATGGTCGATTTTGGTCACTTTCCCCATATGGTCACAAAACAAATGGCTTATATAATATATTTCATCGAAGTCAGTGGCCACAAAATATAAGAAAGCATCTGTTCTTAAAAGTACGTATAGATATTTTTATTAATGTCTGTATTTATATATAGCGATTATATAATTGTATTAACTATATATGAGAACTAATAAAAATAATAATACGGCACAAAACTATTTGAACAACTTCAATGAATTTGTACGTATATTTTTTATTAATGTCTGTATGTCATTTAAAAACATTTTCTCAATCATATTCAGCAATTAAGGTTTTTGATGACAAAAATGCCGTTTTTCTGGCACACTTTTTAATTTCATGCCACGTCGCTAATTTTTGTGTCATGCTGTGGTGGAGGATGCTGCATCAATGCTTCTGGACCACCAAGCCAAACTACCAGGATAAAAATGACCGACCATGACAAACATGAACTGTTTTGCTTGTTTTGCTGAGGTGACGGATTTGTACCACCATCACAAGGACTACAAGGGACAAATTTATGGTGGAATGCATGCTGGGTTTAGAGGGCTGGGCGGCTTAGTGAGTGACTTGTCCGGTGGACTTGTTTTTGATTGTTGTTGATTGCATGATTTTGTTTGGTTGTCGTCACAGGACACGAGCCTCACGCTCCGTGACCCATCATAGTTCATCACTATGACCAACTTCATGTCAGCATGGGCACGAACTCTCATGTTGTGAAGAAAGAATTTGCCTCGGCCAACCATACTGAGAAACTCAATTCACGTTCACTTCGCAAATCACGCGAACTTCACGATCGACCTGTTTGATAGATGGTATGGTAAGAATTTTTACGTGATGGTGCTTTTTGCATAGACTGACAACAACTAACCGATCCTCTGTTGAAATCGATTTGTTATGTATATAACTTTTCTGGTACTCACGCGTTCGTTATGTACATAACATATTTACATAAAATTTAGGGCATCGCACATGATGTGGTTTGGTAAAGTTTGGTAAGAATTCTTACCTGGTCATGCATTTTTCACATAGAAGGAACCCAAAAAGACAACTAACTGATCCTCTGTTTGCACAAAATCGATTTATTATGTGTATGACTTTTCCTCCTACTCACTAGTTTGTTATGTACTTAAAATTGTTATCTACATAATTTCAGGTGTCAAGCATGATGTGGGCCAACTACAGCAAGACAGGCATGTTTGGAAGATATTTCCACGTGGATCCACTTTTGGCGATAGGCCTAGACAGGCCTTTTTTCGGAGTCGTCACTTGGTCAGTTTGTAATTCGTCCGATGTTCGTCCGACATTCGTCCCATGTTCGTCCCCTGTTCGTCCAACGTTCGTTCATCGTTCGTCCAATGTTCGTCCCACGTTCGTCCAACGTTCGTCAGACATTCTTCAGATATTTGTCAAATGTTCGTCCACTATTCTTCCAACGTTCGTTCAATGTAGACAGAGTGTTGGTTAATGCAAGTTGTACGTGCGTTGAATGAACATGTCAACGTCACAGTGCATTTGTGACAAATTTTTATTATGTGTCACTCTATCGTTGATCGTTCACGGATTGTGCAAAGCCTTTTTGTCAAAAAAGAAAGAATGATCACAATATTTTGCATTCATGCATTTTTGCAGGTATAAAAAATAGGATCAAGTACATACTAAAAATTAATTTACATTGAAAATGAAAACAGCAAACTTACTTTCAATAAGAATTAGGTATTTTAAACAGTATCTGAAGGCATTGTGGGTGGGGTTGCCAGAAAGGTGAGTTATCTGCAGCAGACAAAATTATTCAACTCCTAACTACGTATTTAAATCATGTTTTCGTGCATTGTTTTGACGTACATCTCCAATTCTTCAACGGTGATTAAAAAGTAAACAGTACAATCAGCAGTACAGAGGACATCCAAAAGTACATAAATGTACTTTGTACTCCTTTGTGATTTCCCATAGAAAACATGTTGATTCCCATGTGGCAATGTGCCTTAGGATGTACTTTGTACTCTCAAAAGGGAATAGTACATTTAGCTGAATTTGTATCAGAATTAGTCAAAGAAGCAATATGTTATATATGTGTATTCTTGTAGAGTAAATCTATTTAGTTTTTTCATATTAAGAACACTAGCTGTGTCATGAAGGTGGGCAGAGACAGAACCAAATACAGTACTAATACCATTTGGCAAAAGCACTGTTTCAACGTTAATACCATGGCACTTTTTGCACCCCATGTAGAACGCTCGTTGTGTTTGTGCATATCTTTCTTTTCTTGGAGCACCTACATAATCTCCATCTGGTTCTGAAAATGGTTGACAAATTCTGACAATCGAGCAATCAATGAAACCAAATATATCAAATGTCAGAAAGTTTAGACTTTTGACTTCAACAATTCTTCCATCAACATTGTGTCTTATTTTATCTTGATTTACTGTTTGTTGTATTGCATGGAAGAATATTGGGAAATTCTCTAAAAACCTTGGTGACCAATAATGTTTCAGTATTGCTTATCAAGGTAAAAGAAGATCCAGCAGCATGCAGGTGACCATCTCTTTGGACTCCCTCAAAAGACTAAATTACACATGTCAGTATGAGGCAGACCTTTTTCATCCTTGTCATGAAATATAGAAGCAACTCTAATGGATGAAATGCATAACAGCATGGAGTTGAATTGACTAAAGTGGTGCTGTTTGCTACTGAAACCCCTGTCAGACCTGCAAAAGTAATTTCCTGGTTGCTAACTGCTTGAAATATGTTTGGTTTGCTAGCAACCAGTGAGTACATTTCAAGGGGAAGCCATGAAATGACATCCTTGGTTTGCCATTTGATGTTGCAGAGGCATCATTGTGATGACAATTGTGGCTAGGTCTCCTAACTGACAATAATCTGGGATGATTTCCTGTTGTCAAGTATTAATGTGGTAACTTCGACATATTATGATGTCAACTAAATTATACTTATCAGTTATTAGGACCAATAATGCAATGTGAGAAAAAGACAACTGTCCTCGAAAAAGACATGTTTTTTCAAGCTTTTTTCTGTATGCAATCGGGATCGAGAGTTGTATGGTGGTGTTGTACAAGAGTGTATTGTACCATACAACACTAAATGTGGGATCTCGTTGTGCCACCTGTTTTGAGACTCACAGAAATTCACAAATACAAGAGGAGAGGATTTGGGTGAAAACGAGTGGATTTGGGTGTATCCATTTAAAGTTGCATTGATATAGTTCAATAGTTTAGTTTAAGGAGATATTGCTTTGTAACATTTTCCTTTTACGACAATGCATTTATCATTCATGATCACCTGTGGGAACTTTTCCATTTCATGAAGCAAATAGACTTCCCACTCAAGGGCGATGAATGGTTTGTTCATTAGAGAAGACAATATAGGCGGTGATTATAGTTGTTGAGGCCGCTCCGAGTTGGAAAATTCACCAAGCAGAAGGTTTAAGTTCTCACCTTGGGACTGCCGTTGGTTTCTCCACCCACAATTAACAAACTAATACCTGCCATGGTGGTATATTGTAATTCTCAAGTGCAGTGGGCAGATAGGATAACAGATGCTGGGGGCGAGGCAGAAGAGGAGTTGGAAGTCAGATGTCAATCTTGCAACAATCATCCATGGAAGGTTATCTGACCAAATGCAACTGCTGATGTGTCGACTCACAATTCAACAATGAATCCCATGGATGGTTCATAATTCTCTTTCACTTTGGTTGCATGGTATAGGATGGTTAATTATCCAAGCCATTGAAATAATTCAAAGTATAAATTATTAAATTAATGACTCATTAGGCACAAATTAAAACCCACAAACTTATTTTCTCACGCTCAAATATTAAATGATATCCCTGCTGCACCATCAACGAGCCCTTACAAAACCTAGCCTTAGCTGAAAGATCATCTGTCAAATTTTGTCGATTGTCAACTCTTTCATATTTTCATCTGTGTCGAGTTCTCTTTGGCCTTCTACGAACCACAAAAACAACAGTTTATCAAATGTGCTGGGCGACAAATCCCATTGCTCATTCAATCTGTCTTTCCCAGCGCAACCACCATAACTACCACAGAATGGACAGCAAGACCTGCAAAAGTAATTCCTGGTTGCTAATTGCGTGAAACATGTTTGGTTTGCTAGCAACCAGTGAGTACATTCCAAGGGGAAGCCATGAAATGACATCCATGGTTTGCCATTTGATGTTGCCGAGGCATCATTGTTGTGACAATTGTGGCTAGGTCTCCTAACTGACAATAATCTGGGATGATTTCCTGTTGTCCAGTATTAATGTGGTAACTTAGGCATATTATGATGACAAGTAAAGTATACTTATCATTTATTAGGACTAATATGCAATGTGAGAAAAAGACAACTGTCCTAAAAATATATGGTTTTTGTCATGCTTTTTGTATGCAATTGTGATGGAGAGTTGTTGGTGTTGTACCAGATACATATGGTCCATCATACCGTATGATACAAAATGTTGGATCTTGTTGTGCCACCTGTTTTGAGACTCACAGAAATTCACAAATACAAGAGGAGGGGATTTGGGTGAAAACGAGTGGATTTGGGTGTATGCATTTACAGTTGCATAGATATTGTTCAATAGTTTAGTTTAAGGAGATATTGCTTTGTAACATTTTCCTTTTACGATGAAACTTTATCATTCATGATCATCTGTGGGAACTTTTCCATTTCACAAAGCAAATAGACTCCCCACTGAAGGGCGATGAATGGTTTGTTCATTCAAGAAGACAATATAGCCGGTGATTATAGTTGTTGAGGCCGCTCCGAGTTGGAAAATTCACCAAGCAGAAGGTTTAAGTTCTCACCTTGGGACTGCCATTGGTTTCTCCACCCACAATTAACAAACTAATACCTGCCATGGTGGTATATTGTAATTCTCAAGTGCAGTGGGCAGATAGGATAACGGATGCTGGGGTTGAGGCAGAAGAGGAGTTGGAAGCCAGATGTCAATCATGCAACAATGATTCATGGAAGGTTATCTGACCAAATGCAGCTGCTTGATGTTCGACTCGCGATTCAACAATGAATCCAATGGTTGGTTGATAATTTTCTTTCACTTTGGTTGCATGGTATAGGGTTGTTAATTATCCAAGCCATTGAAATAATTCAAAGTATAAATAATTAAATTAATGACTCATTAGGTACGAATTAAAACCCGCAAACTTATTTTTGTCACGCTCAAATATTAAATGATATCCCTGCCGCACCATCAACGAGACCTTACAAAACCTAGCCTTAGCTGACAAGACATCTGTCGAATCTTGTTGATTGTCAAATCTTTCATTTTTTCTTCTGTGTTGAGTTCTCTTTGGCCTTCTACAAACCACAAAAACATCAGTTTATCAAATGTGCTGGGTGACAAATCCCATCGCTCATGCAATCTGTCTTTCACAGTGCAACCACCATAACTTCCACAGCTAGAGCTGTCCAGTCCAGGCTCAGGCTGATTGTTGAATTTTAACTTCACCTGTCACCTGACAGAACACCATAAAAAGCGTACTGAGCAGCACACCCAGGACAAACAAAAATGAACAGCAATGAATGTCCCCATGAGGTGATGATTAAGTGAATAGAACCAGGTAATAACCACTGTAAAACTAAACCTTCCAGTCCATAAATTCCCATCTTCCCCCTCCATGTCATGATGGTTGCCATGTAACGAAAATAAATGGTACAAATGGTGCAATTTCTCTGGATCTGCAGCGAATCTGACCGAACCAAGCGGCAGGATGGGCCGTGGGTGATGATGCGGTGGGGGCGATCGTGGCAAACCCGGTGTTGCAAAGATATTTGCCATGATTGAGGTGATGCAGCGGCGGCTGCAGAAATTGTCATGGTGCTGAAGAGTAGTGTCATGATTTTATTTTTTATGTTACATAGAATCTGGTACGTTTTTTTGTGGGCCGATGTGACGCAACAGTACAATACTACAGTACAATACTACAGTACAATACTTAGGTAGAGTGTTGACGCACCCCGATTTGTAACAACAATTTCAGAATTCTTGCTGATTTTCTTTGACAAACTATAACTTTTTCTATGTCGTCAAAGGTCGTCGGCACGCCAATTTTGCGTGAAGTACTACTGTTATTAGCTAAGTTCTCAGAATAATTTTGATATATGACATGATGGGTATGCTGTGTCATGTTCCTCTTCAAATTTTCTCCCAAAGTTGTGCGGTCATGCGAAAAAAACATCGTCACCACATGGAGCCCTCATGTTACTTTGGCCATACTTTCGCAACTGTTAGATAAAACCTGTGTCAGCACTATATCAGCCTTCTCCCACCATGTCTTAAGAGGAGTCCGACCCAAAGGCCACGACCAAAAAGGCTTCCCAGGTCATAGGGACCACTCTACTAACAAAGAGCCAGATACCACAGAAATCTTAGAAGCTCTCAATTGACACAACACTTACTACATTTCACAACTATTCTTTTACATGCAAGGGAACAATAAATGACAAAAATAATGAATAATACTCAATTGATGAATCAATCTAATATATTTTTTGGCAACTTTATGATTTGTGTTAAATAGTCTAACATTTATGCCTATACTTTCAACATTGCCATCTTTGTTGTCAAATCTCTATGAGGTTGATTGTTGGATGAATTGTAATTGCTTGATGATGTATGCTTGGGGTGGCCGAGCAAAGCAATGACAAGAAGAAGAACTCGTTGATGAGAAAGGAGGAGGTGGTGTTGAAGCAACAATATTGTACAAGATGCCCGCTCTGTTTTTGTTCATGCGGAGGGTGTTGAGAATGATTATATGCAGGAGTTGATAGGGCTCCTGCAATATAACAAAAACAAAAACAAAGCAACTGAATTGAAAAAGAACAAGTTAGTTGACACATGAAAGGATCTCTTGCAAAGAAGAGTGGATGCCCCCACCATGGAGGGGTGGTCAGTGGAAAAAGAAGATGTTTTAAATAAACCCACGATCATAGTGGAAGGTGTTGCTTTAGCAGGTCGTCAAAGTTTGTCTCCAAGACAGATAAGGAATATTGTCAAGAATGTGAGTAAGGAGAAAAGGGAGGAGTTGAAGCACAAGTTGGAGGCAGGTAACTCACCTGTGATTCGAATATGGTTCATATTTTACCACCTCCCACAGTTCTTCACACACAGACATCATGGAGAAACCCAAAGGAGAGGGAGACAGCTTATTGTTTAAGGCGGCAATTTAAATATACAATTGAGGCATTAAAACAACTTACCAACAGCAAAAAGGGTGATTTCTCGTCGTGTCGTGTCGTGTCGTGTCACAAATTGTAACAAAGGTGGGGTGGTCGTAGTGGGATTTGATCTTGAAAAATATGACGAATCAGGGGGATCGCGCTCGGGATAATGTCGTCTTGGATGTGGGCTTGAATTGTGTGGCGTCGGGAGTTTTGTATCTGTGATGGTTTTTGTGGAGTGAATTGATTTCTGACGGTGCGGCGGAGATCGTCATGGTGGGAGAGTGTTGACGCGACGTGATGTTTTTTGCATAGTTCGCACGAGAAACCTAAACTCGTATATTATAATATGGTCGTATGGTCGTATGGTCGTCATGTGTTAGTCCGATGTTCGTCATGTGTTAGTCCGATGTTTGTCCCGTGTTCGTCCCGTGTTCGTCCCGTGTTCGTCCCGTGTTCGTCCCGTGTTCGTCCCGTGTTCGTCCCGTGTTCGTCCCATGTTACACTGCTACCGAAAATATAGCTGTGGCTATAGTTGCAAGAGCTCAACTATAACTCTCCCTACAGGTGCCTATAGTTGACTTATAGGATAGAAATCACAACTATAGGTCCCTCAACTATAACTACAACTATAAGCTGAGAACTCTCTCTCTCCAACGAATGGTATATTTATTGATTCCAAAGTTAATATCCAAGCATTTTCTGTCATTGAAGAAATGCTCACAATACTTTTATTATAATATATGCTTGTGGGGCTTATTTATTTTATATAACTGGCAAAATAGAGAAAGAACTAGACCCTGAAAAAGTAACCTCTAGAGTCTTTTGTCCATCATTTGTTGTCGATCATGGAAAATTCTGCAGGCAGCCTGAAATTTCACCCACATTATTTTTTGTCTGCAACAGGGACCAATTCACTTGCAACATGGATATAATGTTGCAAATGAGGGGAGAAGGGTTTGCTGACAGGAGGAGTGAAGCTTGCACTGGGGACAAATAATACGGTTGGGGGATAGTTGATTTGCTCTCCGCTGTGTGATGTTTTGCAGGATCCGGTGTGAGTATTTTACAGGCTCCGCTGTGTGAATTTTTGCAGGCTCTGCTGCGAGTTTTTAACAGTGTCAGCTGCGAGTTTTTAACAGTCTCTGCTGCTTGTTTTTGACAGTTTCCGCTGCGTGTCTTTGACAGTCTCCGCTGCGTGTCTTTGACAGTCTCCGCTGCGTGTCTTTGACAGTCTCCGCTGCGTGTCTTTGACAGTCTCCGCTGCGTGTTTTGACAGTCTCCGCTGTGAATTTTTAACAGTCTCCGCTGCTAGTTTTAACAGTGTTGGCTGCTAGTTTTAACAGTGTCCGCTATGAAGTTTTAACAGTGTCCGCTATGAAGTTTTAACAGTCTCCGCTATGGAGTTTTAACAGTCTCCGCTGCGAGTTTTTAACAGTCTCCTCTGCTGTGGGTTTTTAACAGTGTCTGCTGCGAGTTTTTAACAGTCTCCGCTGCTAGTTTTTAACAGTCTCCTCCCCTGCTAGTTTTTAACAGTCTCCTCCGCTGCGAGTTTGTAACAGTCTCCGCTGCTAGTTTTTAACAGTGTCGGCTGCTAGTTTTTAACAGTCTCCTCCGCTGTGAGTTTTTCACACGCTAAGGTGAGTTTTTAACATTGTCCACTGCAAGTTTTTAACAGTGTCTGCTGCATGTTTTTCACAGGCTCCTCTGCTGTGGGTTTTTAACAGTGTCCGCTGTGTGTTTTTCACAGTGTTGGCTGCAAGTTTTAACAGTGTTGGCTGCAAGTTTTTAACAGTGTTGGCTGCAAGTTTTTAACAGTGTTGGCTGCAAGTTTGTAACAGTGTCTGCTGTGTGTTTTTCAGAGGCTCCTCCTCTGTGAGATTTTCACATGCTCAGGTGAGTTTTCAATATGCTCTGCTGCAAGTTTTTAACAGTGTCGGCTGCATGTTTTTCACAGGCTCCTCTGCTGTGGGTTTTTAACAGTGCCCGCTGTGTGTTTTTCACAGTGTTGGCTGCAAGTTTTTAACAGTGTTGGCTGCAAGTTTTTAACAGTGTTGGCTGCAAGTTTTTAACAGTCTCCGCTGCTAGTTTGTAACAGTGTCTGCTGTGTGTTTTTCAGAGGCTCCTCCTCTGTGAGATTTTCACATGATCAGGTGAGTTTTCAATATGCTCTGCTGCAAGTTTTTAACAGTGTCGGCTGCGAGTTTTTAACAGGCTCCTCTGCTGTGGGTTTTTAACAGTGTCCGCTGTGTGTTTTTCACAGTGTTGGCTGCAAGTTTTTAACAGTGTTGGCTGCAAGTTTGTAACAGTGTTGGCTGCAAGTTTGTAACAGTGTTGGCTGCAAGTTTGTAACAGTGTCTGCTGTGTGTTTTTCAGAGGCTCCTCATCTGTGAGATTTTCACATGCTCAGGTGAGTTTTCAATATGCTCTGCTGCAAGTTTTTAACAGTGTCGGCTGCGAGTTTTTAACAGTGCTGGCTGCGAGTTTTTAAAAGTGTCGGCTGCGTGTCTTTAACAGTGTCTGCTGCGTGTTTTTCACAGTGTCTGCTGCGTGTTTTTCACAGGCTCTGCTGTGGGTTTTTCACAGGCTCTGCTGTGAGTTTTTCACAGGCGAAGGTGAGTTTACAATATGTTCCGCCATGTCCTGCCGCGGGTTTTAATATGATCTGCTCTGAGTTTTCAATATGTTCCTGTGTGAGGTTTAGATACTGTCCTTTGTGAGTTTTTCTCGGGCTCCACTGACTGCCAGTTTTTCACAGGGTCCTCCGCTGAAACAGGCACGCTGGGCGTTAGCTGTTAGTTCCAATGCTCTTTTTGCGGTGAGGTTTTGTCCAGGCGCTGTTAGAAGTATTTTGCAGACTCCATTGCTAGTTTTTCAGGCTCCAGTGCAATGACAAGAGCCGGGAGGGGAAAGGTAGCTGAAGGTGACATTTTGTCCTGTGTGTCTCGGATGGACATAATTTTTGATAGTGGGCAGAGCAGTGTCTGTGTTTGTGCTTGGTTGGACGTCGTGCTCCTTACCGACATGATCTCTGGCCCTGACCACTCAGGCATTGTCAGTAAGACGTACAGGGGGGATAGTTTTCTCCCCAAAGCTGCATGGACCGGGGGGATGACTGTTATTGAGGGTGGCATTTTGTCTTGGGTGTCTTGGAGGGACTTTATTTTCAATTCAATAGCGGGTGTGGAAGTGTCTGTGTTTGTTTTGAGGGATTACTTGAACCCTGCCACGCAACTTTGTCTTTGTCGCTTAGTTGGACGTCATGCTCCTTACCGACATGATCTCTGGCCCTGACCACTCAGGCATTGTTAGTAAGACGTACAAGGGGGATAGTTTTCTCCTCAAAGCTGCATGGCACGACCGGGGGGATGACGGTAACTGAGGGTGACATTTTGTCTTGGGTGTCTTGGAGGGACATTATTTTCAATAGCCAGTGGGGAAGTGTCTGTGTTTGTTTTGAGGGATTACTTGAACCCTGCCACGCAACTTTGTCTTTGTCGCTTGGTTGGATGTTGTGCTCCTTACCGACATGATCTCTGGCCCTGACCACTCAGGCATTGTCAGTAAGACGTACAGGGGGATAGTCTTCTCCTCAAAGCTGCATGGACCGGGGGGAATGACGGTAATTGAGGGTGGCATTTTGTCTTGGGTGTCTTGGAGGAACTTTATTTTCAATTCAATAGCGGGGGGGAAGTGTCTGTGTTTGTTTTGAGGGATTACTTGAACCCTGCCCGTCCAACCACTTACCGACACGATCTCTGGCCCTGACCACTCAGGCATTGTCAGTAAGACGTACAGGGGGGATAGTTTTCTCCTCAAAGCTGCATTGACCGACTGGGGGGATGACGGTAATTGAGGGTGGCATTTTGTCTTGGGTGTCTTGGAGGGACTTTATTTTCAATTCAATAGCGGGTGTGGAAGTGTCTGTGTTTGTTTTGAGGGATTACTTGAACCCTGCCACGCAACTTTGTCTTTGTCGCTTGGTTGGACGTCGTGCTCCTTACCGACACAATCTCTGGCCCTGACCACTCAGGCATTGTCAGTAAGACGTACAGGGGGGATAGTTTTCTCCTAGAAGCAACACAACACGAACCGGGGGGAGAAAGGTAGCCGAGGGTGACATTATCTTGGGTGTCTTGGAGGGATGTTATTTTCTATAGCCATTGGAGCAGTGTCTGTGTTTATTTTGCAGGATTACTTGAACCCTGCCACGCAACTTTGTCTTTGTTGCTTGGTTGGACGTTGCGCTCCTAATCGACACTATCTCTGGCCCTGACCACTCAGGCACTGTCAGTAAGACGTAAAGGGGGGACAGTTTTTTCCTAGAGTAGCTGAGGGTGACATTATCTTGGGTGTCTTGGAGGGATGTTATTTTCTATAGCTAGCGGAGCAGTGTATTTGTTTGTTTTGCAGGATTACTTGAACCCTGCCACGCAACTTTGTCTTTCCTTACCAACGCTATATCTGGCCCTAACCACTCAGACATTGTCAGTTGGATGCAACAATCAACATTAAGGTATGGTATATTGCCTTTTGTTTGATATTACTTAAGCAATGTTGGCTGCTTGGTTGGATGCTGTACTACTGTTGTACCAAGCTGTACCTCTTTGTTGAGGATGGGATAGCAATTTACAAGTATATATGTGTCGGTGTTTGTGTTGCATTTGCTTCAACTGTCTTTGTGGCTTCGTTGGACTCTGCGGTCCTTCCCGACATGAACTCTTGCCCTGATCACTCAGGTTCACTAGTAAAACGTACAGGGGGGACAGTATTTCTAAAAGCTGCACCTCACAAATTTGAAAGGACATGTTTTGTTCACAAATTAGAAAGAACATGTTCTGTGGTGGTGTCTCATTGGATTTTGTCTCTGAATGCTGAGATGGTTGCAATTTACAATAAAGCAGTTGTGTTGAAAATGTACCAGGGGACAGTATTTCTAAAAGCTGAATCTCACTAATTTGAAAGGACATGTTTTGTTCACAAATTAGAAAGAACATGTTCTGTGGTGGTATCTCATTGGATTTTGTCTCTGAATGCTGAGATGGTTGCAATTTACAATAAAGCAGTTGTGTTGGTGTCCTTAGCGACGTGAACTCTGCTCCTGATCACTCATGCATTACTAGTAAGACATACAGGAGGACAAAACCTTTCTATGATTTGTGATATTTCTGTTTGTGTGTATGTAGCAATACTCCTCTTTTATTTGTATATTAGTTCATATGCATTTGATGCATATTCTTTCAAATTAATTTAATATAAATTACTGGTTGAATGTTTTAAATGCTTTGTTTTCAATAAAAGTTCCAGATATGATAATTCAATTCATCTGACTTATTCTACCAGTACCTTGATCGAAGTGTATCTGTCCTTGTCCATATTCATTAAAACGATGTGCCCAATCACCTCCCCTGCTGCCTCCATGTACAAAGAAATACTCCAGTGATTGTCTGGAACCTGTCACACTAGGCGGTCCAATACCCATATCATTTGCATGATTTACATAAAAGCTTCTGACAGACCTAGACTGATATTGCCAGTCAAGCAAGGCAAAAACATATTCAGTTTTTGGGAATGACCCTCCTCTACCAGGTAATGTTTCCAACGATGGCAATACAAACAAAATTTTATTCTCTATTGATTCCCCCTTTTTGTTGAATTGGTCATTGTGCTGACCAACTGACCAGGTTACTAATGACATAGAGTTGCACGAGAGATATGCTCTTACCATAGCTGCATACGATCCACTTGTTTCAAAGACCCTACGTGAATATTCTATGGACATTAGCTCAGAATTGATAGCACCAACAGCAAACTTTGAATGAATAATCTCAAGAAAGCTGTTGTTCAATTTTTGAAACAACAATGTTGCAATCATTTTTGCATAGCAAAATTCACCAATGATTGGGAAATGGTCAATTATTGTGCCCTGCAACAGTACTGATCCACCTCTGTTAGGAGGTGAATATTTGTGGACTGCAACAGATTGTGTACCTGGTTTCACACTGTGTTTTGTGTATAAAATCCAATACCACTTAGGAGCTTGAAGAACTAGGCATGCTCCAGCTTTGTTAGGCAAGAGATATTGGTTCCGATGCAGTGCAGAAAACAGGTCTTTTGTTGTTTGATCCGAAGTGTAACCATTTGAACCACTTAGTCTTGTCATTTCATAACCTTTCTTGCCACAGAAGGGAAGTATGTTGGTGTACAAGCTTTTAACATCGCTGTTTGATATTGCTGAGTTTACAAGATTTTGCATTCTGCAGCAAAGCAGTTTTTCCCTCCACCATCTAAATCTAAATCTCCAGCAATAATGACAAACTCAGCCATCCTCCTATAACGTCTCCAAGAGAAGATTTGACAGGAAAGTAGCTCATCTATTGGGACATTTGTTCTCCCATTTTCCTTTGAAATCTGTTTGACAGGAACTTTTTGTTGGATGGCAACATATTCCACCATCCAATCCCTTGTTATGGAAGGGCTTTCAGGCATGGGAACATCAGACACCTTGATTGTTTGGTAGCTAGTTTTTGAAATATAAGGCACTTCCACTTGATTTTGCAGGTAATATTGTTCCAATGCAATAGCGTCTGATCTGGACAGTACCATGTGTGGAATAGCTGGTGTGCCATCATAATCTGATCTGGCCAAAGCATGAAAATCAACATATAGATGTTTATTGTTTGCATAGCTGCAAATGATGAGCTTGTGTGATGGAACATAAAAGGCCCCATCAAAATGAGGGCTCATTTGTCCTTTGTGTCTGTTTGCAATATAGTAGTAGTTAGGAGGCAGCAATTGCCGAACAGAGTATTGAGAGAGATATGCCATGACATCAAATGATGTAGACTCTCTGCCTGAGCAGATCTTCTTTCTCTTAGGAGCAATTTCAAGGTGTTCAGAGTCATTAGTGACATCTTCACATAACTCTTCTTCGTTTGAAGCAATTGCAATAGAGGGAAGTGGATCTATGGCAAGATTCTTGTGTAAAGAGGAGCTCATGCCACTTGGTAGATCAGATGAATTTGTACATGACATGCAAAAAGGGATATGCATGTCTTGCACTGGATGCTTTTCTATGTCATCAAAAATTGGCATCATCAGTTGCGTCCATTTGTTGGACTTGATAACATGGTCCGGGATCCTAGCTTGTCTGATGCTTTCACAGAAGTTTTTCACACATCTGAAAGACTGCTTTTTTAGACACGACTTGTTGGAGCAGCAAACCCAAACATCTCCATCAGTAGAAACTTGGAGTGGCACAGTTTTGCTTCTGCGCTGTGACGCTACAGATGCACAACACAGACAAGAGTTCATATCACTTGAAGACATGGTCTGTTGCAATAGTACACTCCTGACTATATGCATGACCACATTATGACTGGTTCGATGGTATTAAGACTCGTGAACACAGTCAAAATGCTGACTTCAAGCAATGAACCACAGGTCTTGTTGACTTGATGGCCTCAGGGCAAAACAAACACACCGGGGTTGGTTGATTGTTGCGGCTCGATTGACAGAAGGCTCAATTGTTGGCAGAAAGATGGCTCAATTGATGGCACAAAGATGGCTTGATTGATGAGCGATGACAGCTCAATATGGCATGGTGACCGCTCGAATTTGCAAGAGTGATGCCGACTCCAATTTGCGAGAGCAATGCAGGCTCGAACGAGCAAAAATGATGACGTCTCAAACAAGCGGAGCGATGCAGGCTCCAATTTGCAAGAGCGATGTGGCTCCAATTTGCAAGAGCGATGCCGGCTCCAATGTGTGAGAGCAATGCTGGCTCGAATTTGGGAGATCGGTGCCTGCTCGAATTTGGGAGATCGGTGCCTGCTCGAATTTGGGAGATCGATGCCTGCTCGAATATGCAAGATCGGTGCCAGCTCGAATTTGCGAGATCGGTGCCGGCTCGAATTTGCGAGATCGGTGCCGGCTCGAATTTGCGAGATCGGTGCCGGCTCAAATTTGCGAGATTGGTGCCGGCTCGAATTTGCAAGATCGGTGCCTGCTCGAATTTGGGAGATCGGTGCCAGCTTGAATTTGCGAGATCGGTGCCGGCTCGAATTTGCGAGATCGGTGCCGGCTCGAATTTGCGAGATCGGTGCCTGCTCGAATTTGCAAGATCGATGCGGGCTCGAATTTGTGAGATCGATGCGGGCTCGAATTTGCGAGATCGGTGCCTGCTCAAATTTGCAAGATCGGTGCCTGCTCGAATTTGCGAGATCGATGCTGGCTCGAACAGGTGACGGCGATTCTGGCTCGAACAAGCGACAGCGATGCCGGCTCAAATTTGGGAGAGCGATGATGGCTTGAACGAGCAAGAATGGCTAGAAGGGTGGCATGACGATGGCTGAAATGATGGTAGGATGACAAGATGACGTGTGGTGTTGGTGGGGCACAATCCTGTTTGGGGATTGAGAATTCCACGTGTCAAGACAAAATATTATATAATATTATGTACTGTACCTAGTCTTTTATGTTGACCTTTTGTATCTAATGTGTTTGAGGAGATACATGTTGTATTGAAGGAAATTTTATATTAGTCAGAAATACATGCTAAAGGTAATATTTGTTTTCCGTTACACCATTGGTTGTCATTTTTTAAGTTATATCAATCACCAACATCATGAGGCACATATTCCATGTACATTGATGGGGGAATGCGAAACAGAACGGTGAGAATGAGATACTTGATTTCGTGTCAATGGCTCATGTGGCCCTTTGGCTTGGTGTATTATAGGTGTTTCAGTTATGTGGCCTCCTGTGTTGTTGCGATATACCGGCAGAGGAGAGGGGTAGCGTGTGACGGGGGCGGCGTGGGCACAGGAGCTGTGGGGACAGAGGAGCTGTGGGGGCAGAGGAGCGGCAGGGAGGCTTGTGGGGATAAGACGAGCAGCTGGAGGGCTTGTGGCGGCGGCTTGGGGGGAGCAGGGGCAACTGGGGGGGAGCAGGGGCAACTCGCGGGGAGCAGGGGCAACTCGCGGGGAGCAGGGGCAACTCGCGGGGAGCAGCGGGATAGATGTGGGCAGTGCAGCCCATGGGAAGCAGAGGGACAAAAGGCATTGTAGAGTGGGGAATGTCATGTATGAGGTAGGTGCAATTTCTTTGTATTTGGAAATTTTCTACAATCAAGTATTTGGTTGTTTCAGGTGTCATTCATCAGTTTCATTAGAGAGGGGGGTAAGGGGAAATTTTGATTGCATTGGCATTCTCACCATATTGTCCCTTATTTTCTTTTCTTTATATTGCCATTCGTTTTATGTTCAGATGATGATGGGGGGGGCAATGAATATGTTGTTAGCACAAAAAACAGTGTAAGTTGTACGTTCTAATTCTTTGCTTCTTTTTTCTTGCAGAGTTATTGACTTTTTCCATGAACCATTTGCAGGGGGCATAGGCAGATCCTATCAATTCCGGTGTTTTGGTGAACACTGTGGTGCGTTGAAAAGTTGTCATATCTACCATCTCTTGACGGACTGATTTTATTTCTGACCAAAATTTGATTTCTTCCTAACACATTTGCAACCCACACTAATCATTTGTGCACTAAAAATGCAACACATGAAAAGGTGACACCTTACGTGTGAGAGTCATTTTTGCTTTTTTGCTGCTCATATAAAATGCCTGGTATTAATTTCCGTTCTTTTTGACTAAAATCAAGGATTCCCGTTAGACATGACAAACTTACGATTGGTTAATGGACCTTAGCGGCTGGATGAGTTAACGGGGAACCATAGATTGCATGCAGGTAGTAATGCAGGATACTTTGTTTATTTGACAGCACAGTGTCTAGCTTCTAGCTTTATTGTTGACCGATTTGTGATGCCGATTCATGCCAGACTCATGTGTCCATAGTATAGTCTGCAGTAAATTATAAGATTGAATTATGTTGGATCACACCAAGCCGGATTTTGTGCATAATTTGAACAAATGGCTAATGTATAAAATAGTTTTTGCTGGAGCAAAGAAGTACTCAAAATGTTACTCCTACCACTGGTCGGAGTTGCTTTTTCAGTTCCAAACGCAATCTATAGTTGACTTATAGTTAGAATCTATAGTTAGGGGCCTAACTATAAGGACTTATAGTTGGCCTATAGTAAAAAATGCATATCGAAGATAAGAGTTATAGTTGCAAAAATAATTCGCACGATGATCAACTAGCAAAAACAAGTCCACATAGGAATTAAATACATATAAATTGGAATCATTTTTTAGACATACCCGAGCCTACATACAGGCACCTATAGTTGGCCTCTTCTGCAACTATAACCACAACTATATTTTCGGTAGCAGTGTATAGTCCTATGTTCGTCCCATGTTCGTCCAATGTTAGTCTAACGTTCATCCTATGTTCGTCAGACGTTCGTCCGATGTTCGTCCGAAGGTTCAGCATAATGAAAAGTTCGTCAGAATTCGTCAGTATTTGTCAATTGGAGAATTTAATATTCGCCAAAAATGATAGAAAAGAGATCCACGTGTAAAGGATGCCTGTCTTGCAGAGGTAAGGGACAACAGAGGAAATTTGCACTATTTTTATCATTATATTTATTATTTGTTTACCAATTGTTTCTAATCAGAAGAATCCTTACTTTCTACACTAGTGACTCATATTTGATGGCATGTGTTATAGACATAATGATGTTATGTATTTAAACAAGAAAGATGAAAGCAAGAACAGGTGAGCACCCAAACCCAAGAGAGATGGTTTCAATATTTTGGGATTGCCCTGGATGTTCGATTTTGGGATTGCGACGGATCTTCGATTTTTGGATTATGCAGGCAGTATGACGTCAATATTTTTTGATTTGCAAAGGAAGTATTGTGTCAATATTTTTGGATTGCGCAGGACGTATGGTGGCAATATTTTTGATGTATGATGCAACTTTCTACACTAGTGCCTCATATTTGATGGCATGTGTTATAGACATAACAATGTTATGTATTTAAACAAGAAAGATGAAAGCAAGAACAGGTGAGCACCCAAACCCAAGAGAGATGGTTTCAATATTTTGGGATTGCCCTGGATGTTCGATTTTGGGATTGCGACGGATCTTCGATTTTTGGATTGCAGGCAGTATGATGTCAATATTTTTTGATTTGCAAAGGAAGTATTGTGTCGATATTTTTGGATTGGGCAGGACGTATGGTGACAATATTTTTGATGTTGCTGCATCATGGTGACGCTATTTTTGGATTGCACAGGAAGTATGGTGCCGATGACTTTTGACGGCGCAGGAAGTATGGTGTCAATATTTTTGGATTTGCATGAAGTATTGTATGATATTTTTGGACCGCGCAGGGGAATTTCTTGTCATATTTTTCGATGGCGCAGGTCCATGATGATGAAGAAATGGCTGCAACATGGTATTGATAATTTTGGATTCAACGCATGGGGGAGGGTACACAAGGACGCCTTGAAGGGAAAGTTCAGGCACCGACGAAAAAGGAGTGAAGTAGCTTGGCCAGAAATACCCACCAATTGTGATGAGTGGACACCGCCAAAAAAGAGTTTTACTCAGGAAAAATGATGAAACTCAGAGTATGTTATTTTCGTATCAAAGGTATGTTTATGACTTTTTTATGTACATAACTTTGCGTGAAGACAGGTAAGGCCAGTTTTGCTTCTGTGATTCTGTCTTCTGGATGAGATATGTATGGATCTGGTATGTTTACAACTTGTTTATGTATATACCATGTTGACTATAACGCATATCAACGCACCAATAATGTAATGGAACGATACAACAGGGAGTTCAATAACCTTTTTGATTCGCCAAGGCCGGGTTTATTTGTATTCTGTGAAAGAGTTTGAGAGGAAGCATCACACTGGGAGAGGTTACACGAGGAGCATTGAAGGGAAAGTTCAAACACCAACAAAAAAGGAGTGCAGTAGCTTGGCCCGTGGTACCCAAGGATTTTGATGAGTGGATACTGCCAAAAAAAAGGGGGACTCAGGAAAATGATGGAACTCAGAGTGTGTTATTTTCGTAACAAAGGTATGTTTATAAATTTGTTACATACATAACTCTGCACGAAAACTGTGTGTGAGACTGCGATTCAGTCTTCTTGATGAGATTTGGACATAACACATGTCTTTTCTTTGACCGCACAAAAGGTGATATTTGTGACGTTGTTATGTATATAATCGCGCGATCATATGTGTTCTGAGGTGTTACCGATCACTGGCCGAGCAAAGGTTAGTAACACACATGCATTTTTTTCAGGATTTTTGATGTGTGTATAATATAACATTTGTATTCTCTTTGTCCACGCAAAATGTGTTATGTTTGAGACAGTGTTATATACATAATCATGCGGATGAAGTGCCTACCCGGTTTTTTCCACAGGGCGGGGCTGCCCTGCACTGGTTTTTTTCACCCACCCTTCACCCACCCTAGGATCATGTCATGAATGAATGTTTATGGGGTAATAAAATAGTAAAAATGAATTTTATTAAGACAGGATAGTATTTTGGATTCAATTTATAACATATAAACTGATAAATCCCCCGACCATTTGCAGAAAGCGACCAAAATAGGCCAAAAATATCGCAAACCTACAACAGTAGGATAATTATGGATGCTGACAGTATTGCCAGGCATCAACAAAGACAAAGATTTGGTTCTGGTTAAGGTGGAACAACAGCTGTCAATTTGTGTGCAATGAAAAAGTGCAAAACCTTCACAACCTTCAGGGAAAATCACTCAGGTTCCTCCTGATGCAGAGCAAGATACTGATTCAAAAATAGATGACATTTCTCCTACTGAGCACATTACTGGCCCTGTTTTTACATTCACAAATTATGTAACTGCACGGCTACTTGATACCATTTTACTCAAAGAAAATTGAAGTTTCATTACAGCAATGAAACCACTGTGTGTCATTTCTATGTGTCAACTAAAGACAAATCTGACTACGTTCCCCAAGTTCTACTCATAAGCGTTCTGTTGTCAGTGAAATAGTGTTCAATTATTCCAAGCCCCTCACTACATGTCTTGTGGATAGCAACCACATGTCAATTGCACATTTGACATGAAGAGATTCTTGGCTTACATATAGACTGTTATGATGTTCTTCCATTTGAGAACAGCAATCTGCTTGCACCTATTAATTAGACTTTAGAAGATGATCCTTCATACATTGGAACCAGGCTGGCTGTATTTGAGTGAGACTGGGGAATTTCATTCCTCTAGAAATAAGAAAACATTCTGAGGGTGAATTCATTTGCTGACAATTGAAAAATGGAATGGAAAGAACATGTAATTTAGAAAAAGAATGGCAAGTTCTTACTGTTCGTACTGACTCTTTCAGCAACTTGGATCTTCATGGAGATGTCTACAACTTCCTCCATCATGATTGCTAGCCTCCTTTCATCTCAACAATACAGAGGGGAATCACAACCATTGAGCCTATTGCTACCTGGCTGTAGGACTCTAAATTAACCCAGCTTTGCAATCTGTTTCAGCCAAGACTCAGCTAGCATATTGTCATTTTGTGGAAGTAGCATTGTTTCAAAGAAAGAGAATAAGCGACCTAAAGATTGCCTTTTCTTTAATGACCTCAAAAATGTGCTTAGTGCAACTATCAAGTGTCATGCACTCTACAAATGGTGCACAAACAAAGTATACTACATTAAAGTCATGTCTGACTCATCACCCTCAGCAAAGAAATCTCTGATGACCAACCACAGTCCATGGATTTATATGTTCAATTTGCACAAGACTCATATACTTTACATCTGTCACTCATACTCCAGTCATGACTTGTGTTCATGCAATTTGATATCATATCAATCAACAATGGCAATCGAGAAATCGATTTAGAAGGCAAGCAAGAATAATGTGAATGAATTTCAAACAAATTGACAATCCAACCATCTATGAGGAACATGTCACGACATGACATGTCGGCTAGGGGGTACCAGAGACATATTTTCCTGACATGTCTCGCGATATGAAAGACATGTCTCGCGACATGAAAGACATGTCTCTGAATGTCACCACGGCACGACATAAAGAAATTACTTGAGCGAGGTTCGCAAAGACTATATGTCAAGACATCATGACATGTCACAACATTATTGCGACATACCTTCAACATTATGCCATGTCTTCACTCGCGTCAGATGTCGCAAAACATGGGACGTGTCGTGACAAATCGGTGACAATGTCGTGTCACGGTGACATGTTGATGACATTATGGTGACATATTCCACGTAGCCAACCATTGAAGCATTCAAGTATCCTTCACAACCAAATTGCAAAATGGCTTTTTTAAACCATTTCACATACATCTCCCATCAGGATAGTGCCAAAAGACTCCACCAGCTTCCCATATATACTCATCAAAATGGAGTTGTCGACCTGGGCAGCTCTCATCTTGCTGATAAAAAGGGCAGTGCTTTTCCAAAGATTATGGCTCTATCAAAGTTTTCATCTATCTCTACGGTGCTTTTTTAAATGTCAGTCTAGAAGTAGCCACATCTCCAGAAGCCAAGTTACTCCTACAATATATTGTTAAGTACTACATTAGTGCCAAGATCTCCACCCAACTCACCTCATATATGACATTGGTCCTGTGTGGTACAAAGACATCTTTCCTCCTTGAACACTCTACTCTGAGTTCTTAGCAGCTCCTATCATTGGAACGACTGTTTGGCATGAACTACATTGAATTTAATCATCCCAATGAACATCAAGATAGTGCCACTGGGGTACCTACCCCTGATTGTCACGAATTCCAAGTCAAATTGGAATCATGTAAGAAAAAAACTCTGTCACCATGACGGGTCACAAATGACAGGGCATGTCTATAATAATGATGGTCCCTTCTGAGTAGGGAACTTGCACAAACTGCTCTCATGTTGTGTAATCACAGATCACAATTTTGACATGTGTGTTATCATCAAGAAAGAGTTTATTTGTCAAACAGAAATAATGCTCTAAGGCAATGCATGTGATCCTGGTGTGTTTTTGACAAACGAATTGAAATCATATTTCTTGAAACTTTAGGTTTCTTTTTTATTGATGTTTATTTAGATCAACTTTCATTTTAAATTGACCTCGAAGCCCGCGCTGAATATTATGCCATTCATATCAGGGATCATGTTTCCTCAATCTTACGAAACGTGCAATTCTCCCTCACGCAAATTGTAGAGCTGGAAACATCAATTGGTGCATAACTTAAGTGACCCACAAAGAACGACTATATGCTGAAGTATTACCAATGTAAATTAAACTCTTCCTTAGATTTTGTTGAAGTACAAAAGGGCGACATTTCTCAGAGAGTGCAGAGCCATTTCACCACTTTCCACCTTCGTCATTAGCGACCTCACAACAAGAATAGTGCCACGGGGACACGCTTGCATCATCACTCACTTCTAAGCTGTCTAACATACCTCTACAAACTACACATCACGGCCCTACTCACCCCCAATTTACACAGCAAGGATTGTGTCATAGGATTTGTCTCACGTGGCACTTTCAGATAATCAATCCACCCAAACTGAAAGCAATACTTTTGCATTTGGTAAAGCTTGAATGTCGATATTTTCGACGGTCGAAACTTAAAACTGTTAAAGACAAGCATGGTTTCATCTTTGTTACGACTTCCCCCACAATGAATCAGCCAAACATGCAATCAAATCTTCAATCGATATTTTGACCCTGACTCGTTCAGATACGAATTTTGCCTTTATGGGTGTAGCAGTCACCATCAAAACGAGATCGTTCGGTCCTAAGAAATTCGCAGCGATTGATTGTCTGAACAACGTGAGACGAAGTGCGTCGAGTTGGCAATTTGACCGACGAACTCTCTGAAAATAGAAAGATGGAAAACCGTCAAAAATTTGCGATACGCATTACCTCACCTTTTTCTCTCATGAACAGCGAAACAAAAAGCACCAGCAAGACAACGTTAAACACAACGAAGAAGAAGGTCAACCACGAAAATTGTATCAATTGAAGCAATTTTTGTTGCTTGGCCAATTGATCTGCTTGCTCTTGCACCAAGGAACGTAATTGTTTGACATCATCCTCTAATACTGTGATTCTATTACATTCGTTTCTGTTTCCTTGCTTCGTTTTTTGATCTTTATCCATGTTTCACTTTCTTGAGATGATGGCTGGTGTCAAGTGAATTTTGTGGAGGGTTACATTATTTTATGATGTATGATACGGTACTACAACATTGCGGCAGATTGTGGCGTTGTTGAACACATGCAGGCTTTGTTATGTAAAATTACCAGCAGCCGCTGCAAGATTTTTTGGCAGGGGATGTTATTTTTGCTGGAAGCTGATGGTTAACCAAGTTATTTGAAATTCAATGACGTCAGATTTTGGGTGACGCTACATTTTGTTATGACGTTATTGTAGTCATTCTGATCGTACAAAGTTTTCGGTGAGGTTGGTACATGTTGTAATTAGAAGAAGGTTCAGTACCTTGAAACGATCGATTTTGTTCTTGGTGGTGGCTGTGCAGTTTTGCGAAAAATGAAGCGTGAATGCATTTAATCGTGAAGGCAATATATTAAATGCATTTCTGTTATGTTTTAGACGTTTCTACGTGTTTTTCTTGGGAACTTTGTGCAGTTATTTAATCACGCATATTAATTTAACACTGCATGTCGCTGGTTAAATTCCCTAGTAGTTTTTAACAGTATTTTAGTGTTTCGGGGATTGTTTTTGCAAGAGAAGATGCAACAGTTAACAACAGCACAATAGTTAGTGAGTGTTTGTTTTTGTCAGGTTCTTTCCGTCTTGTTTGCTTTGGCATTGGTGTGTGATGGTGTCGTTGATTTATTGCTCTTTCATGACTGTGAGGTTGTGAAATTTGGTTGTGAGATGCCATGGCTTCGTCGTTGTAGCACGGCGTCGTCGTTGTAGCACGGCGTCGTCGTTGTAGTACGGCATCGTCTTTGTAGCACGGCGTCGTCGTCTTGTGTTCTATTGTGTCACATGGCGTCGTTGTTCGTGCTTGCTTTTATGTTTGGAAGCTTTTACATTTCTTTGTAGCAATGTCCATTCTAACATTGTTTGTTTTGTTTTTATATCAACGACGTTGCAGTTGGAGTGAGAGCCATATTCAGGTATGTTCTTTTGATGTTGTGTCTGGTATGGCGTCTTTTTGTTGGGTTGGTACCGTTTTGGAGTGGCTGTTTGTGGAAGATGAATAGTCGATGGCGGGTTTGCTGACGGCGAAGATTTGTGGCGTTGTTGTGGTGTGCGTTTTTCAACTCTGACGTTATTTTTGTTTTATTTGACAAACTTTACCGTTGAACTAAGAGACATCTATGTATGCCCTTGTCTGTAATTGGTGTTTGTGAGTGACTGTTTGTTGGCCTTCTTGTCGGCTTGTGATTTTGTGTTTTGGCTTTGGTTATGGCTTTGTCTTGGCGGCGATTTAATTACTGCTGTTTTAGTTTAGCTTTCCAATTCTGACATCATTTTATTTACTTTTTTTACAATAGTCAGTTAAACTAAAAGAGATCCAGGTATGTACTTTTCTGTGATTGGCGTTTGGTTGTGGCTGTTGTTTGGCTTTTTAGTGGTTAGCAGTGGCGTCATAATTGTGTTATCTTGTGTTTGGCTGTGGCGTCATGTTGGTAGAAACTTATTATTTTGGCATTTGTGTCACTCTGATAAGAGCGGTCATCATGGTGATAGTGACTGATGCAAGGAGTTTGTTGTGAAGTCATCTTTTGTTTTATACTAAACGGCATGGATTCCAGTCTTATGACGATTTCAACAATACACAGTCAGATAGTGGAATTGGCTGCCATATTGTTGGTTGTGAGAATACAGGGGTCGCTGTATGTTGGATTGGTAGTTGTGGTGGCTTCATGTTGGTAGTAACTTATTGTTTTGGCATTTGTGTCATTATGGGGAGAGCGGCCACCATGTTGGTAGTGATTGATACTAGTGATTTGTTGTGATTTATATTTGTGGTTTGGTGTTTTATAATAGACGGCATGATTTCCAGGTTAATGACAAGGTCAACAATACACACTTAGTTGGGGGAATGAGCTGCCTCATTGTTGGTTGTGAGATTACAGGGGTGGCCGTGTGATGGGTTGGTAGTTGTTGTGTCTTTTGTTTGGCTGTGGATCCATGTTTGTTGTTGTCGTGTCTTTTGTTTGGCTGTGGATTCATGTTTGTTATAACTTATGGTTTTGGCACTAGTGTCACTATGGGGAGAGCAGCCATCATGATGGTAGCAATTGTTGCTAGCAGTTTGTGATCTATATTTGTGGTTTGGCGCTTTGTAGAAGATGTCATGATTTTCAGTCTAATGACAATATCAACAATACACACTCAGTTGGTGGAATTGGCTGCTACATTGTTGGTTGTGGGATTACAGGGGTGGCTGTGTGTTGGGTTGGTAATTGTGGTATCTTGTGTATGGCTGTAGTAACTGATGTTATGGCTGATTGGTTGTTGGATATTTGATATTTCAGGGTAGCTGTTTTCTGATTTACTATGGTTTTGGCACTTGTCACAGTTGGGAGAGCGGCCATCATTTTTGTTCATTGGAAAAGCAATGCACAATCTCGTATGCTGGGTTAGCTCCAATTTTGTGAATCAGACTGGCTGTATTGTTTGATGCAGCACTACACGAACAGTTCTGTATTTTGGCGATAGCATTGATACTGGGGTTGCAGCTTTGTGTTGTGATTTTGTGGATTAAATTACTTGAGTCATATGACTGTGTCAGAATTACATCTCATTATCGTTATTATCACTTTAGGAACATGAATCCAAATTCGAATGAAGAGACTCCTTCTGCTGCTGCAACCGGTGATGAACGTACAGAACCGTCGGATGTAAGTACGCTGACATGAGTTTATTTTTATTCATGTGTTCTATTCTTATTGTATCAAAGATATATTTAGGTCCCAGACACCAGTATTGTTACTGCATTGTCTGCTCAAGAAATGGGTGTAGGTCTTCAAGTGCCATATTTTGTTTGGGCTTTTTGTTACTGACAAGTGTTTTTTACTGTTATTCCAGGTTCTACGGACTATGCTGTCTTTGTTCACTTCGTTTTGTCGTCCGATTAATGTTGAGGCTGATGACGAGAAGGATCTCCGGTCCATTAATATCAACATAAAGCAATCCACTGATGTTCCTGAAATGAGCAATTTGTCTTCCGTTAGCGGTTCTGCTGCTGTAGTGAATCAGTTGAATGAAATCAAGTGCGTGCTGTCGGAAATGAATCATTCGTTGAAGGCATTAGCTTCTGTTCCTACCGGGATGACTCCATTGAAGTTGCACCAGCAGCATTCAGCATTGTCAGTGAGGTCTGACGAGTTTGCAGATGATGGAGAGGTATTATCAGAGAGGAAATCGGATTTTTTTGTAAAGTTTGAGGTCTCAGCTCCTGATGGCACAGATATATCATTCTATGTTCTACCTCCAAAACATTTTATGACATTTTTCGGAGGGAAAGCAACTCGGCAGTTTGAAAAGAAAGGTTTATCTACTGATCCATTGAAGCTGCTGCTTGTGTGTGCTTGGAAGACATTTATTAATGAAAGTGACCGAGTTATCCTTCCTGTGGTGTTGGAGTGGGAAACTGATGCAACAAAAGGCGTTGCTGATTTTGGGAAATTCTGGCAGGAGCAAGTCAATGCTTGGTGTCCCGTTGAGAACCGGTCCACAGGCAAATATAGTGCCCTAGCAATTGTCTCTACGAGTTCAGGGCCTATTCTGTTTGTCTTTTCCTATGACTTTGGAGATACAGACATGTTGATGGTACAACCTATGTTGACTGCGTATGTGTCTGACAGAAAAGCTGTTCCTCTAAAGTTTCCTTGGACGTCTCTTGCATCGGTTTTTATGGATTTGCTGTTAGTCGAGGACAGCAATGTTGGCGTCAAGGTGTCTTCATGCAATATGAGGACGGTTGCATTTCTTGAGCAATCTGCCTATGAGAAGAATCAGGTTTCAAACTTGTTTCCAATTAAAGATGAAGATTTTCATATTACTTTGCCAATCAACACTTGGAGGGCTAACGATTATTCGCTTGCTGTTTTTGGAGTTGTAAGCTATTGTTCCAAAAATGTGACTGGAAGGATGAAAGTACCGGTCATGAATTTTTTTTTGAATTTGATGAAGAATTTGACAGACGCAATGGCTGTGGATGTCCCAACCTTTAGAAATGCAATTTGCAAGGTACTGTGGGATGTGTTTTTGAAATTGGTTACCATGAAGGCTGCAATGCTCAAGAATACTGTTTCTGGGGATGATTTGGAAGAAGGTTATGATGAGAACGCAGTTTTACAAGGGTTCAAAGATGAAATCAATGCATCATTTGGAGGAAGTGATGGTGAGTTGTTTGTTTCAAAATTATCTTATTTTCATTTTGTTGCCAATATTTCAATGTTATTAATTGAATTTGCTACAATTGACTTCCAGAGTTTCCAAAGAAGAGACGTGCTGATGCTACCGATGGGGGTTTTCATCTACTTCGGCGTATGCAGCTCGTAAGTGAGGCATTGTATTGGGAAAAAAGATTTTTAGTGGTAACTTCTAATGTTTGCATGATGCCAGACCCTCTCGAGATATCGAGGGAGCTTGCTGAGTCATCTAGCGAAAAGGTTCAGGGTGAGCCTCCTAGTGATGTTACTGTTATAAATTAATGTGTCATTTATTAACAATTTCGCAGTTTCTGGTCACTGCTTGTTTATAGGAATGTGGTACGTTCAGTCAGAGTACAGAGGCAACCTAAGTAAATTGGCACATTTTGATGAAGCTAGAATTTGGATCTTAGAAGACCAGTTTCTGAATATTATCGTCATCACAGCGAAGGAAACAAAGATTATGTGTGGTGATGATGAAGATGCATTTTGTCGTGGAGGGCACCATGCCAAATATGTGACAGGGAAAAGAGGGGATTTTATTCAACAACTTAAGCGACTTCTTGCGTTCTCAAATTTTCCAATGCATCAGGTATGTCATGAATAATACTTGATATATTGGTTTTTTATGTGTCAAAAATGTATGTCTCTCATTTGATTTGACATTTGTAAGGTTGAGCTTGATCCGATAGAAACAGTTTCAAACAGACACCTCCAATTTCCAGAAATGCGTAATTTCTTTGAACGTGATTTAATTGCTTTGTTACGCATGAGGAAAATTTATATGGGACACTTTGACTTGTACGGCGTTGTTGAAGGGTTTTTCATTGTTCAACACAGTTACGACATGCTTGTTACACCAGTG
The DNA here is from genome assembly GCA_013187285.1 of Cyclotella cryptica. NCBI lineage: Eukaryota > Bacillariophyta > Thalassiosirophyceae > Thalassiosirales > Thalassiosiraceae > Cyclotella > Cyclotella cryptica. The sequence goes on from JABMIG010000053.1 coordinate 549,437, forward strand.
GGTCTGCTAGCATCTATGTGCCCTGGAATACTGCAAATGCTGCTGCTGTCACATTGTGCCTGAAGACATTGTCCAAATTCTTTGCTATTTACCCGCTGTCTTCCAGTTTGATAAAGCACAGCATTTTACTCCAAGTGTAAAAAAAAGCAAACTTCATTCAACATTACCACGAGTTCATGATGTTTACTCCACCCACGCAGAAGTGCATCGAAAATGAAATTTCAAGATATGATACAAATTTGAGTTGTCCCCCGGAAGTAGTTTATGCGCTTCATCTCTTGGACAGTACTTATGGGTTGAAGAACATTGATTATGTATGTCTGAAAGTCCTTGGTTGCCATCATGACGATTTCAATAATTCCTTGCCAGTCAATGGTTATGGGATGACAGTTGGTGGATTTTTTTACCCCAGTTTGGAAAAGCAATTCGACAATAAAGTTCATGATAGGAATCTATTTGATTTGAATGATAAGACTGAATACGACAGCAGAAGCGATTTGAATTCAAATTTTGATGATGGAGAGATTAAACTTGATGGATCGAGTTCTGAGTCGGAGGAAGTAGTTGTTAGAAGAAAGTCACACAATCCGAATGAGTTTGCTAGTTTTTTTGAATCTTCTTTTGAATCTGAATCATCAAATGATTCTGAACTCGCCATTTCTTATTCATATAAACTTGAGACCTTGCTACAATAAATCAAAACAAGTGCAATTGGTCTGAACAACAGTTTTATGAGATTAATATTGAAGCTACAATTCATCATAAAATCATGGCCATTGCATACAGGGCCACTGTTGTAATGTGGGAATGGCAACCACCCCTAAACATTTTCGGAGATGGTCATTCTTGTAATGTGCTACTGAAAGTCAAAACAACGTTGAAGCTATAATTCATCAAATTCATTGCCACTTGAACTTCCCCTATACATAAACATGGAGGGTCATTCATGGAATGTGAGAATGAGAACTTCCCCAACAAATTTTCATAGATGGTCATTCTTGTAATGACGTACTCACATTTCCATAAAATTTAATGTATAAGCAACACATTTCCATGCGACATCATCTTTAATGGGACGAACTGTGAAAAATACATCATGCAGGATTTGAGTAAGTTTTAATGGGACTATCTGTGAAAAATACTTCATGCAGGATTTGAGAAAGTTTGCTGTATAATTATGAGTAATATTAAATGCCTCTACCATTTTCCATACATCTAAATCAGTATTTTGAAAATGGTAAAACAATCGTGGCGGAAACGGCCATAGTATAAATGCTTTTTTTCACTATGGGCAGCGGCCATGGTGTAAATCCCTATTTTCACTATGGGAAACGGCCATAGTGTACATCCCTATTTTCACTATGGAAAACAGCCATAGTGCAAATCTGTATTTTTACTATTGGAATCGGCCATAGTGCAAATGCATATTTTCATTATGGGAAACAGTTATAGTGCAATAGGAAATGGCCATATTGTAAATCCCTATTTTCACTATGCGAAACATCCCTATTTTCACTTTGTGAAACATGAGAAACGGCCGTAGTGCAAATCTGTATTTTCATTATGGGAAACGGCGGTGCAAATCCCTATTTTCACTATGAAAACGGCCTTGTAAGACTCCTTTTTTCACTATGAAAAACAGCCTAGTGCAAATCCGTATTTTCACTATGGGAACGGCCATAGTGGAAATCCGTATTTTCATTATGGCGAACGGTTGGCCGTAGTGTAAATCCGTATTTTTGTAATGGCAATCAGCCGTGGTGAAAATCCGTATTATGGGATACGACCAAAACGTAAATCTGAATTTTCACTACGGGAAACGGCCGTAGAGTAAACCCGTATTTTCACTATGGGTAATGGCCGTAGTGTTAATCCGTGTTATGGTAAATGGCCGAAGTGTAAATCTGTATTTTCACTATGGGAAACGACTGTAGTGTAAATCCGTATTTTCACTATGGAGAACGGTTGTAGTGTAAATCTGAATTTTCACTATTGGAAACGGCCGTGGTGTATATCCGTATTTTCACTATGGGAAACAGCCGTAGTGTAAATCTGTATTTTTGCCGTAGTGTCAATCCGTATTACAGTAAACGGTTATAGTGTAAATCCGTATTTTCACTATAGGAAACGACCAAAGTGAAAATCCATATTTTCACTATGAGTATCTGCCGTAGTGTAAATCCGTATTTTCACTATGGGAAACAACCATGGTGTAAATCCTTATTTTCACTATGGGAAACGACCATAGTGTAAATACGTTTTATCACTATGGGTAACGGCCGTAGCGTAAATCCGTATTTTTGTAATGGGAATCGGCCGTGGTGTAAATCCGTATTATGGGAAACGACCAAAGTTTAAATCTGTATTTTAATTATGGGAAACGGCCGTAGTGGGAAATGTAGTGTAAATCCGTATTTTTGTAATGGAAATTGGCCGTGGTGTAAATCCGTATTATGGGAAACGACCAAAGTGTAAATCCGTGTTTTCACTGTGGGAAACGGCCGTAGTGTAAACCCGTATTTTCACTATGCGTAAAGGCTGTAGTGTAAATCCGTATTATGGTAGATGGCCAAAGTGTATATCCGTATTTTCACTAAGGGAAATGGCCGTAGTGTAAATCTGTATTTTCACTATGGAGAACGGCCGTAGTGTAAATCCGTATTTTCACTATGGAGAACGGCCGTAGTGTAAATCCGTATTTTCACTATGGAGAACGGCCGTAGTGTAAATCCGTATTTTCACTATGGAGAACGGCCGTAGTGTAAATCCGTATTTTCTTCACTGTAAATCCGTATTTTCCCATAGTGTAAATCCGTATTTTCACTATGGGAAACGACCATAGTGTAAATACGTATTATCACTATGGGTAATGGCCGTAGCGTAAATCCGAATTTTTGTAATGGGAATCGGCCGTGGTGTAAATCCGTATTATGGGAGACGACCAAAGTTTAAATCTGTATTTTAATTATGGGAAACGGCCGTAGTGGGAAATGTAGTGTAAATCCGTAGTTTTACTATTGGAATCGGCCATAGTGCAAATGCATATTTTCATTATGGGAAACAGTTATAGTGTAAATCCGAATTTTAATTATAGGAAACGGCCATATTGTAAATCCCTATTTCCACTATGCGAAACATCCCTATTTTCACTTTGTGAAACATGAGAAACGGCTGTAGTGCAAATCTGTATTTTCATTATGGGAAACGGCGGTGCAAATCCCTATTTTCACTATGAAAACGGCCTTGTAAGACTCCTTTTTTCACTATGAAAAACAGCCTAGTGCAAATCCGTATTTTCACTATGGGAACGGCCATAGTGGAAATCCGTATTTTCATTATGGCGAACGGTTGGCCGTAGTGTAAATCCGTATTTTTGTAATGGCAATCAGCCGTGGTGAAAATCCATATTATGGGATACGACCAAAACGTAAATCTGAATTTTCACTACGGGAAACGGCTGAAGAGTAAACCCGTATTTTTACTGTGGGTAATGGCCGTAGTGTTAATCCGTGTTATGGTAAATGGCCGAAGTGTAAATCTGTATTTTCACTATGGGAAACGACCGTAGTGTAAATCCGTATTTTCACTATGGAGAACGGTTGTAGTGTAAATCTGAATTTTCACTATTGGAAACGGCCGTGGTGTATATCCGTATTTTCACTATGGGAAACAGCCGTAGTGTAAATCTGTATTTTTGCCGTAGTGTCAATCCGTATTACAGTAAACGGTTATAGTGTAAATCCGTATTTTCACTATAGGAAGCGACCAAAGTGAAAATCCATATTTTCACTATGAGTATCTGCCGTAGTGTAAATCCGTATTTTCACTATGGGAAACAACCATGGTGTAAATCCTTATTTTCACTATGGGGAAGCGACCATAGTGTAAATACGTTTATCACTATGGGTAACGGCCGTAGCGTAAATCCGTATTTTTAATGGGAATCGGCCGTGGTGTAAATCCGTATTATGGGAAACGACCAAAGTTTAAATCTGTATTTTTATTATGGGAAACGGCCGTAGTGGGAAATGTAGTGTAAATCCGTATTTTTGTAATGGAAATTGGCCGTGGTGTAAATCCGTATTATGGGAAACGACCAAAGTGTAAATCCGTGTTTTCACTGTGGGAAACGGCCGTAGTGTAAACCCGTATTTTCACTATGCGTAAAGGCTGTAGTGTAAATCCATATTATGGTAGATGGCCAAATGGTATATCCGTATTTTCACTTGGGAAACGGCCGTAGTGTAAATCTGTATTTTCACTATGGAGAACGGCCGTAGTGTAAATCCGTATTTTCACTATGGAGAACGGCCGTAGTGTAAATCCGTATTTTCACTATGGAGAACGACCGTAGTGTAAATCCATATTTTCACTATGGAGAACGGCCGTAGTGTAAATCCGTATTTTCTTCACTGTAAATCCGTATTTTCCCATAGTGTAAATCCGTATTTTCACTATGGGAAACAACCATAGTGTAAATACGTATTATCACTATGGTTAACGGCCGTAGCGTAAATCCGTATTTTTGTAATGGGAATCGGCCGTGGTGTAAATCCGTATTATGGGAAACGACCAAAGTTTAAATCTGTATTTTAATTATGGGAAACGGCCGTAGTGGGAAATGTAGTGTAAATCCGTATTTTTGTAATGGCAATCAGCCGTGGTGAAAATCGGTATTATGGGATACGACCAAAGTGTAAATCCGTGTTTTAACTGTGGGAAACGGCCGTAGTGTAAACCCGTATTTTCACTATGCGTAAAGGCTGTAGTGATGTATAATTCATATAGAAATTAGGAGCAGCCGTTGCAAGATTTTTTTTAGCGAGCTAGACAGAATGCGATTCGTAGAGACAGAGGAAGACATCTTTAAAAATAAAGTGGCTTTTCTACGCTTAATTAACGCCAATCGGAACACTAGTCCAGATCTGGACTAACAATAATTGTTAGTCCAGATCTGGACTAGCAATTTGGACATTTGCAGAATCGCATAGAAGGAGGCCTCTCTGGCATCTGCTGACGAGTTAGATCGATTCCTCACGAAAAATTACCCCAGAAGACATATAAAGACTGGATGATTAGTACTGTAAAGGACACACTCTTTATGTCCAAAGGTTGCATGTCGGACAGACGGCCTTTTTTTCATACCTCAAATCGAGATATCGTCAGGTAGTTTATATCACTACGGGTTTTTCTCACAACACCACAACATGCTACATGACGAAGAGAGTCTACACAACAAAAAACGGGATACGAACGGGTAAAAATAAAAAAGTAAGGGGCAAAAACATTTTTTTATCGACGTACGTAAAGATGTAACTTTGATCATGTCTGTTTTGGCAACGGTGAAAAGACAAACGGTTGCGATCGCTGACAAATGAATGCCACAGATTGTCAGCACAGACGGTCTGCATTTTGCTCATGTCCATGACTGCGTTTTGTGATTTTTGGCGATTTTAGTCAATTTTTCGTCCGTTATTAAGTTCCTACCTAAACTGCCCTGTACACTTCTAATCATCCAGTCTTATATCACAACCCACCATTTCCGTCGCAGGTAGTTTGTAGTAGCCGCCGCCGAAAATTACTACACGCACCATGTTTTCGCCCATGTTATTGGTATTTTTGGCCATGATGCATGATCCGATCAAAATATGACTCAAATTGAATAGGGGAAAACAAGAAAAGAATTTGAGAGTTCTCGGAAAGATGTACATTAGGGTGCCATAAAACCAAGATAAACCAATTACTAGTCCACTTCCAACTGGACTAGAAACAGTAACTAGGCCAGAACTGGACTAGCAATTGAGATAAAACATTCTGTTCTGATTGGCATTAAAAATTGCAGTTGGAAATGGGCGAGCACCTTGAGTGCTTCGAGCGTGCAGCGCTTGCTATCCTGCCCATTTTTAAAGTAAGATATAATTTTTAAAGTAAACAGACATCAAAACATGATGACTACCCATGTACCCCAAACCGAAAAATTATTTTTTTATAGGTAACTTCGTTTTAGTTTATAGTGTAAGTACCTGTTTTGGCAAAAAGTGAAAAAACTGTCTTTCTGAAGGAGAAGAAGAAGAAGAAGAATGAGAAAAGAGGCTCAGTTTCCAATACAACTAAGATTTGGAAAAATCTTGATTACAAGCAGCTGTTGCAAGATTTTTATCAATGGTGGGAGCCTGGAAAAAGGAAAAAGTCTTATTTCCTTAAATCAAGATTTTTCAAAATCTTACTTGTGTTGGAAACTGAGCCGCTTTTCTCTTTCTCCTCCTCCACCTTCTCCTCCTTCTTCTTCTCCTTCTTCTTCTCCTTCTTCTTCTCCGTCTTCAGTGAGACAGTCTTTTCACTTTTTTTCTAAAATGGGTACTTACCAATAAGTTGATGAGAACTTAACTGTAAATAATTAATTTTTCAGGGCGATGTACATGGGTAGTCATGACGTTGTAATCTCTGTTTACCTTTAAAATTATATCTTATTTCAACAAAATGGGCGTGATCGGGTGGGCTGCATGCGCAAAGCACGCGAGGTGCACGCGCCCATTTACACTTCAGCATAGACAAGTTTAAACCTACGACTTCCTCTGTTTCTACGAATCGTGTTTTGTTTTGGTCGCTACACAAAATCATTGCAGCGGCTGCTGGTAATGTTAAATAAAGATATAAACAGTGGATGCCAGCTAGTGTGTGTTTTCAAGTGGATTCAACTTGATTCGGTGGAGGGCTGACTTCACATCATTGGCATGGTTAACAATATCAACGTGGGGGCAAACTGCACACAGAGTGTAAATTTGTGTGGTGACTTGATCCTTAATGGAACCAAACAGGCAACATTCTTCCAAGCCCAGCAGGGTGGTGGTCATCATATTGATAGGTATGGACCATGGAGTGTAGCATTGGGATCTGACAATCTTTTTTACCAACTTTCTTGAGGATGTGCTGGAACCAGGCAATCCAATATGGGAGAGGGATAACACAGTTGCTACTGTCCTTCTTATTCATGGTTGCCCTGACCATGACCTGAGGGTGACACAGGCCAAGAATCAGCCTTTTTGTACCCCTGGGTACAAAACCTAAATGGAGCATTCTCAGGACTCCCCAGTAGGAGAGTCCACCTCCCGACGGCATGGACTCCCCAACACTGAAGTTCAGAACCCCAAACAAGAGAACACCCTTAAGGAAGATCTGAACATCCTTGAGAAGGGTATGAACATACCAATTGTGTGTAGGATATACACAATGATCGTTTGCATCATTTGGATTGGAATGCAGTTCCACTGCCTTTCCATCCTCACAATTGTATCAAATATAGCTCATAAAATCAAATCTTCGACACCTGTCAAAACTACCCATAATTTTTGCGTGATATTAGTTTACGACGATTTTTGGCTCAGGTCACTATCTATAGATAACTGTGGTGCGACCTTTGCGCACCGAAGCCACCAACATCCAACCCTTCCGACACGAGGTATGCTAACAAATTTTTTATTGCGAGTGGCAACTTTTAACTTTTCGCGTCAGCGATACGTTTTTTTGGGCGATCGACGATCTCTCCAAAATGGGCTACGCGATCGACGAATTCCTACGGTTTTGCAATCTACGAGCTCTCCAAAAATTCTCCCGCGATCAGCGAGTTAAGCAATAAACTTCGAGCAATCGACTTCTGCGATCGGGGATTCCTACGAGTCGGATTAATTTCGTGATCGAGAATTCTAGCGAAATAGTTGGAAGCAAGACTTTCAAGAAATAAAAGTCGATGAAGAAAAATTTAAAAATAAAAAATAAAAAATTCTTTTTCGAGCTAACCTCAACAGGGCACCCAAGACCTTTTTCAAGGCCTTGATTTATAATACGCCCCTTGGAGAGGCAATTAAGAGGATGTCGACAAGCAAGTCAAGCCCAGAAGGACTCAAGCCGCAGGAGTGTGAACGGAGTTCAGGGAGGTCCAAGCCACCCATTTCCTACATTCCAACTGCCATGGACACCCCGAAGGTAATCTACAAAATCAAGGTCTCCAACAAAATGACCCTTTCTGTCACCGTCTTCAACGAGGGAAGTCCTGAACAGTTCCTCAACCATGTCCAGACCTCGATGGAAATAATTTCCTAGAGAGGCTTAGACACGGACTACGAGGAAGCCTGCAAGGCAGATAAAAAGGCTGAGACAAAACTGACTGCGGCCACTGCTGCCAAAGCCAAGTACAAAGGGACGGATGAAAATTCCCCCGTCCTCCAGTCGTGGAACAAAGCAACTGCTGCTAAAATTCACACCAGTGAGGCCATAGTGTCCGCTGGCCAAGCGATCTTCCTGCAGTACTCCACTCAATTGTCGGAGACTGCCTGTCGTCCTTGGACCACCATCGTTGGGGAGCAAATTAACTGCGAACCCTGGACAGATATGTATGGGACCAAGCATCCCACAAAATGCCCGGCATCTTGGACCTCCTTTCAGGAATGTGTCCAGTTGCATCTGCAGACTGTCTTTAGGACTGATGCAGCTGAGCAGGAACGTTTCTACATCAGCAATGGGCTGAAGAAACCAAACAGGGTACCCATCAGGGACTTTGTGCAGAGGATCCCACGCCTTAACGGGTATGTGGAACTCTTGCCATGCCTGTTTTACTCTTCAAAGGCTGCAAAGTCTATGAAAGTATGTGGGCCATTTGATGATGCGGACTAGGCAAGCCACATCCTCAGGATGGTTCCTAGGAACTCGCAGGACCAATATGAGCTCAGTGGAGCCTTGGTACCACAGAGTGTCAGGGAACTTCTCGAAGTCCTTGAACGCATCGAGAAGGCCTACCCCACCGAGAAGGTTGGAGAAGGACCCAAGACTGTAGCCAAGTCTAACGACTCGTCTAGGAAGAAGATGGTCTCTTTTAGTGACTGGATTCGAAAGAAACGTCGCACAGAGAAGTACTGTTCTCTCTGCAAGAAACATGGGGGCGCACATACCACCCACGCTCCGGATTGCCAGAAGTATGACTCCAATGGGACCCTGAAGTCAAGCTTCAAGGCAAGAAAACCAAATGGAAACTCTCGTGGACTAGAGAGACCTGCTCGAGGAGGAAGTAGCTATGCGCAGCTATCCGCTAAAATCGACAAACTTACAAAGTCCAACAAGAAAATGAAACGCGCTATCGGAAAAAAGAAGCGTAAGCATCACGACATGAGTGACAGTGATGATTCAGACTCATCTTGAGATGATGGGTTGGGGAGTACTAAGAAATTGTGTAGTAAAATCGATTGTAATGAAATGATGAACACTTATCTTAGTCCGATTAAAACTTCCCCATGTGCCAACATAACATTTTCTGATTCAAACAATACATGTTTGAATCTGGCAGAAGAACTAGGAAATCTTCCAGCCAACCTTACACAGAGTGAAGCAATAACTGAATTGTCGGACCCCGAACTGTCGGGTGACCTTTTCAATAGTGTGAACCCCCCTTTGACAGGTAAAGAAGGGCAGGTCACTACTGTAGTAGCACAAGCACGCTATAAAGCGGCTGAAAATCCAGTCCGTAAGAACATTGAACACTCTACAGGGTGTCGTACCAGCAACACAGTCATCAAGATCCTACTAGACAGTGGATCTGATGGTGATCTCCTGTTCCATGCAAAAGGAACGGAGAAACGCTTTCCCTACTTGGCTAGGCAGGTGCCAAAGTCTTGGTGCACGTCAAATGGGAGCTTCCTAACCAAAGGAAGGAGCGAAGTCAACTTAAAGTTCTTTGAGTATTCGAACAGTAAGGAGTACACAGTGACTCCTGATGTAGTAGAGTATGATAAGAAAAAGATGGCAAAGCCAGCGTTCGATCTCATTCTTGGATGCCAAACCATGAAAGAGCTCGGAATTGTTCTAGATTTTCGAACAAAAGAAATAACCATTGATCACATCATTTTGCCAATGAGAGACATCAATAGTCAAACCTCATCAAACTTGGATAAAGCCTGGGCTGTTAACAACAGAATGGCAAATGAACCACAAAGTACGCAGGAAGCGACACAGCGCGTAGTTAAAATCCTAGATGCAAATTATAAAAAGGCAGACCTCCAATCAATTGTTAGCACCAATTGTACTCACCTGAGTCCCCAAGACCAAAACTCGTTGCCGGAGTTACTCACAGAATTTGAGGAACTTTTTGACGGAACACTAGGTGATTGGAACACAGAGCCTGTGTCCTTCGAACTTAAGGAGGGCGCAAAGCCATATCATGGCAAGGCATACCCAGTCCAAAATCTCGCAAAGAAACAACTATCAAAGAACTGAATAGATTATGCGAACAGGGAGTGGTAGAGTTTCAGCCCAAATCGGAATGGGCGTCACTATCATTAATCACTGGAAAACAAGACGGAACTGTATGCATTCTCACTGATTTTAGAGAAGTAAATAAACGACTAGATCAAAAGCCATTCCCATTACCCAAAATCAGTACAGTCCTGCAAGAGCTAGAAGGATTTACCTATGCTACAACCCTAGATTTAAACATGGGTTATTATACCATTAGATTGGATCTCGATTCATCCAAAATATGTACCCTCATTTTCCCATGGGGCAAATATTCCTACCTCCAAATTACCCATGGGCATCGCAGGTTGGCCAGACATCTTTCAAGCAAAAATGTCAACACTAATGGGAGCCTTAGAGTTCGTAAGAGCTTACCTTGATGATTTGTTATGCATCACAAAGGCAAACCTGGAAGACCACCTTGACAAATTGAAAATGGTGCTTACCAGGCTATGCGAGGCGGGCTTGCGAATCAACGCCCGAAAGTCGTCATTCTGCACCTTTGAAACAGAATATCTAGGTTATACTCTCACACGAACAGGGATTAAACCACAACAGAAAAAGGTACAGGCGATTCTCACGATTTCATCGCCAAAAAATGTCAAAGACCTCCATAAGTTCCTGGGCATTGTCCAGTATTATAGAGATCTTTGGGCAAGACGCAGCAAAGTGCTCGCCCCACTCACCTCACTGGTAGGAGAGTGCGGTCACACCAAGGTCACCAGAGCCAATAAGATGAAGAAACGTCCATGGCACTGGGATATGGTGCATCAAAAAGCATTCGATGACGTTAAGACTTCAATTGCCAAGGATGTAGTCTTAGCCTATCCCGATTATTCAATGGAATTTGAGACATATACTGATGCCTCATCTAAACAACTTGGATCAGTGATCACCAAGGGTAATAGGCCCCTTGCGTTCTTCAGCAGGAAGCTGTTGACGACGCAACAGAAGTGCAGCGTGACCGAACTAGAACTACTGGCCATAGTGGAAACACTCAAGGAGTTCAAAGGCATGTTGTGGGGACAAGGATTAAAAGTCTACACAGACCATAAAAATCTAATCCAAGATGCCCTCGGATTAACCTCTGACCGTGTTTACCGATGGAGATTGCTCCTCAAGGAATTCAGCCCCGAAATTGTTTACATTAAAGGCATATGTTGGATCCCGTTAGGGCACCCCCCCAGTTCTAGAACTGGGACAAAAATTCTGTCCAGTGCTAGAACTGGATGTTTTTCTCCCTGTTGTGGCACTTTGCGTTGAAATCTTTTTCCAGTGCCCCAATGGGGACGAATATTGTCTGAGGTAAGGCTAACTACTATCTCCAATTTTCTGAGGTATAGTAGGTAGCCTAAGATTCGATGCACTTGAATTATTTTTTTCTGTCACACATCCGTGAGTTGATGACAGCCATCGTGCGGGCAAGCGACAGCCATTTTCCACTGCCCACAGTCTACACGAATCGTGTCAGCATACCATTCTCACGAAGGTGTTCGCAATCTCGCAGTGTCATGCCCCTTGTGCTGTCACAGCCATTACCAGCAATCTCGCAGTGCCACGCAACTTGCTCGTGCTGTCGCAGCCAATACAAGCAGAGCGAGCTTGCGAGCGCAATCTTGCAGTGTCACGCAACTCGCTGGAGCCGTGGCTCCCATTACAAGCTGCACGAGCTCATAAAAAAAGAACTGCAGTTTCCACAGTTCGCTTTCATGCAATTCAAGTATTTGACCATGGAGACTGATCATCTCTCCTCAGCTCAAGATGGAGAGGAACAACCAGAAGAGGAGCTCCACAGCAAGGGCTCTCATTCTGATGAGGACTTTGTTGTCCCCCGCTCAGAAGGTTCAGTCTCAGAAGGTACCTCCACTGAAGACCATGATCCTCAGGAGCACCCAACTGAGGAAGAGGAAGACAGAGCCCTGTCTGGGAGGAAGTCTGACTTCTATACAGAAGTTGACAAGAAGATCGCCACCATCTCTCAAGACAAGAGGGCAAAGCATATCATGACTGATGTGCAGTTCAACGAAATCTTGAACTTCTTCCTCTCCATCGGAAATGCCTCTCAAGAGACAAAAGTTTCCATCATGAGGAGCTACCCCAACAAGATTGCCTACAAGTGGCTAAAAAGGTATGATGTGCTGGTCATTAATACAAGCAGCACTCTTATCTACAAGCAAGGGGCTGGTTTGGCCTTAGATTCTTGCCAACGAGTCACCAATTACAGTCGTGTTTTTGATGTGGTTCGTGAGATCCACGAACTGGAGACAGGCAATGATCACCCCAAGTCCAAGAGTTTGTACAAGAGAGTGAATGCTAAATATGGGAGGAGTATTCCCCGTTGGGTATGCAAGATCTTCCCAAAATTCTGTCCTGAAAGAAGCCAAAAGCAGGTCACCAACCTCTCTTAACTAGAGGGATGGGTGTCGGTGCTCAGATTGATCTGATTGATTTTCAGAGCATGCCTGATGGATCTTATAATTATGTCCTTGATTATCAGGACCATGGCATCAAGTTCTGCCAGGTGCACCCATTGAGGCAAAAGACTCACCACGAAGTGGCCATTGAGCACATCAACATCTTCTCCATTTTTGGGCCTCCATCAATTCTACAAGCACACAATGGGACAGAGTTTAGCCAAGGGGCTACTAAGTCCAAACATGTCCAGTTGAATGGAGAGGTAAGTGTGATGTACAAATGATACTTGCCTTGTTGCATCTCTACCTAACTCATCCTTCCTTTCTGTAATCTAAGTTTTGCTCTGGCGTTGTTGATGAAATAAAGAAGCTGTGGCCAGGAACCAGACTTGTGACTGGGAAACCCAGACACTCAGAGTCTAATGGGGGAGTAGAGCACAGGAATAGGACTGTTGAGGAGAAAATCTCAAATTGGATGCATGCCAACAAGTCCAAGCATTGGGCCCAAGCTCTCCCTTTAATCCAGTGGCGCTGCAACACTCAGGTGCATCATGGTATAGGTGGGAAGACGCCATACCGTCTGATGTTTGGTCAGAATCCTCAGGTGGGGATATCGAACCTACCAATTGATCCTGAGATTCTTGATGGTTTGGCAACAGAAATGGATGTTCAGTCGTGCTTGGGACTTGACACGGATGTTCCTCTGGAGGTATCCACCTTCTTCGATGTTGGTACCATAGAACCTGCCACCAATAAGAAGGCACCTAGGAAAAAAAAGAGTACGGCTGTCACAACATTACAGAACAATCCTCATGTGACAGCAACACTACCAGGACTCCCTCCCATGACAGCAACATTTCATTCGGATGGGTTCAAGGAAGACATCACTGATAGGTTCATCGACCTACTTGTCAGAAAAGCAACAGTGAAGAAGGGAAGCAATACCTATTTTGGATGGCTTGGAGTAGGCATTCAATGTGGCCTATGTTACCAGGCTTTCCCCCGCATTGACTACACTTTTGCAAACCGACTTAAGGATGGGATGGAGGTACCAGCTGCAATGAGGAAGAGTCCTCCTGAGCTTTTGACTGCTGGTGATACTGGAGACTACACATTGCAATCACCCATGGCAACTACTCCCAGGGGGGAAACTGACAACATCAGTCACTCCAATGATGATGGTGATGTTGATTTCAAGCCATCGTACCTCACATCTCCTCCACAGTATGAGGATGATAGTCATCACAGATGGTTGAGTATCCTTCTGAAAACGGAGACATCTGTAACTCCTGTTTCCTTACAATAGAGGCCAACTTGCGTTCTTGTTTTGCAATTGTTGTGAAGTTGCATAGTCTATCTGATCCTTGGAGCCGTGTCATTGCAAGGAAAGTACGTAAGAATACCTGGGAAATATTGGATGAGTTTGGAGAAAGTGTGCTGGACACTGTGAAAGACAGTGCGAGTACAAAGCTGTCATCACTATGGGGACAGTGGTTTAAAACTCCCAAAATAACGGACTACTGGAATGCAATACATTCGGACAAGAAGAAGAAGAAGGCATGGGAAGGGAAGGAAATCGACTGAAACAAATCACCGACCAGGAAGAAACTGAGGGATGATGCATATGGAGCGATGGTGAATCAAGGCCGTGCCATGAAGAAGGCAACTGAAGATTCATCTGCAATGACTGCTTTAGCTGTGGGATCTATTGTTCAAGTGCCTCTTCATGACATGGACTCTACAAAGGTGGATGGTAAGAACTTGACTTTGATTGTTGTAGAGGTTGTGCAGCAGAAGGGAAACAATTGTCTGCTTTATCGTTTGGCTTGCAAAGCGGGAGTTCTTGACAGATTGTATCACCCTAGCTACGTGACAGTTGTACAGTCCACAAGTGTCATCATGGGTCTTGATGGTGTTGTTGATGAGTGGACAGGGTTACCTAAGATCAAATAACGAAAAGCTGCGGCATCAGTTTCCATTGTTGGGGGCAAGAAAAGCATCGTGGGTGTGGGTGCAAACAGGGTACATGCCAAACAAAAAGATGTTCATGTTTTAAGGCAGGATTACTTTGCAACTCTAAATGCCATGGGGGGATCAACAAGAAGTGTGCAAACAAAGAGTAGTTTAATTATTGTGATAAGTCTTTGTGTGAGTGAGAGATGAGATGATCTAGCTAGTCTTTCAAGCACATTTGTAACATTAGCCAAAAAGGAAGGTCCCTGTAGTTTCTTATGATGGTAGTGCCCAAATGGGGACAGCTCATTCCCCATTGGAGCACTAAGTCTACTAAGTACAATAGTAGTGCCAATAATGGGCATGCTTGAAAGACCCATTTAGGCACCAGTGCCGAAATTGGGACGATTTCATTGTCCCCATTAAGGCACTGGTGCCCCAATGGGGTTGGTGCCACAATGGGGGTCGGAGCAAATCTCCCAGTTCTAGAACTGGGCGTCCAGTTCTAGTGATAAAATAATGTAGGATCGGAGGTAGTATTAAGATCCGTGTGCACACGAATCTTTGAGATCTTTGGGCGGATCTTTGGATCGCACAAAGGAATTGACCCGCACGAAAGAGAACACCGTTCTACACATAGGAATCGTTGAGCACACGGTGATTATGGGATCAAAATGTAGAGAGGGTGTCACAAGACCCTTCATAATTCTAAAAATACCTACCTCTGCAACTCGGTTGCATGTTCGGGCTAACCAGGCCATCACTGTTTTATTACTAGTTATCTACTTTGACCATGTCCACCCGTCGCAGTCCCTCCCCGGCTCCGGCCGATTCTTATCAGTTTATCAGACCCAGTTTGCCGAGGTGCGATACTGCTTCCGCCGCCGCAAGGCTGGCATCGAAGGGTGCTGGCTTTGCGACCTCCGAAGAGGTTGCAGCAGCAATTAGGGAGGGAGTTGCCACCGAGTTGGCGGATGCCGTGATGGCAGCCCTCGGGAGCCGCTTTGAGTGCCTCAGCAACTAGGACGTCCGCATATTGGCGGAACTGTATACCGCCGCACCGAGTGCTACGACGACAACGGCTGAAGCCATTGTGGAATCAGTGGATTCCAGCACTCTTGCTGAGCGAGAGCAGTGCAAACCACCCATGCCTTCTGAGGCAGGTGATGATAAAGCCGCCGGATCTCCTGCTGCCAGCATTTCAGCTGTGCAGGCGGAGAAAGGTGCCCTCTCCTCTCCGGAGGATGACTCGTCTCTATGTGAGTCCCCTAGCGGTGATGGGTGCACCATCTCGGTGGAGCTCCCTGTTGACCACCGTTTGCCAGACTGGCGGAAACTTGGTCGATGGGGGAAGGGCAAGAGAGGAAGAAGATTAAACCTCACCTCCTTGGCCTGCCGCTTGACACGAGTGTCTTTTGGCATGGAGCCAGAAGTCCCGCCATGCAGGCCAGTGGACCCTCCAGGACCTATAAGTTCTACCCTCGCCAGGAATCCACCCCGGAGGGGTAAGTCTTGGACCCAGGCCCGGATCAGATCGGCCCAGGCCGCGGCGCAAGAGGGAAGGGAGGAAGAGGAAGAAGAGGACGAGGAAGAGGCCAGCAATGGCCCACCACCTCCTCCCGCTGGGGGACCAGGTCAGCCGCCAGGAGGTGGCGACGGGGACACACCAAGTGAGGGTGACGATGATATGGAAGAGGAAGAGGACGATGAGGATGACCCGGCAGAAGACCCGGAACAGGCGGGAACTGGCAAGTTTTACGTGCCACAGACCCCTAATGGATAGGCAATGGCGAAGATGTTCCGCCGCTTCTGTGATCTTGCCGAGCAGGATGCCAACGCCATTGTTGTCTACTTTGGCGTTTATAGTGTCCCTTGTCTTGCCGCTTTCCAGGAAGACCACTGGAAGGACACCTTTGTCCAGTGGCAGAAGCGCCATCCCAACCGAGACGGCACCGAGAGGGCGATGGTTCTCTTGCACCCCCAACAAGACCGTATCCGTTGTGCTGCCTGGGCATGCCACCATTTTGTACGGCTCTGGTGGCCCCCCGAATACGTCGAGGTTACGAAGCTGAACTCACAGCTTTTCGAGTCCATCCGTGCCCAGATGGAAAGGAGAACAAAGGTTGGATCAGGATCAAGGACATCCCTGATCTTACCAACATCCCCAAGTGGAAGGATTGTGGCTCGACGTCTATGTTGAAGCACTTCCGTGATTTTGAGACCTGTTTGTCTCAGCACTATGGGGT
The DNA here is from genome assembly GCA_013187285.1 of Cyclotella cryptica. NCBI lineage: Eukaryota > Bacillariophyta > Thalassiosirophyceae > Thalassiosirales > Thalassiosiraceae > Cyclotella > Cyclotella cryptica. The sequence goes on from JABMIG010000053.1 coordinate 566,331, forward strand.
TGAGAGTTTCCCCCTGGACTGGGTTGTACACCCAAAGATTCGGCCAGTGTTTTGGTCCGAAGTGTCAGCGCTCAGTGTGCTGCAGCGTGGCATAAAGCAATCACTTGTGTCAAACAATGGGCCCCATTGTGTCGTGGGAAGATGGCATTCATCTCAAGCCCAATGACCCCAAGATCCATGCTGAATGGGAGTCCGGCAACTGGTCCCATTGCAGGAGCAATATGTTCCGCCGTGACAATGCCATTGTTTTTCAACTGGCTCGCATTGCCTTTGCCGACTCCCCGGGTGAGGTACACTTCATCCCCAAGAAAGGCAAGGTGCAACAGAGTGGGCGCCAGTCCTATTTTGCCTGCAAGGGGCAATTCGTGGGAATTAATACTGCCCGCCTTGAGTGCAATCTCGCAAGAGATGTGATCCAGAAGATGCGCAACAAAGGGGAGTCCCGAAACTGGAATTGGGACAAGCACTGCACCAAGTTTCACCAGCAAATCCGCATCATTGATGAATGGGCAGTTGCTGGCATGGAGACTGCGATGTCTGCCGAGGATCAGATCAGTGCATTCCTCAAGACGATCCCGAAGGACTGCAAGAATGGCGAGCTCTTAATCACCAAGGGCATCATTGAGGGTGATCGATCAAGCCCCCCCCCCCGGGTGGCCACCCCCCCCCCCCCCCCCCCCCCCCCCACACCCCCAGGCCCCCCGCCCCCCCCCCCACCCCCCCCCCCCCCCCCCCCCCGGGCGCCCATTTGGGCCGGGCCCCCCCCGGGGGCCCCCCCCCACTGCAAACGAATTGTTAGTAAGCTGTTAGTAAAAACCAAAGGGCTTACTAACATGTGCATGTAGGTTTGATACTAGGCAGAAACCTTCTCGAAATCGGACTTGTTAGTTAATCTGTTAGATATTTGTGGCTCTTAACAAAATTCATCGATTTTTCCAATTTACTTACATACTTACTAACAGGTCCGTTTTTGCTAACATTTTAACTAACAGACTAGACTATTTCGCGTGTCGATGAACTCCAATTTCCTTACTAACATATTTACTAACAAGTACTCCCCCCTCCGGGTAGTAGGAGTAAACACGAAAAATAACATGTTAACTCTGTCCCTACAAAAACCATTTTTGAAATGTAATAATATTTCCGAACAATAATTTTGAAATTTAGGTTTACGAATGGGGGGACGAAAACAACTATATCATTACACAACAACAAACATTTGTTTAGCTTGATGCAACGAGAGGGAAGTTCTGTGGGAGTGAGGGTTGTTTTTCATGGTTGTCGTGGGGGGGTAGTGGGAAGATGACATGATGAGGGCAAATAATAATTTCAAATTAAATAGTTCGGCAAGAAAAGAATTGAAAAACTCACCATGGGTGTAGTCAGTTGTCCTCCCTATTTTTCAGGCTTTAGATTTAAGCCATGGGAGGGTGGTGTGGGTGTTTAACTCATGGAGGGGGCAATGGCAGAAGATGGCAGGTCAGGGACAGTCGTTCCCAATTAAATAGTTGACAAAATAAAATAATAGACAAAACCTCACCATTGGTGTATTCAATTGCCCGGCTTCTGTCTAAAGGCTTTCAATTCAAGCAACCGGAGGGCGTGGCGTTAGGTTTGTGATTGATACAAGAGGGGGGGTGGCAGAAGAGGGCAGGTCAGCTCGGACATTAAATAAAATAATTGAAGAAGAAAAATTCCCATAACTCACCACTTGCACGGTCAAATGTCCTGCTCCGTTGGGGGGGTTCTGGATTGAAGCCGTGGGAGGGCGCCGCATGGGGCGTAGTGTCTGTAATTAGAAGAGGAGGGTCGTTGCAGAAGAAGGCAGATCAGCGCGACAATTCAAATTAAAGAATTCACCAGAAAAAGAATCACAAAACTCACCACTTGGACGGTCAATTGTCCTGCTTCTCTAGGGCGTTTCTGGATTGAAACCGTGGGAGGGCTCGGCGTGGGACGTGGGGTTTGTTCTTCGTAGATGAGGGCCGTTGCAGAAGATGGCAGGACAGCACGCGATTTCCTATTAAATAATTAGCAAATTAAAAAAATCGCGATTCTCACCACTCACATGGTCAATTGCCCTGCTTCTTTTTCTTGTCGTTGGATGGAATCCATCGGAAGAGCGCGGTGTGGGGCGTAGGGCGTGGGGTTTTGAAAGGCATGGAGGGGGGAGTGGCAGAAGATGAGAGAACAGGGCGTGAATTTCCAATTAAATAGTTTGGCAGACAAAAACATCGCGAAACGCAACAACCAACCAACCTTTTCGCCGCATCTCAGGGCGCCTTGTTGCCAAGAGCTGGGTTGAGAAGATGCGCCAACTTTCAGCTCTAAAGTCCACCAGAATGCGGAGATACGATGGTGAGACGGTGGGGACGATCGGAAATCCCATCTTGCTGAAGGTGAAGTCAATTTTTATGTGCCAACGGTAATAATGGGCGCGGCAACTGCATGCATTGTGCAACACAGTGCATGGGAGGCTATACCTTCTATGTGTCGAAATTTACAGTTATAATTTTGCATAAATGTTAATGATATAAAGGTTATACATATGTAGTGCGATTACCTTCTACGTGTCGAAATTGACAGTATAAATTTTGGATAAATGTTAATGATATAAAGGTGATACATAAAGAATGAAATACTCTAGAGACGACAAAATTTTCTCTAAGACAAAAAATAATTATCATGACATAACTGCATGGAAAATGAATATTACTAACTGCATGGAAAATGAATATTACCAAGCCACTATTCAAACATGAACAGGCAAAACAATGATCAACTGGCAACAACCCCCAAATACAGTTCATTTTGTGCAAGCTTTCATTATTCCTGAGAATTGATCTCATTTCGCATGGTGGATTTAATATCATAAACTTTATTCGTGAAGGTTTCGAATCAAGTTTGGTTGAAGTTTTGTATCACAAAGCGTGTCAATTAAGTTACACTGCACTTGTTATAAGAAAAAAATAATGATCATGACATGACTGCATGGAAAATGAATATAAATTACCAAGACACCATTCAAACATGAACAAGCAAAACAATTATAAGCAGGCAATAACTCCAAAATAAAGTGCCTTTGTGCAAGCTTTCATTTGCCTCAGAATTGATCTCATCTCTCATTGGTTGAATTGGTATCATAAACTTTTACATGAAGGCTACGGCAAGTGAGATCACAGGGGGACTTAAAGAAAAAGTAGACAGGATGTCGATGGGCAGTAAAGAGGTAATCAATTGCCATGAAGTATGCCCATTAACTTATATATATATGGTACTGGGTATATGTGAACTTGTGACTGTGAAGCTCAGTGATATCATAATCTGCAAATGGTAACTGGAGAAAAATGAGCATCTCAAAAGAGTAATATCATATTATTGTCATCCAGACGTTTCATGCTTCCTTATATATTTGGCATATGTGTAAGTTGCAACCAATGTTGCATCAAGTTGTGAAAATGCTTCTTCAGAGACCGGTTGCAAATTACCCGCAGTAATTCCTAAGTAAAAGGCGGAATTTGTCACGGTGAAATTACTGTCAAACTAAACTCAAAATAGGGCTGGACTATTATGAGAGTAACAAAAGAATTAATTTGCGGGAGAAGGACAAACATGGCAAATGGTGACTTTAGACAAGGTCTTGATGCTAAGGTTAATGTAAAATCATTGAATATGGCAATATTGGAATGCTTTCCTGTTAATGGTATATTGAATTTATGAATCATTATGAGGTGTGTATTGTATGGTGGTTTTGCTAAGTAATTCAGCTGAATTCTTTATAAATCAAACACACAATTGATCGGCAGTCAAGATGTTTTGTTTTCAATCTCGAATTTCTCTTATATGGAAAGCTACCTTAACTTTAGGCGTTTGTAAATTAATCTTATTAAACACTGAATGACAGTATCATTTTTAGGAGAACTTGAAATCGGCCATTTTAATCTGGACGCCAAACTTTTTATAATAAAGCACATGAAATGAAAGCATTCATTGGTGGTCTGTTAGAAGCAAAAAAAGAAAGAAGACAAAGATGATCACTACATATCATAAGATGAAAGGCCCAGTTGATTACACCTGTTCAATAGTCCTAATGATGTATTTCAAATGTGTTTTAGTCGGTGTTCGTGCGCTGTAAGACCCAAAAGACTGAGATAAACTTCACTTCAATTGTGTTTTAGTTAGTATCATTACACTGTTGGACCTTTGAGAATGTGAAAATCTCTAAAATTTACTCAGCAAGTAAAGAAAATGGCCATGGCCAACATGGCTTACTTTCAGAAAACAGTGCACTTTTAGAAGAGCCAAAAATAAAAATGATTTCTTCAACTATTATAAGAGTTTAGTTTGATGTGCATATGGATTGACATTCCAATTCATAATATAATAGCTGACTAATAATACGGTGATAGATTAATTATTTCTGTTGTGTAATGTATGTTCTTTTTCATTAGTTATTCAGATTATTATAACTTAGAAACCCTGCTTACTTCTTAACAATTCCACATAGCTACCGATTGTAACAAGGTTGATTGTTGGGGGTGGGCCTATTTTAAACTCTCAGCTTTCCTCGAGAGTGGGCCTATTTTAAACTCTCAGCTTTCCTCGAGAGTGGGCCTTTTTATACTCTCAGCTTTCCTCGAGAGTGGGCCTATTTTATACTCTCAGCTTTCCTCGAGAGTGGGCCTATTTTATACTCTCAGCTTTCCTCGAGAGTGGGCCTATTTTATACTCTCAGCTTTCCTCGAGAGTGGGCCTATTTTATACTCTCAGCTTTCCTCGAGAGTGGGCTCCTTTCGTAGATGAGCACCTTGATGTATGGACAGTAAAGCTGCTGAACTGAAGATAGATGCCAGGCGAAAAGAAGATCTCGTTTTGCCAAAAGAGTCAACACCCACGAAGGATGAAGGTACCACAGTCGACACGACCACGACCGAATTTCGCGAGAACACAATCCCAGTTGTCTGCTTTGAAGTCACAGTCCCCCCTTTCGTAGATGAGCACCTTGATGTATGGACAGTAAAGCTCCTGAACTGAAGATAGATGTCAGGCGAAAAGAAGATCTCGTTTTGCCGAAAGAGTCAACACCCACGAAGGATGAAGGTACCACAGTCGACACGACCACGACCGAATTTCGCGAGAACACAATCCCAGTTGTCTGCTTTGAAGTCACAGCCCCCTTTCGTAGATGAGCACCTTGATGTATGGACAGTAAAGCTGCTGAACTGAAGATAGATGTCAGGCGAAAAAGAAGATCTCGTTTTGCCGAAAGAGTCAACACCCACGAAGGATGAAGGTACCACAGTCGACACGACCACGACCGAATTTCGCGAGAACACAATCCCAGTTGTCTGCTTTGAAGTCACAGTCCCCCCTTTCGTAGATGAGCACCTTGATGTATGGACAGTAAAGCTCCTGAACTGAAGATAGATGTCAGGCGAAAAAGAAGATCTCGTTTTGCCGAAAGAGTCAACACCCACGAAGGATGAAGGTACCACAGTCGACACGACCACGACCGAATTTCGCGAGAACACAATCCCAGTTGTCTGCTTTGAAGTCACAGCCCCCCCCCTTTCGTAGATGAGCACCTTGATGTATGGACAGAAAAGCTGCTGAACTGAAGATAGATGTCAGGCGAAAAGAAGATCTCGTTTTGCCGAAAGAGTCAACACCCACGAAGGATGAAGGTACCACAGTCGACACGACCACGACCGAATTTCGCGAGAACACAATCCCAGTTGTCTGCTTTGAAGTCACAGTCCCCCCCCCCTTTCGTAGATGAGCACCTTGATGTATGGACAGTAAAGCTACTGAACTGAAGATAGATGTCAGGCAAAAAAGAAGATCTCGTTTTGCCGAAAGAGTCAACACCCACGAAGGATGAAGGTACCACAGTCGACACGACCACGACCGAATTTCGCGAGAACACAATCCCAGTTGTCTGCTTTGAAGTCACAGCCCCCTTTCGTAGATGAGCACCTTGATGTATGGACAGTAAAGCTGCTGAACTGAAGATAGATGTCAGGCGAAAAAGAAGATCTCGTTTTGCCGAAAGAGTCAACACCCACGAAGGATGAAGGTACCACAGTCGACACGACCACGACCGAATTTCGCGAGAACACAATCCCAGTTGTCTGCTTTGAAGTCACAGTCCCCCCTTTCGTAGATGAGCACCTTGATGTATGGACAGTAAAGCTACTGAACTGAAGATAGATGTCAGGCGAAAAAGAAGATCTCGTTTTGCCGAAAGAGTCAACACCCACGAAGGATGAGGTACCACAGTCGACACGACCACGGCCGAATTTCGCGAGAACACAATCCCAGTTGTCTGCTTTGAAGTCACAGCCCCCCCCCTTTCATAGATGAGAACGAAGAAGAAGATGGAAAGATGTACAGCAAAAGGTAGGTCTGGATAAAGGAAGATAGTCTCCGAAGATTGGAGTCTCCCCGACCCAACGATCGGCTGATGTCCAGCGACAATTAATATCTCGTTTTGCCGAAGGAGTCCAACACACACGAAGGACGAAGGCACCACAATCGACACGACCACTATCCAATTCCACGAGAACACAACCGCGTGGAAGGGGCTTCCGGCGAAGAAGGACGAAGATGATCTTTGATGGCTTCTGTCCCTGTGAATAATAATTTTGATGAAATGACTCTCCCAGATTATTTGCAAATGGCTGATGCAGGAAATGTAAAAATATTTTAATGTGTTGATAGCACACAGTTTCAAGCTTGTACCACATATTCTTACCAATCAGATCACTCGAGGTGTAATGCTAGGTATGAGGAGACTTTGTTGGAGGAGATGTTGTTGTTGTTAGAGGTCATGGCATAACAGAGGAAGAAGGAGGAGACAAACATTACTTGTATATTGCTTCGCTGCGCTTGCTCCCAATCCAAGCCAAATTATCAGTCGAGGGAGTGAGATCTGCACTGAATGTTGGTAATGTGACTCTCCCAGATTATTTGCAAATGGCCAATGCAGGAGATGTAAAAAATCATCAATCGTGATGAAAACACAGACTCAAGGTCATACAACATATTTTTACCAATCAGACCACCCTTCCCAAACATTGTATGATATGCCCTTCCTCCTCAACTTTGACACAAGGCCATATGAAGTAAATCCACAGAATCATTCTCATTGAGATCTGGGATGAAAAAATGTTAGATCATTATTACCACAGGATTTGCAAAGGACCAAGCTGAACACAGGCTTACACTACATTCTCAAGAGCAAATTCATTTTCAAAGCCCTATTATCATCCATCAGACCACCCTGCAAAAACCAATGAATGATTTTAAACTCCTGTTCCTCTCTCTCACACACAAAGCCGTTGTAATTCACAGAATTGACAATGTAATTTTTTTAATTGGTTCCTCCTGAGAGTTGGGATGAAAAAATGTTAGATCATCATTTGGACAGAATTTGCGAAAAGAACCAAGCTGAAAACAGGCTTACATAATGTTCTCAATAGCGAATTCATTTCAACAGCCCTATTTTTATCCATCAGACCACCCTGCAAAAACCAATGCATGACTTTAAACGCCTTTTCCTCTCTCTCACACACAAAGCTGTTGTAATTCACAGAATTGACAATTTAATTTTTGATTGGTTCCTCCTGAGAGTTGGAAAAAATGTTAGATCATCATTAGGAAAGGATTTGCGAAAAGAACCAAGCTGAAAACAGACTTACATTACATTCTCAAGAGCGAATTCATTTCAACACCCCTATTTTCATCAATCAGACCACCCTGCAAAAACCAATGCATGATTTTAAACTCTTGTCCTCTCTCTCACAAACAAAGCCGTTGTAATTCACAGAATTGACAATTTAATTCTTAATTGGTTCCTCCTGAGAGTTGGGATGAAAAATGTTAGATCATCATTAGGACAGGATTTGCGAAAAGAACCAAGCTGACAACAGACTTACATTACATTCTCAAGAGCGAACTAATTTCAATGGCCCTATCATAAATTTTTATCCATCAGACCACCCTGCAAAAACCAATGCATGACTTTAAACTCCTGTCCTCTCTCTCACAAACAAAGCCGTTGTAATTCAAAGAATCAACAAATCAATTTTTTAATTGGTTCCTCCTGAGAGTTGGAATGTAAAAATATTAGATCATCATTACCACAGAATTTGCGAAAAGAACCAAGCTGAACACAGACTTACATTACATTCTCAAGAGCAAATTAATTTTCAGCGGCCCTACCACATATTTTTATCCATCAGACCACCCTGCAAAAACCAATGCATGATTTTAAACTCCTGTACTCTCTCTCACAAACAAAGCCGTAGTGATTCACAGAATCGACAAATCAATTTTTTAATTGGTTCCTCCTGAGAGTTGGAATGTAAAATATTAGATCATCATTACCACAGAATTTGCAAAAATAACCAAGCTGACAACAGACTTACATTACATTCTCAAGAGCAAATTAATTTCAGCGGCCCTATCACATATTTTTATCCATCAGACCACCCTGCAAAAACCAATGTATGATTTTAAGTTCCTGTCCCTCTCTCTCACACACAAAGTAGTTGATGACTCTATTGTCTAAACTCATATTTACAAATAAATAGTCTCAAAACAAAACAATGTGCCAATATATCCAAGTGTGCTGGAGTAATCAAGAGTTGGGATTAGCGTTAGTTTTAGGGACAAAATGATGTGACAGAAAATCAGATGAAGACTTACTATATTAGTTAGATAGAGTACATCAAAAGTTTATCCACACTTCACGGCCAGGCAAAACACCAATCAAGGAAATGTACAAACAGGCAGAAACAAACAACCGGACGCAATAACCCCTAAGCCTAACAATTTAATTGCAAAAAATTATGAGCAAAAAACTGCAACATCACCAAAGCATATTGTTTCTCACCTTTCTTTTGCATTGCTGCTCTGTAGTCATGAAACAAAATGAGACGCAGCTTCAGTGACGCAGTAACAATATTCCTTGGGCTTCAATTCCATAGATTACACAAAATAGGAGAACAGGAATTTAATTGAAAAAGTGGTGAGTTAATACAGGTGAAAAGTCATCAAAATAAGGTGCTTTCTCACCATTCTTTTGCCTTGCTGCAATGTTTGAACTCACCCAAGTGCATGGTGGCAACAGCAGAGCGAAATTCGGTCTGTGACCTTATCAGCCACAGAGTGTGTGTAGGACATGAAAAGAACAATTTGATTGAAAAAATGGTGAATGAAGAATTAATACATACATCAAAACTTGATCTTTTCTCACCATTCTTGTTGTGCTGCCATCCTCCCGTAATGAACACAAGTGGGTAGCAGCAATGGTGGCTCAAAAGATGGTCTGTGCACTTCACTGCCACAGATCAGGTGTAAGAATTAAAAGCACCAATGTAGAGAAGTCAAACCGTAAATTGAAAATTGTTAAACCCTCGTGATCTGAAGAGCAAAAGCAAGCAAAACAAAACAGTCTCACCTTGCCACCAGTGTTGGTTGAAATGAGTTGGCTACTGGTGGGTGGTGTCAGGGTGGCCCAAGATTCCCAGGGTACAGTTGGGAGGGAGGTGGAAAATATAATTGAAAAATGTTACCTTGTACTCATGGCTTGAACTGTGATAACAAACAATCAAACGTAGTCTCACCGTGTGCGCAGGATTGCCTGACAGGGAATTGTGATGGCTAGTGGTGGGTGTTATGGCATGGCCCTAATTTCCTCTGTGGGAAAGGAGAGATTTAATTGAAAAAATGGTGAGGAAAAAAGCTGCTACATCATCAAAAGATGATCTTTTCTCACTGTTCTTTTGCTTAGCCGCTCTGGTTGAATGACTGCGAGTGGGTGACAGCAGTGGTGGAGCAAAAGATGGTCTGTGGGCATAAATTCCACAGATCGGGAATAAGAATAAAAAGCTGCAACTAAATTGAAAAAATGGTGTGTAAAAAAACTGTAATATCATCAAAACTTGATCTTTTCTCACCGTTCTTTTTTCATTGCTGCTGTGCTGTTATGAACGCGAGCGGATGGCAACAACAGCGGAGCAAAAGACGGTCTGTGGGCTTCAAAACCACAGATCGCGCGTGCAAAATAATGGGAGCGATTTAATTGGAAAAATGGTAAGGGAAAAAAACTGTAATATCATCAAAACTTGATCTTTTCTCACCGTTCTTTTTGCATTGCCGCTCTGCTGTTATGAACGCGAGCAGATGGCAACAACAGCGGAGCAAAAGACGGTCTGTGGGCTTCAAAACCACAGATCGCGCTGCACGAAATAAAAGGAGCGATTTAATTGAAAAAATGGTGTGTAAAAAACTGTAATATCATCAAAACTTGATCTTTTCTCACCATCTTTTGCATTGCCGCTCTGCTGTTACGAACTCGAGCAGATGGCAACAACAGCGGAGCAAAAGACGGTCTGTGGGCTTCAAAACCACAGATCGCGCGTACGAAATAAAAGGAGCGATTTAATTGAAAAAATGGTGAGTAAAAAAACTGTAATATCATCAAAACTTGATCTTTTCTCACCGTTCTTTTTGCATTGCCACTCTGCTGTTATGAACGCGAGCGGATGGCAACAACAGCGGAGCAAAAGACGGTCTGTGGGCTTCAGTGTGTTTGATCGATGGGTGGATCCAAAATGTAACAATTTAATTGAAAAGGTCTAGCTATGGCTTGTGTTATATAAGCACTTGCAATAAAGACAAGAATGTCATGGGTATTTCCCGCCCATTTTTATTAGGTGCGTTGAGGGCCAGACTACTAGGGTGGGGAACTTCATAAATGTTACCCTGCTGAAAAAATTACCTAGGTGTCTCTATTATTTAGATAAAAGAATCTTGTTTTAGTACCTCGTGTTAGTAAATTTGTTAGTTATCAATCGAGAGATAAATTCTTACTAACACGTTAGTAAAAAATGAGAAAGAATCAGCTACTCCTCCCAAGGAGCGCGGCCGTTGAGTGCTGATAGTTAATCTGTTAGTAAATTTTTTTTACTAACAATTTAACTAACAGAACAGCCCCTCTTACTAACAATTCGTTTGCAGTGATGGGCAGACCACTGGGAAATGCCGCGTGGTCGGCGGAAAAGTGGTGGGGACGGTAGAAGGCCTCCACTACACAGATGAGATCTGGAAGGCCATGTCCAAAGAGCAGAAGGCCAAGGTGGCAGAGCTGCGCAAAGCGCAGAGTAATGAGCGTGCCGTAAAGGCCGCATGCACTGCCCCTGCTGGGACGGTCCCGATGGACGTGTCGGATCAGCTGCAGACGTTGACTCGTGCAGTCCAATCTCTTGATTCCAGCAGAGATAGTGGACGCCGTTCAACAGACCATCATTCTAGTTCCCGCCAACGCAGAAACCGGTCGCAGAGCTCAAGCCGTTCCCATGGCTCCCATCAGTCGGGCGCGCATGCGGGGCGCCGTGAGCGTTGACAGTCCAGACCGTCGGTCAGTTTCCCTCCGTGTTGGAGCCACGCCGTGGTCTGTGTGTTGTGCACCGGTTTGATCTTGCCCGTGCCGTCTGCAGTACCCGTAGCCGACTAAAATGTTTAAGAGTAGAGTTAGACTCACATGCTGACACTTGTGTAGTAGGCAAGAATGCCTTAGTGATACACGAGCATCCTAATGTAGTAATGGTCAGTGGTTTTGACCCCTCGCAGCCACCTTGCTAGGCGAAGGTTGTTGATGCTGCCATCCGGTACACGTGTCGTGATACAGGGGACCACTTGATCCTCATGATCAACCAAGCAATTTATGTCCCTGAGGTTGATCATTGCTTGCAATGTCCCATGCAGTGCCGGATCAATGGGGTGGAGACCAATGAGGTACCCCGGTTCCTCACGCAAGATCCCACTACCTCGACCCATTCCATCTGCCTTGCAGATCCCACCGACGCTGTCTACCCATATATCATCCCGCTACAACTTGAGGGGCTTGTTAGCTATTTCGAGTATTCCCTCCCCACTTCTGCCGAGTTTGAGGATCCTGCGATCCCACACCTGGAGTTAACAGCCGAGAGTCCGGCTTGGAACCCCTGTGACAAGGACTTTGCCGCTCTTGAGGAGAGTTACCTGACTACAGGGGACGGTTGATCTCAGTCGCGAGGAGTGATGGTCCCCGCGGTGTGACTGGGATGGGGTTGCATTTGGCCGATGCCGCTTGCGGAGAGGAACCCCACTGGAAACTTAGTCCAGTTTCCCTGCAGTATGATGCTGCTGATATCACCGACGATGATATTTTCGGTGCTGCCTTGGAGGCTACCTGGCAGGTGACATTGGTGCATACCAACCTCACGCCAGAGACATATGACGTCTGCCGTGTCCACACGGGTACAAGACAGGGGGCCGTGGACTACGTCACTCTTGCACATTGTTGGCAGATTCCACTGCACAAGGCCAAGAAAAAGGTGCAACGGACCATGCAGCGTGGCGTGCAAACTGTCCTGCGTCCGACTCTATCCAGGCATTTCCGTACCAATGATAGGATGCTTTGCTATCGACGGTTGCCATGCAACCTCTACAGCAACACCATGTTCTGCCCGAAGGTTACTTTGGCCCGAGGCTACAAGATGGTGCAGATCTGTGCCTCTGATTTTGGGTGGAGCCGATGCTACCCCATGACACTCAAGAGCGAGGCCCATGAGGCTCTTGGTCTCCTATTTGCGCGGGAAGGTGTTCCCCCCAAGATGATTGTGGATGGCGCAAAGGAGATGAAGATGGGGGAGTTTGCTCGGAAATGCAAGGAAGCACATTGCTACTTGCGGAGCATGGAGCCCTACTCTCCATGGTCTAACTCCGCCGAGCATGAGATTAGGGAACTCAAGAAGGAAGCAGCCGGGAAACTGATGCGGTCAGGGGCGCCCCAGCGGTTATGGTGCTTTGCTTTGGAGTACAAGTCGTACATCCGGTCGCACACCGCGCATGATATCTATCGCTTAGATGGGCGTGTCCCTGAGACGATTGCCTCGGGAGAGACCGCCAACATTTGCCCATTCTGTGGATTCGGCTTTTGGGACTGGGTAAAGTTCCGGGACCAAGGGGTCGCTTTTCCTAACGATGCCCTCGGACTTGGCAAGTACCTGGGTCCCAGTATCGATGTAGGTCCTGCTATGACCTCTCGTGTCATGAAGGCCAACGGCGAAATTGAGGACCAATCGACGGTCCGTGCCCTCACTGCTGAGGAGCATGTTAGCGCCGCTCTGTTCCAAGAACAGCAACAGTTCCTTGCCTCCTTGGAGGGGCGCTGGGGTCCAAAGACCATTATTAAGGACTTAGGGCCTGATGTCCTCAACCTTTCCCCTGATCCGGATAATTTTGATCCCTGGGAAGATGAGGATGGGCCATCGTTCCCCAAATTGGACGATGACCTTGCTGCCGTGGAAGCAGCTGGGGACTTCCTCGTTAATTCCGAGGTGCTTCTCCCTGTTGGTAACTCACAGGAGCTGGCACAAGTCCTGTGTCAGAAACGGGAATCCGATGGGAAGGTCGTGGGAACCGCCCATCACAATCCTGCCCTGGATACTCGCGTCTATGAAGTCCGTTTTCCTGACAGTCGTACTGAGGAGTTGGCAGCGAATGTCATCGCTGAGGCTGTTTACGCCCAGTGTGACGCCGACGGGAACCAGTACATTTTACTTGATGCCATCGTGGATTATCACAAGGATCCATCCGTGGCGGTTGCCCGGGACGACCAGGTCACGATCGTTGATGGTAAGAAGATTATTAAGTGCTCTACCCGTGGATGGGAATTGTGCTGTGAATGGAAGGACAGCAGTACTTCCCGGCAGAAGCTGTCAGACTTGAAAGAGTCCCACCCACTTCAGGTGGCCGAGTTCGCATTTGCTGCGCAAATTGCTGATGAACCGGCATTTAACTGGTGGGTCAGCTGGGTCCTCAAGCGGATTATTTCCCTAGTTAAGTGCAGGAGCGCTCAGTACCATAAACACACTCACAAATACGGGATTGAAATCCCTAAGTCTGTTGAGGAGGCGTGCACCATTGACAACGCCACAGGTACTACCTTTTGGCGCGATGCAATCGAGAAGGAGATGACAAATGTGCGTGTTGCCTTTGACATTCTTGCAGATGGTGAAGCCCCACCTCCGGATCATCAGTTCATACACTGTCACATGAAATTTGATGTCAAAATGGAGGATTTTTGATGCAAGGCCCGGCTCGTAGCCGGGGGACATGCAACAAAGTCTCCGGTGACTCTCACTTATGCCAGCGTCGTGTCTCGAGAGACCATGCGAATAGCCCTGCTTGTCGCAGCGTTTAACGACGTTGACATATGGGTGGTGGATGTGTTGAACGCCTACATCACTGTGCCTTGCCAATAGAAAATCTGGACCACTCTTGGGAAAGAGTTTGGTGATGATTGTGGCAAGAAGGCCATTGTGGTCAGGGCCTTATATGGGCTAAAGTCGAGCGGTGCAGCTTTTAGAGCGCACCTGGCAGGATGCATGCGAGAGATGGGTTACAAGTCGTGCCCCGCGGACCCTGACCTGTGGCTCAAGGAACAGACAGACCGGAAAAGGATTCGGTACTATTTCTATATCCTCTGTTATGTTGACGATCTGTTGGCAACTTGTCATGGACAGGATCAACAGCATTCTCCCACTGAAGCCTGACTTGGTTGGCCCAGCCGAGATGTATCTCAGTGCAAAGCTCAGGAAGAAGTCCTTTGAGGATGGCACAACGGCATGGGGACTGTCGCCCCACTAAATACGTACAACAAGCTGTTTGAAATGTCAAAACGTACCTCAAGTCCAATCTGGAAGGGCGGTATTCATTACCAAAAAGGGGAGAGAACCCTTTTGCTGTAGATTATGCCCCTGAAGAGGACGTTACCCCGCTGCTGGAGCCCGAGGTGGCCACCTACTACATGCAGCTTATTGGCATCCTGAGATGGATGTGTGAGCTTGGTTGGATCGACATCTGCACCGAGGTTTCCATGCTGTCCTCGTACTCCGCGATGCCGCATGAGGGACACTTGGAGGCAGCACTTCATGTGTTCTTGTACCTGAAGTCGAAGAGCAACTCCCGGCTCATTTTTGATCCAATGGAGCCAGATGTGGGAGGATCTGATTTGGTGGAGTGTGACTGGTCCGACTTCTACCCAGGAGCGAGTGAGGCTCTGCCGCCTAATGCCCCGAAGCCCCTTGGAAAGGGTGTGACACTATGCATGTTCATAGATAGCGACCACGCTAGTGACAAAGTGAGCCGATGCTCGCGTACCGGTTTTGTCACCTTTCTCAACTATGGTATGATCGATTGGCTTTCCAAGAAGCAATAGACGGTTGAGACCTCAGTGTTCGGCGCGGAATTTTGTGCCATGAAACACGGAATTGAGAATCTGCGTGGAATCTGCTACAAGCTTCATATGATGGGCGTACCCGTGAAGGGCGCATCATAATATGAGTAAGCCTGAGTCTACTTTGAAAAAGAAGTCGAACTTGATCTGTTACCATGCGGTACGTGAGGCTGTTGCAATGGGCGAGGCCCTTGTTGCCCACATCCCAACCAAGAAGAACCGGGCTGACTTGTTCACCAAGGTCCTGTATGGGCAGACTCAAAGATTTCTTGTAAGCTGGATGCTCTCCGATGTGTTCCCCGGACAGGATGTCCCTGCGTAAGTGGGGGGATGGGCGCGGCTAATGACTGACCCTCGCCACTATTGCCTTGAGGACATTGCATGGTTGGTGTGAATACTGCCAGTTTTGTTTTCCTGTGTGTATTTTATCAAGCTTGACCTGGTGTGACCCGGCCAAACTTGAGGGGACTGATAACATAATGTAGGATTGGAGGTAGTATTAAGATCCGTGTGCACACGAATCTTTGAGATCTTTGGGTAGATCTTTGGATCGCACGAAGGAATCGACCCGCACGAAAGAGAACACCGTTTTACACGTAGGAATCGTCAAGCACACGGTGATCGTGGGATTAAAATGTAGAGAGGGTATCACGAGACCCTTCATAATTCTAAAAATACCGACCTCTGCAACTCGGTTGCATGTTGGGGCTAACCAGGCCTTCACTGTTTTATTACTAGTTATCTACTTTGACCATGCCCACCCGTCGCAGTCCCTCCCCGGCTCCGGCCGATTCTTATCACTAGAACTGGACTTTCATCGTGGTCCCAGTTCTAGAACTGGGACGTCCAGTTCTAGAACTGGGCGCCCCATTGAGGCACGGTGCCACAACGGGGAGAAAAAGGTCCAGTTCTAGAACTGGACGAATTTTTTGTCCCAGTTCTAGAACTGGGACGGTGCCATAATGGGATCCAACACATACATAACACTGTTGCCAACACCATCTCTCGCTTAGACATCAGACCAATACCGAGTGAGCACAAGAACTGTATGACGTTCACCAAATGCTGGTGTCATTACACCATGCAAGAAGAGAGTGCAATAGGCACCTCTGCATACCAAGAGGAAATGAATCTGGTATTTGCAAACCGCAGCGAAGATTTAATCTGCCCGTTAACAGTACGAGAGATTGCAGAAGCACAAAAGCTTGATGCCAGCTTGAAGACAGTGAAATACCAGTACTCGACACAATTGTTCTATGGTACACATCTCCTATGTAAGGACGGAAAAATGGTCATTCCAAAAGATCTTCAACACCGAGCAGTTAGTTGGTATCACCACTATCTACAGCACCCTGGACACACGAGACTCGAAGAAACCCTTCGTGCTGCGATGTACTGGAAAGGTATGCGAAATACCGTCGGGAAATATGTCAAAAACTGTCATGCATGCCAAGTCAACAAGAGGCATAAGCATAAGTATGGAAAACTCCCTACTGAATTTGCCATCACAAACCCTTGGGATGTAGTATGTGTGGACCATATTGGCCCGTATACAATCAAAGGTAAAGATGGGACAGTAATTGATTTCATGTGTCTGACTATGATTGACCCAGCTTCGAGCTGGTTTGAAATAGTTGAACTACCGGTAATCGCTGAGGCGATTATTCCCCTGGATACAAAAGGGCGGAAGGGTAAAAGGACCCATGAGGAACCTAAGTTAGCATCCGTTGATAAATCATCAGCAATGATCAGCAACTTAGTGAACAAGACCTGGTTTAGTAGGTATCCACATTGTCAATACATAATTTATGACAATGGAAGCGAATTCAAACTTCACTTCAAAGCCCTATGTGACTCATATGGGATCACGAGTAAGCCTACCAGTGTCAAGAATCCACAAGCGAATGCAATTCTAGAATGAGTGCATCAGGTGATATCATCTATGCTCCAGACAGCTGAAATAGACATGGCCCCTTCAGTAGAGACAAGCGATATAGATAAGTTTGTGACGAACGTCGCTTGGGCCATTCGCTCAACATACCACACAGTACTAAAAGCCTCCCCAGGTGCAGCCATCTTTGGACAGGACATGTTGTTCGACATCCCCTTCCTGGCCAACTGGAATAAAATTGGAGAATATAGGCAACACCAAACAGACCAAAACACAAAACGGGAAAATAGCTCACGTCGTGATTGGGACTTCAAAGTTGGTGATCAAGTACTTCTTAGAAAAGATGGAATACTCCGCAAAGGTGAAAGTAGATATGAAAGTGATCCTTGGACTATCACATCAGTTCATACGAATGGAACGATCAGGATTCAACGTGGAACCAAATCAGAAAGACTGAATATACGAAGAGTTACACCTTTTTTAACAACCAAACTTAAAACCGTATTAAATGTCAGTTTCAAAACAACAAAAACGGACTCTCCCTCTTCAAACAACACTTACTCGTTACACATGTTTAACAAACTCTTTAGTTCGTTATTGTTACTCTCATGAGAACCCATTTTTTTCACCTAAAACACTTAGGTTTTTTTTGTTACATTTTTACCTGATACTCCATTTGTGGGGGCGAGTGACATAGGCCAAGAATCAGCCTTTTTTGTACCACTGGGTACAAAACCTAAATAGAGCATTCTCAGGACTCCCCAGTAGGAGAGTCCACCTCCCAACGGCATGGACTCCCCAACACTGAAGTTTAGAACCCCGAACAAGAGAAAACCCTTGAGGAAGATCTGAACATCCTTGAGAAGAGTATGAACATACCAATTGTGTGTAGGATATACACAATGATCGTTTGCATCGTTTGGATTGGAATGCAGTTCCACTGCCTTTCCATCCTCACAATTGTAACAAATGTAGCTCATAAAATCAAATCTTCGACACATGTCGAAACTACCTATAATTTTCGCGTGATATTTTTTACCATGATTTTGGCTCAGGTCAGAGGGGGATTCTGGTTAGTGGAAGGATGCTTCCTGATGTGCCAATGTAACAGTTCTTTGGCTCACCTTGACTTGGCATAAATGGTTTGGGCAACCAGATACCATGACTTGATTTTACTTATCGATAAAACTAATGTTATAATGGGGAAACTTATTGACACACATGAGACCTCTTGATATGCACTGGAGTAGTTATTTCCAAGGTAGTGCATGGGGAGGAATGTGACCTGGTCATAGTGGAAGAGACATTGGGAACTGGCGCACATTTTACCATGTGGAATGGAAAGCTGAGTAGCCCCCTCAGGATTGTATGATTGAATCCGACAGAAATCAAGAGAGCAAAGGGTGTGGACAATGAGGGCATGGACAGCACACAACACTGTAGTGCCACATATGTCCAGAAAGCCAGAATGAATGACTGGAAGGAGGCAGGTCTCCAGGGAGGCATCCTGAGTAAAGGAAGATGGGATGTGTCCAGGTGACTGAACTGGGAAGAGACGTCTTGAAAAGGAGGGATGCAAGCCAGGGGCTCAATGGATAATGTTGTTATGGGATGAAGTTAGATACATATAAAATTGCTCACCAAGGAGGGAAGCTGTGCTATCGTAATCATGGAGACTGAGATACCGGTAGTTGAATTCATCTAGGTGGTGACAAGTAGAAAACGGACGTGATGGGTGGGTGGGGGGAATGTCCCAGAGGTGAAAATCCGGAGGATGATACCTTCTTGGGAGTGCATGCAAAAGGATGTGCCGCAGGAGGTGGGGATGATGGAGGAGGAGGCACTGGGGCAGTCCCAGAGGATTGAGGGGTGTGGGGGTGTTGCCCAGCAAGGGGAAATGAGACCTGTGGTGGAGGGGCCTGGAAAGGACCTTAGGTAGGGGATGGGGGACTACCTGGCGTACCCCAACATTTGTGTTGAAATTGCAGACTTGAGAGATGGAGAAGGGATACACTGGATAAAAAGAGGAACAAGAGCTAGCTTTCTTTGAGCTACTAGGTGTTCCTGGGTTTATGCCATTCATGATGGTGTTAGAAGGGACAGTCTCCATATTGAATAGAAGTCTACACATAGCACAAATGAGAGTATGGCAATCAGCAAGGGTAGCTGGAGGCCACTCAGAGGGCAAAGAGTGAATCAGGGTGTAACAATGTTTAGAAAAAATGAGGCCTTTACATGTATGCATCAAGCAGACTTGTTTTGTCTTGTTAGGTTAGGGAGCATTTTGCCTTCCTTTTACCACATATGAAATAATTGCTGGGGGCTTGCTGAACTCAAGGCTTCTTGGAGGTGGGGACATCACTGGCTGGAAGGGTGCAGTGTGACTTCTTGAGGCTGGGAGGCTTCATGATTGCATGTACAAGGCGCTTCTTGGCCTGTTCCGACCCATAGCTAGTGACAAGGAGGCAATTGCGTGGGATATCTGTGCCTGTGATGATCTTATTGACCTTGTCACTAGTGTCATGGATGAGATAGAGGGCCTCAGAGTACTTGTAGTTTGGAATGGCTGGGGACTGGCCCTTGAGGACTGGAGTGAGGTTGATAGGCTTGGATCCCTCTGAGGTGAGAAGGATGGTGACTTGATTGATGGCCGAAGTTAGCCACAGGAGGATCCAGGGAGAGGAACCTAAGTGGATCTTGAAAATGCCAAGCCTTGCTAGCTATGACCACGTCCGCAAAGTTGTCAAACATGTGGAAGAAGAGGGTGTGTGTGGTCACAAAAGGGATATCAGTGTTGCTTGCCCAACCATTGGACTATGTGTAGACTTGGTATCCAAACAGGTAACCATCCAAGAGGCAAATGCATGGGGGAGAACACACTGTGAATATGGTGGATAGAGGTGTCCAGCTTGAACAGCTTGGACCACCACCTGCCAATAATCTCCTCATGGGATCTGGAGTTGATGCTGGCTTCACGTTCTTTGGCTAAAGCCTTCAAGGCAGGAACCAAGAAAGGTATCAAAACTTGCTTCCAGGGGCAACTGGGGCATTGATGGATGTGAGAGGGAGGTACATGAACTCACTGTGCATCAGGAGGACACTAGTTAGGGGGTCAACCTTGCCTTGGTTAATGGGACACCAGGCTGGAGGTGGAGTGCATCAAGAGCGTGAGAGGCATCAAGTGCAATAGAGCAGGGCTGAGCAGCTGTACACCAAGGGGGCAAGGAACATGGGAGACCCGGGGAGGCAGTCAAGGACATGATGTTGCTGAGCCACATTTTGGTTCACAATGACACAGAGTGCAGCCATCGGGGAGGTGGCAGACAAAGCAAGCACACAGAAGAGACATCCTGGGGAGACCATGGATTGGAGCTCATGAGAGGGAGCTCCAAACAGGCAGGTACAAGCAGACACCCAAGTCAGATCAGGAGACGAAGGGCACCAAGTGGGCTCCAAGGGCATTTACCTATGCTAAAAGCAAATGCATGGGCGGGAAGACAAACATCAAGAAATAAGCAAGGACTAACCAGGGGTGGACAAATAGCACAGGAAAAAATAAAGAAAATGGCTTCAATTGGTTGGATTGAAGGATGACATACAAAAGTGATGGTGTAAACCTCAGGAGAGGTGGGTGGGAACATTAGAGCATGTTGGAGGTTGAGGATGGCATAGGCTGAGAGGCTGGGTGAAACCATCTGGCCTTGTGATCCTACGACTTCATATGGGGTGAAGATACTAGTGACTGGGTCACTTAGGGCCATGTACTGTGATGACTGCAGGTAGAGGATACATCCACCACTGCACTCTACCTACGTCTATCAAGGAAAAAATCTTAATTGTTTATACACCTGAAGACCCAGAACTCCTGCCTTTATTGTAAAGTGAGATAAAATGGAAATGGTTGATGTGGGTCCATCAGATGAATCCTACAGTGATGAGGGAGCAGGCGGATTGTATCGTCATCCACTGGCAGCAATGCTTCCGCTTGTCATGCCGCTGCAAACAACAATGCTCAATCAGCCAAATAGGATCATACCAATAATGTGGATGTAACCCTAGATCCTGCAGTGGTTGCTGCAGTTGGTAGAGGACAAAGTGCAGGTCACAGTAACACCAGATGAGCTGGTGGTCATGGTGGAGGTCATGACTACAGACTGGTACTAGGACGTGGTGGCTCTGGACATTGTTGTGGTCAAGGGCATGGCAAGGGAAGATGTCCAATGGGACAATCAAAGTAATACCAGATGGAGGTATTTGATGCTCTGTAATCAGTGTGTGACTATCTTCCCCCTTTAGGCTTAGAATGGGATCTTGTCCCACAACGGCACATGGAATGTCATCCAGACAAAGATTGCAGAATGCAGAATGGATCAAGTCAAAAAGTTTTACAAGCTTGCCCATATCAAGATGGGGAGAGGGGATCCCACTATGCCATCTGACGTCAACAAGACAAAGGTGATTCAACATTTGATCATGGAGAATCAGAGGGCTTGACCGGGTCAGAGGGCGAGCTTTTTGCTGACAATGATGTTGATGATGAAATTGGATTGAGCAAGAATAAAAGAGTGCAACAACAACACAGATGAAGAACAAGGTAAGGAAGATGATTAAAAGTTGGGCTGGTTTGTCCCCCCTCAACACAGGGAAGCTGTGGGTGTTGCTTATGCTGTAGCTTCAGGAAGAGGAGTAATAGGAACACCTAGTAAAGAGTGAGTAACTCACATTGGCAATAGCAAATTGACAATGTTTTAATTATGATTCTTACATCTTGTTGGGCAAAGCATTGTTTTGACACCCATCTAATGCAGACAAAATAAACAAAGTCATGACAAAAATGACAAACCAAGTTTTAGCATAAAATGCTGCTGATGGTGAAGCAGCAGATTCATTAGATGCACCATCATGAGGCAGATCAGGATGAGGAAAGAGAAGAAAGACAAATGAGAATGGAGGATCAGAAAGAAGAAGAACTTATGCAGATGCAGATACAGCAACAGCTTATGACTTCAATGATGATGATGATGATGACTGGAAGGAACTTGCAACAAAATCATGTGGTTCCTCACATTTATAACAATACTCCCACCTCCTCCAACAATTACTCCCATGGACAGGAATCACAACAACGATGAAAGGAAAAAGGAAGGGGATATGGCCAAACCTTTAGGAGGAGGGAATGCGCCTGAAGAGTAGTAGCAATAAAATTGTTCATAGCAAATATTTTTGTGATTTGTTATATACTATCAAATTTGTCTACTTTATTATTTGTTTAACCTAGGAAATCAACATTAGCATCAATATCAAGAGTTGGAAAGTAGAATGATGTGATTTGGTTGACACCAACAAGATGTTACCAAAGGATAAAACAAATGAAACAAACAATCAAACATAATCGTCTCTCTCTGCTTTCTTCATATATCGAGGTGCCCTTCAGTCTGGGGAACAATGACAGCAAACAAAAAACACCGGTAACCTGTCTGCACACTCAAGTGTACAGGAGGGTTACCGGAACCCCCCAGAATGGTGTATTCAGGCAAACTCCTGTACACTTCTGTAACCAATCAGTAAACTAGTGTACAGGAGGATAACCAGAAGTGTACCGGTGGGTTACCCGAAATTCCAGACCTAAACCAGTGTTCACATATATTTCTAGTTACGATAGGAATTGGGATTTTACAGGAAAACAGACTTCGCAGTAAGTTATAGCATCAATATCAATCTAAATAGTGGCTATAACTGCATTGCTTAGTAGCTAAAACATGTTAACCAGTGACATACCGGAAGTGTACGGTTGAGTTACCAGAAGTGTACAGGAGGATAACTGGAAGGGTACGGAGGATAACCACAAGTGTACCAGAGGGTTACCCGGTCCGGATTAGGTTCTGTTAGACTGCAATATAGTGTAACATTGGGTGGAGTAGGTGCAAGCTATGGTTCACACTATTATTATGCACTACTAGAATAATTACACATAGTACATCCTAATCTCCTCTAAAGCAGTCCCTTCGTTCTCACAAAGAATGAGCCTTAATGTCCACACCCTGTCAAATTTCAGCCCCACACTAAAAACTGCTACTGCAAACCATCCGCACCAACACTCAGACTCCATTTTTGTGTGCACCAAAACCACTATTGCAATGTCATGACAATAAAAGGAAGTTAATTGTAATTCAAATGAATGATAACTAAAAACATAAAGCAGTACTTACACTTGCAGGCAGCGATAAGTGAGTGGGGGGCCAAACTCAGTTGTTGGGCTGAGTGTTGGCCTTTAAGGTAGAAGGAAATTAAATATTTAAATGAAAATTAGTTGCAGTGAAAACATTTATCAAAAGATTGAGTTCATAAGAGCGCACCCTGGAATTATGCACGCTGCTGCCAATTGTTGTTAGCTAGATGGCAAAGCTGGGTGCAACAGCAAACTCAGTCTGCGGGCTGAGTTTTTGCCATTCCAATGGTTGGCCTGTAAAAAATAATGATTAGATTTGGTCAAAACAATTGTAAATAAGGTTGAGTTCATAAGAACCCACCTTGAAAATATACCTGCCGCTGACAATTGTTGTTGGCTAGATGGCAGCGGTAGGCGGGATGTCAAACTCAGTCTGTGGGCTTAGTTTTGGCAGCTCCCATGGTAGGCCTGAAAGTAACTTCTGATTGTACTTATACATAACTATCAAGTGTAGAGTATAGTATTATAATGTATTATGATGCTATAATCATAACATTAAAAGTAATATTAGGCATAGCCAGTGAATGGCGCGTACTTCTGGTACAGGAATTCTCAAAATTTGTACTAAATTCCAATTTGGAGGGTTTTTGAAAAATTTGGCAGATTAGGGTCCTAATCTAGCCAGTGAATGACATACTTCTGGTACAGGAATTCTCAAACTTCGAAATTAATTCCTATTTGGAGGGTTTTTGAAAAAATGGCAGAACATATTAAGACCAAGTGATTCATAAATAAAAGTAGGGCCAATAAGCTAGCCTAGAATGGCCACCAAAACTAGACCCAACAGGTGATCTTCCTGGTGGGAACTCTTGATTCATGCAATGTCAGTCATGAAGTACCAGTATGTCACCCTTACACTTGGAAGATTTTTTTGCTCCAAAGCTTAGGGAGATAAATGAAATTGAGGCTTAAGCAATGCATAAAAAATCCAGTAAGCCACCTAAGGCAAGGGGAGTGGCTGAATTCAAGCAGATCCTGGAGATATCCACGGTCTCCTGAAGGGGTATGTAAGGATTTAGTAACAACTATACTGCTACCCAGGAAAAATATGAAACATGGCACCAACTTAGTTTCACATGTCTGCTGCGTCCGCGTCCGAAAATTGTTGAAAAAGACACTATCCAGGACACGTCCAGGGCACGTCCAGGACACGTCCAGGACATGTCCTGGACATCTCATGTTTTTGGTGTTTTCAAACGAGGACACAGGACATTCAATTCTAGACACAGAGGACACGACGGGACGTGAGAGGACATGGAGTGTTTCTTCATTTAAGTGTCCTTTTTGATACTTTCAGGTGAACTATACCAAGAGTGGTGGCTCTTGCATGCATGTTACATTCATTTAAGTGCAATCCATAAGGCTTGCAGTACAAAAATACTTAAGATACGTTGGCATGTGCCTGGATACTGTTATGTAATGTATGTGAGTCAAAACTTCTGAGGACACGGGACGGACATGGGACTCAACACCGACGTATGTCCTCATGTCCACAAAAAACCCGCGTCCTGGAGAAATTAAGGACATAGGACACGTCCAAGGACACGTCCAGGACATGTCCAGGACATGTGAAACTAAGGGCACCAAGAACTTTCTTGCCATCCCAGGGGATACAAGTTGTTCCCATCATTGCTGAGAAGGAGGTAAGGGGTACCAAGGTATCTATGAAAACCTCATAAGAGGATATATATGCAAATATGTGTAAAATTAGTACCAAGACTAGCTAAGGTCCTACCAAAGGTTCACAGGCAAGTACTTATCTTTTGTATGACAAAAAGGATCTCATTGAAGGAGAGGAAGAAGAAGGAGAACAAGAATGATAATGAGAAGGAGGACAAGAGTGAGAATTAAAATGGGCTCACTTTCTTATACAACTAAGCTTTTGAAAAGTCTAGATTATTTGCCATGTGTTACGTTGCTGCACTACCATCACTACAATCAATATCAATTTACTTTGTAAAATAGAAAACAATCAAATCAGGGAATTTACCTTTCTGCCAAAAGGCGAGCTCTTGCTAGCATCTCATTCACAATCATCTGCCATCAATTGAGCCTACAGTAATCCTCATGTCACCACCAACATCCCAACATGTAGCTGTGGACTTTCATTCAAACAACAATGGAGTTACACTTATAAATTCCTGTTCGGTGTACTTTGTCTAATTTGCATTGGTCATCATAGTTTCCTATCCTTGACTCTGATGAGATGATACAATCTCATCTACAATGCCAATTTGTGAGAGATGATCTTATCTTTGTGTCTTGCTCAAGGTTCTCTATTGTACTGGAACAGTCCAGTAGCTTATTCAGTTCCTTATCGGAGCGATTGTTGAGCAAGTGTTTGTCTGTACTTTATTCATCCTGGTTATGCCGTGCTGCTTTGGGTGCTTCTTGTGCCCTTGTAGTCTAGAACAGGGTACTTGTGCATTGGCTTGATGTTCAAATCAGTTCATTGTGACCTGGTAGGAGCATCCTAACCTTTTAAGGAGGCAAACCAAGCTAGCTTTAAAGTGACTGTTCGTTAGAAACTTCATTTCAAGTCAAGTCCCTTTTAAACTGTGTGACTACCGTTATCTCCACTATTTGTGATAGTAAGACATGTGGAGGAATTGTGATTTCTTCCCCTAGAATCAAGCCAAGATATCAAATCAAGCAGCACATGACCATGAAGCTTCTTGATGCATCAGTATCCAGTACAGATGGTTCTCATTCTTGTCTCGTGAAATTTTTCGAGATCCAGCAAAGTTTAAGATTTGACTGTCAACTTACCCCTCCCCATTCACGACATAAAATTTCTTCTCATTTTGTCTTGTTTTTGACTGGATATCCCCTGTCATGCCTTGACTTAACATGACTCTGTATTGTTTGGACTCTTGTCCAGAATTTGCCAATATTGGTCAGCCCCAATTCCTTTGATTGAGTTAAAAATAATTTGCTGCTGTGCAATATACCAAGTCAGAATGCTTGGCAGTGATTTCAAGGTCATGAGCAGGTCTCTTTTATCATAGATTTCCCCTATACCTGTTATGTACAGACTGGTCAAAATGGCCTGTACAACAACTCTCTCCCATTGTGACAGGGCTGTTTGATTATAATCACACAATTGCAGAGTTGTTACCATTTGAGACTATCTCCCTGCACCATGCCACTAAGAATCAGATCTCTTGAGAGGCATTTTCATGCATGAGTCCCATTTCCTCGAGGCTCCTTATCTTGGGCATTGCACATCCATCTTGACAATATCCTACCAAGTCTTCATAACATGAAAGTGAATATTATATGAAAGATCTGCATCACTATTGCACAAGTAATGGCCTCATTGGCAGCTTCTGTCCATAACAAACACCAATGAGTTCTTCATTAAAACACCTACTACTGTGGGTCTAAGCATTTTAATGCCAGTCTGTTGCTTTGACCTTAAGGAGTTTTTGCAGAACAGACTCAAAGTTGACTTTTCCTTGAATATTTCTTTTCCATGAGCCACACTTATTCTCCAATTGTGTGCACACTTATAGACCCCTAAAATTCTCAAGGTAACTTTCCTTTCGTTGCAGAGGAAACTTTCTTAATTACTAAGATTTATATCTAGATTAAGGGCATTCTTTAATGATATTCATGCACTTGATTGACTTCTGTTTCTCTGCATCATTTGACATCTCATGATGTTCAACATTTCACATAGAAGTATGATGTGATGTTGTGAAATGAGACATGACAACCAAAACCCCGATGAAGTTCCAATTAAACACTTTCCATTTAGAAGGGTATTCTTATTTGTCAGCTGAATTCTTACCATGTATATCCAACGAAATTGTTTACATTATTGTAAAAGTCTGTGGCAGTTAATTATGGCATAACATTGGTACAGGGCAAGAACAGATCTCACAATTTTAGAGAATTTGCATTGTAATACTGTCATCAGGAAGAACCGGCAAAATATATTTTGTAAAACAAAGGATGTATTTCTTTGCACTCTCTGTGGTATCCAAGATTAAATCACTTCAAAATCTTGCAAGGTTCAGTTGATGAGAAAGGTAACCATTCCTGCTTTCTTACCTCATTGCTAACTGCATTTAATCTGCAATTGTGCAGAATTGCAAGAACGACTGTAATTTCTTACTTCAATTAGTTCTCGCTGAAAACCAGCAGACTTTGGCAGACTATTTGAGGCCCAACCTTACAGTTCCCCATACCCATACCCGAAGTTCAGCTGATTTTCTAGAATCCTGTATCTGTGTGCCTTTTTGTGTTTTCCTTCCTTACAGTTCACATACACATTCCCAAATCGGAGTGCTGCGATTACTAGTAAAGATGCGACAGATCTTTTGAGATTCAGCAAAATCCTAGATTCTTTTATGTATGTTGAGCCCAAAAATGTGACGTTATCTATGATATTGAAAACGGGTTGGTGCAATTGGATGAAGAATGCCGTGTGATGGTGTGACGGCAATACCTAAAATGTGTTGTAAACCATGGGTGCACTGTCCTTACAGTAACAAAAAACGTCATGCACACCTACCCCAAAGTTCAGTTGATTTTGGGGTGAGCGATGATTTCACCCAAGAATGAACTTCATTTTCTGGTGGATTTTGCACTCATAACCTGTTACCCAAAAGTTACCCTCCAAGTTAGGGTGAACTTTCCAGTTGTAAGGATGGAGATTCATGTGTACCCAAACTACACAAAAAATCGAATTTTGGGTATGTGTACGGGTGACAGCAAGGTTGGGCCTGAAGTCTGCTGAAGTCCGCCAAAGTCTGCCAAAAAGCTAGTGATCCATGGCGTATACTTTTACGATCAGATTTGTTATAATCTACATAGGAATAGTAGACAAATATGGTATTATTTTTAAGAGGCCCCAGTACAGCCCACTCACAACAGGAATGAGAAATAAAAAAGTAATTCCTTTGTAATAGCGAATGAAACTGACTTCATTAAAATAACTTCTTGATACTTTGGCAGACTTTGGAAGGGCTGCCAAAGTCTGCCGAAGTCTGCCAAAGTCTGCCTGATTTTTCTCAAGAATTTGAAGAAATCGGTCTGAGTGGCATCTATCATATTGGCGTCAATCGCCCCAAGAGATCGCTTTTTCTTTACGCCTATGGAATAATTCTTATGATGAGAAGCCCAAGACATTTTTGTGTGACTAACATCCACTGAGATACTTATTTGGTTGCAATATCTACTTCCTTTGTTTTGAAAAGCGTATTTACCTGTTCTTCCGGGCTTTGACGATTTCCTAGCACTTTGCGCCATAAAATTTGTTGAAATGATTTCATCAATTTTGGTGGAATTGCTCAATAGGCTCCCTAGTTTTCAATCAAAGATGGTGGGGCGTCATGGAGTTTTTATAATTTAGAAAGGTAGAAACAATGGCAGTGTGATACCACGATATTTCTGTCTTGATTCTTACATGATGGTGATGGGTGATGGGATTATGACCAAAAGGACAGCAACATTTTTTCTTGAGTCTGCTCCATTACCACATATTGAGCCAGGAAGAATGCGCAATGTATCCCTGGTAATGATACTGACGTAATTAATTAATAATGACACACAGGACAGCCAATTTTGCAGCCAAAACCACTGCCTTCTTCCTAAACACTGCTGCTTTGCAAAGAGAGTGTGGAGAGATAAAAGCTGAAAGCAAAATAGACATATTCCAAGTTTTACCGTTTGCAAGTAATCCTGATATGACTATTGAGCAATCTATCTCAAGTGATATCAAGACAATTGACTCTCCGTGCTGTGGGCGAAACCTTCTCATACTACCTAAAAAGTGAAGCCTTTGTTGAATGAAATGGCATCAACGTTTGTGCATTCGTTTGTGAGAGTGTATCATTGCAAACTTCCAAAAATGATGTCCGCGTCTCCCACTACAAAACAACAACCACAACCTGGAAAGGTGAGAATGAAATAATTCGTGAACACAAGTTTTCTTCTCCCGAGTTGAAGTATTATGGTTACTCCACAAAGAGGCAACACCAAATGTGAGGGGAGTAAAAGTTTACCGCAGTAGGTGCTTTCAAAACATACTAATTTGAGTTTCTTAGCAAAAAATTCCAGGGTGTGTCACCAGGTAAGCTGTACCAAAGTTTAGTCCGGTATGATTGATCTTCACGAATGTAATGATGTGTTCATGAAAACATGGCTTACATTCATCTATCAATCTTTGGATATCTTTGCTTTTGACTAAGAAGTTGAGGAAAGTCCAACAGAGGATTGATATAAAAGTTCCAAGGCCACTTTCACTAATCATTAGTTAAGTAGTAATCTAGTAAAAGAAAAAGTAGGACAAGATAACTATAATGCTACTTTGAAATATGATGTACACATAAAAAAAAAACCCTAACACATCTTCTTCAACAATTGTACCCTTCTTACTCCTTCATCTGATCAGAATACTCCACCTCAACCAAAGCCTCACCATCTTGTTGAATGGCAATACGTCAGAAGGAGACTGCTTTGCTTGGATTGCTTGATGTTCAAAGTTTTTGTATCAACTGCCAATCATGCTGAACAGATGTTTGAGAAAAGGCGATTCTCAGAAATACATATGTACTCTCAAGATTCAGCCTATTTAAGCCAAAATGGACAAATCTTAGATGATTTACAAGAATTGTCAGTGTCACAATGAAACATCCTAGAAGCATAGGAATTGTTATAATTTCCACTAGAAAATTTAAGTTCCATCCTTTTCACCAAGAATCGTCCAAATTGGCCCAAAACGGATGATTCATGAGAAAAAGGGTGAATCTAAATATTCATCCTTTTCTCAAGAATCGGCCATAATGGATGAGGCTTCTCCGAACCGAAAACTTTTCTGAGTTGAGGGAAAAGAGCCTATGTTATGGCAGCTAAATTTAAACTGGCTTAGTAATGAAGAATATGGTAGTTGAACTCTGTACTCATAGGTAGTTTGACCCCACAAAACAAGTGGTACCTACCTCACTTAGTATGAGGATGGGCAAGGGTGAAAAGGGAGTTGATTGGCAGATGAAGGAATAAAAATTAAAACTTTTATAGGTATGATACCAATGAGATGTGCTGTAGTTGCATCGATTGTTCTCTAATTAATTAGCCCAACATGTTCCTAAAAACAAGTTACTAATTCCATTCAACAACGTTCTGTTGGAAAAGTGAGCCATTTTCCAAGAGTAAGCCGTTTTGAGCGAAAACGGCTTACTCTTGAGAAAACAACTTACTTTTGAAAATAAGCCATTTTCTGATAAGAGTAAGCCATTTCAGCCCGAAACGGCTTTCTCTTCAGAAAACGGCATACTTTCAAGCTTTCTTGTGAAAACTTTATTGATTCCCATGTGATTAGGCTTAATCTTATCAGAAAGAGTTACTTTCAAGACTAAGCCATTTTTCTAAAGTGAGCCCTTTTGGATCGATATGGCTTACTCTTGGAAAATGGTTTACTTTAAATATTATGCCATTTTCCAAAAGTAAGCCGTTTGGCTTAAACACAAAAAAGCTTCGCTATGGGAATTGGTACTTTCTGGGACTCCTTCCATTCCCACACGACACAAAAAGAATCTCAATTTCTAACCAACTAGGTATTTAGTTACAAGACATTCTTATGCCTGATGACACCATTTGGTACTGCATACAAGGATTCCGAAAATGCCACTCTAATTACCTCATGGCCCACAACTCCGCTCAGTTTTTGTCTAAGAGAGAAAATAATCATGAAATCTAAGCCAAAATGCTTTAGAGGGCAAATGAGTTTGACAAAAAAGCTTATTTCCCGTAACTCCTTCAGAAAACCATCCATGAATGGACCTAACTCAAAAAGGAATCCTCTTTTCCCACGCAACCCCATACAACCATCCCTGCAGCTTTTGGCTTGCTCACAGAGAAAACACCTCTAGAGAGAGGTTTTTTTATCCAATATTTTGGGAGTTGTTGCTTATTACAACTATGAACTATTTGATGGAACAGTCGAAAGAACAGTTTACATCTAACAAATTAAAGTGCTGAATTTCATATGAAAGCTTTAACTTATTTTTGTACAGTTCAAATGCTTAGGTTTAATTTTATTGGACCATTTCCCTCTACTTGGACTAAATATTTTTACATATCTTATTTTTCCAAATGAATGCCTTGATGAACCTATTACTCTCAACATTCATGTTTTCATTGTGTAGACTTGATTCTCTTTGAATCTCTGTGTGAAAGTGTGATCATTTTCCTTGTACAGTTGTTCCTCGACAGGTATTCTGCGAAAGGTGGCGTATAGCAGCATATACAGAAAATCTCTCTTGATAAGCTTGAGCATCGAAGGTATGTAATCTGCATCAATCGGATCACATCCCGAAAACTCCATGGAAACAAGCCCCCAGCGCTTTTCTTCCAGACAGGTAATGGCGTCTGCTGCAATCAAGAGGTCATCATCTGTGGCAATACCGAGATTTTTCTGAAAATGCATCTCGACCATGAGCTGGTCCACCATGCGACTATCGTCCGAGCAAGCCAATTGTTTCAAAACACCCCATTCACATCCTTCACAGTCCAATCTAAGTACATCAACTTGTCTGTTTTCGTGTCCCAGCATTCTCCGAATATCGCCCAGCGATCGTAACTTGGCAGGATCCAAAGCACTATAAAGACTGGAATGAGTCTTGGATACATCCACTCCAACACCTTGCAATCCTAGTTTATGAAAGGTAACACCGGGGGCCACATTGCTTTCAAAGTCCGACGTCGGATCGAACGCGAACACGTCACATCCAAACTCTCGGGCTACTTTTTGCTCCCACTCGGTACTGTCATGCACGCCGAAAGAATACACAAGACACTTCTCTTTCTGTACTTGTCTCTTGTCCGATGACGCAGCCAAATCGTCCGTGCAAAAGCTGTGTTGTTCCCATGTCTTGCCTTGGGGTAGTTTCATAGGCTCGCTCCCGTCTCCGCATCGCACGTCAGGGTAACATCCTGGGAGAATCATACAGCGCATGGCATTCACTGCGTCAGAAAGGGCTCGACTTTTTCGTAGGGAGGCGACAGAAGGCGTAGGGAGAGAAATGACCTCTTTAGTGTTCAAATCAGCCCGATCGGAGGCATAGCGTACCAAAATCTCCCTCGTCGATGTATGGTGATCTTCTGAAACCTCCCAATCCACCATAACGTGGTCGTGTCCATGGTAGACCATATAGAGAAGCGATATCACGAAGCAGACCACAACAACCACAACACCTCGTAGAGGCCGGAACCGGGAGTCGCCTGAATGAATGCGCATTCTTTCGGCGTAGTCATATATTTCTTTGTCCTGTTCATCACCCTAACAGACCCCGACGATCAGAGCCTATCAGACCTAGAAAGAGGAGAAAAATGTTGTGCACAATTTAATCATGTACGAGGATCAACTGAATCGCTAAATTTCGGTAATGAGGTTGAGGGAAACTAACAATTAAATTAAGACTGGTTGCAGCCACGGTTGCTAATTTACCCTCTATTCACTACCTAATTTGTCACCTACTTCGCTGAAATGGTAACTATACCCCTAACTTCGCCGATGCAGCTAGGGTAAGAATTCGTTAAAGTTGCCAAAAAAAAATGGCCAACGTAATTTTTTTGGGGAACGGGTTCCTTTTCGGGCTGTAGTTAGTGAACATTGCCATTTCAATTTTTTCAGGCACTAAAAAAATGCAAACTCAGAGAATTGGTGTCTACACGATTTAAATACGAATTCCTATGTCTCCCCCACAATGTCCCTCCCACCTCCTCCCGACCAGCAATTCCCCAACCATCAACCAACTTCTTTGTCAACCATGGGCTTCTGCGATGATTGTGGCGAATGGGAGGCTTTGTTGAGTTGACCAGTTAGATGATCGGGGGGACGACGTTGTAGGCCTGGAAGGAACTCCGTAAGGAGTGCTTTCCCCCCTCGTTGCCCCCCGTGACGTCGAATCTTGTCCCTCGCCGCGATGTCCCACGCAGCCGCTGCAGCCCGAATAAATCCCCTCGTCGCAGTGGGAGTTGCACTGATTTTGACGGCCGGCGTCTCTCCCATCACGTCCTTCCCGATCACGCCCCTTGACGTCGCCTCAGTCGTTGCCCGTCATAGATGCCGCCTTCTATGAAGAGGACGATTCACTGCAGCCTTCAAAATTGTTGACATGTTGATGATTTCCACACCGACGTTGCCGCAGTAAATGGCGAACCTTGAATTCGTTGACTGGGTACCCAGCGGGCTCGTCAAAAACTGCACAACGGCAACTTCTGTCAAACCAATTCACACTGTTGTCGAAAACCACGCTCCCCAGGCTGTTGACAACCCAATTAGTGGTTGTAATCCGTCATTTCATTGTTTGTGTGTGCGGGATTGTTGACATCGCGCTACAACCCATTCAACAATCAACCTAACAAAAGCGGAATCAGATAAATCTCTGCCTGATACCACTTCCACCAACAATTTAACAATTTTGATTTAACAATAAACCATGTTGCCCTTGTGGAGGTTGAACTTCCAACCGTTGAAAGATGAAAAGCATGACATCGTTGACACAAAACAATGTCACCAACCTGCTGTGATTCTGGTGCCGCTTCTTCTTTTTTTGAACAACAAACTGTTTTCGTTGTGTAAATGTTTGTTCTTGTCCATGTTTTTGGGCAATGAGCTTTGATGATTGGATGGACTGTTTGTGTGATTGTCTGGGCATTTGTCGATGACCATGTCTCAATTGAACACAACAATAATCCAGATGACTTTGGTAATGGCAAATGGCAATGATACTATCACAGAGGTTTCGCGCAACACGATGAAATACCACATCTCACCACATCAAAGGAAACACAGAAGAGATGGTAATCTTTAATATGATGCGAAAGGGAATCATATTAAAAGTGCGTATTTACAGGTTGGCATATTTTCAAACATGCTGAGTCAAATACACTCTATCTTGCTCTTAAGGATGAATGAATTATTTTGAGTATTAACCATCGTTCACAATGCCAGAGTCTTCAAATGATTCCATTTTTGTTACATGCATAGTTAATAGCTAAAAGTATCAAACAGATTGCTCTGACCTTCCCCCTCCCTGAGCTACATAGTCTTCTACCGACGTTTGGGAATTGGTAAACTCGACAATTAACCAGAGCTATGCCAAGAGAGTTTGCATGGGAAGAGATGGTGGTTTGGTCTGTATTGATGACATTTGTTGTGGAATACCTCCAGGTGGAAGTAGCTTTTGTAATTTAGCAACCGTTAACATACACAAAAGTGATGACCGTGTCTGCACCACGAAGAATGGTGTCTAAAAATATATAAAACATATACTCCGACGGTCACCAAAAATAAATAGCAATCAAAAATATGGCATCCGTGGCTGCAACCAGTCTAAATTAAAACTACAGAAAGCTTTAATAATCTGTCAAATAATAATATGTTAGCATTAGAACACTACTTTGTAATTAACACCAAAAAGTGGGTCCCCATTTTTTTGGATAGCTGTATCTGATTGAATCATGAATCAAGTCACGCCGAATTTATATATATATTAAGACATATACATTTATGTTACCATTACCATGAAACAAAAGGCCTACCGTACATCACGGTTTGTAAGACCCGGAAAATGTCAAAAGATACTTTAAAACATATCTTATAATACTTGCAAAGCTCCTTATGCCAGCAGGAGAAAAATTAATAGTATCTTTCCTATTTACTTCGAGGTAGCCTTATTGTACCATATTGCAATTTCACTTCTCTTGCTTTGCCGTGCTGTTCACCCCTCCACCATGTGCTTGAGATGTGTGGTGACTTTCTTGGACATCGGAAGGGTCTCGGCAACCATGTGGAATCACAGGGAGCGAACCACATGGGCATGTTGCTGTCAGAAAGGTGAGTCTAACCATAAAGGGTTTAGAACGTCCGGGGTTGTTTTACTAGCTGAAAAATACAAATGTCAGCAAAGGCAAAACTTATCTTATAATCAGTGGGGTCTTAAAAACCGTGATATACGGTAATACCTTTCTTTTTGAAATAAGACTATCTGCAAGAAATAACACTATTGGCGAGAAATTAGTCTATCAGCGAGCAAAAGGCATATTGGCAAGATATAAGACTATTTTCAAGTTTCGAAAATAGTCTTATTTCTCGCCGATAGTCTTATTTTTCGCAAGACGCTTGTTCGCGTGGGAATAGTACTCACTCAGTTCAGTTTCGAGAATAGGTTTATGTTTCGAAAATAGTCTTATTTTTTGCAGAAGGCTTATTTCTCGCCGATAGTCTCATTTATATTGCTATTTTCAAGAAATAGGCTTTCTGCGAGAAATAGGCTTTCTGCAAGAAATAAGCTTTAAGTGGGAAATAAGACTATTTTCAAGAAGGACACATCAGCAAAAATAAGCGGTCCCGTCTTACAACATGTGTATTTTATCTTACTTGCTCAACAAGATTCATCACTCAACACGCAGCATCATCTCTCCCCTCTCTAGAGAGACAAGTTATGATTTTTGTGTTATTGGTTTTCGATTGATTGTTGTGTGATCGTAGTCTGCTAAAGATATTATAATGGACTTCTTAGTTGCCTTTTATCAAAACAATTTTAACAACTCATATAATAAATAAAGCATTACCCGCAACCTCAATAACAGCGACAGAGTATAACTACGAATTACCTACTATATGTAGAAAACGTCTAAGATAAAAACAATTAAATGCAGTCTAATTTAAAGGTCTGATAAAAATGAAAATGTTGTATCTAGATGGCAAACGAATTTAACTAGCAGAATGCTAGCAAAATAATTAACTAAGACATTTTTATCTAGAATTGAAGCTAGTAATTAACCCTCCAAGTGAGATTTGTCTTTAACATGTCAAAATGGTGTATAAAAAATGTATAGGCTATACTAATGAGGTTGAGGGAAGTCAGCAAAATAGTCTTCATGGAACAATATTTTTATGTGACAAATTACATATATAGATTCTCCTGTTTTCATGAAATGAATATGTAGTTCAGACAAGTGATGTTCTTTTTCCATTCTGAACATGAGGTTGACTGGGAGATTTATTGTTAGCTGATAAATATTAGCCCTATCTCTTGAAAATGAAGTTCAATCATTGAATGAATGATATTAACTTGGCTGAAAATTTGTATTTTTGTTGAAAAGGACTGCATATGTGTTGTTGAATCTTTTGGTAGACAGTGGCAAAGTCAATCTGATGCTCGCTCTAAAAAGGATATGATATGAAAGTTGGGTGTGTGCAAAAATACAGCTGCTCACAATTTAGATAGACGTGATATTAACTTCAAAAAATGGAATAGAATAAGTCATACATTTTATCACAAAGCTTAAAGTCATACTGTCATTCATTCACAATTTGTACATTTGTTCTGTAATGATGATAACATGTGTCTAATGATACACACTGAGCAGCCATAGGCTAGGACCCTCACAATGAGTGTTGCATATATATTTACTGGATATCCCGATCAAAAGTCTTTTAGGTAAAATTTAAGGTTTATATGTAACAACCCCACCAACAGTCTGCATGCAGACCCCATACAATCTTTCGTCAACTCATGATCCACATGACTGGTTTGCCTTTTTCAAGTTGACAGTTTTATAGTTCATGTCCAGTAAAAATACAACATTTTAATATAAACATCATTGGTAATGGGGGTTAATTGAACCAGGAATTTATCTATGCCACACCAATTGAGAAAAGTGGGGGGGGGCAGGTTTGAGTGTGCATTTTGTAAATGCACCACCACTATGAATGCATATGATTCCTAGACCTAGTTGTTTGAAAGTGTATAACTCACATCATACTATGCCTAAATATGATACCTGATGTTGTATAGAGATGTTGTAATAGTGTCTAGTAAGATTGGCTTGTTATTATTTTTTTGTTGATATGGTGCAGTGTAGATGTAAAGTATTGTACAACACCATAATCCCCGGTCCACCTAAAACCAACAAATACATGAAATAGCATATTTTGGCTCATTACTCATTTGACCCTCAAAACATTGTTTAGTTGGTGTTAAAACGGAAAATGGCCCTATTTTGGCTGGCATGGTAGGAATGGAAAAGTGACTGAAATGTCCAATCCAAGGCTTAAGAAACCTTCCAATACGTCTCAGGAGTGTTGCGCTCCTTTTGGGCTATCCAGTTTTCAGTATTGCCCGGTCTACAGGTTGTTGTGTGAAAAAAGTCAATTCATGATTTGTGGCTATTTCATACTAATTCCTAGTAATAATCCTACAGCGGCGAAATTTCATGGTTCGCGCCAAAATTGTGATGGCCCATGTGACAATGGGCTGAGCCTGCCAAGAAGCACACGAGCCTCACACCAGCCACATCAAGATCATGAATATCAATTCCAAGACTTCCCCATTTCACATGATTCCACGTCCACGATCGTCTACTTTTCCCAGGATAGTCGCAAGTCATCGCGGCCCCCCAGCAATCGGACGCACTCTCCACACAGCAACCCCAATCGATCCTCAAAAGCTCCTCCACCAACAACCTCCTCACCAAACGATTTGGCAAAAACTGCAGCATCAAATCCCGTGACGGAGTCCCCATCATCACGTCATCGGGAGCCGACGACTTCTTGCCCAGTCTCGGGCAGGGCGGCACCGCCGCCAGCGGCAAGAGCAAGAAGGAAAAGAGGAGCAGAACCCGTCTCTCCACCAAATTGTCCGCGTCTGGAGGAGCACCGAGGTACGATTGGATGGATATTGAAACTGCCGCGGCGATCAAAGTCCAGAGCATCTATCGAAGGAATAAAGCCTTGAAATATCTCGAGGACAATGGTATGTTGACCGCGGGAATGAGGAATCGACGCAGGAAGCGCATGGCCAGAATGGCCAAGATGTAGTTGGAGGATGTGCCGCTCCCCTTTAATTTGTTTGGTGTGGGATTCCTCTTTGGGGATGCCACCCTTGAGGATGAGAAGTACACGAACTCGCTGGAGAAGAAGAGGCAGGAGAAGAAAGTCGAGTTGGAATTGGAGGATGCGAAGAAGAGGAAGTTTCGAATGAGGAAGAAGGGGAGTCAGCATTTGGAGGAGGGGAATGAGGTCGTTGAGAGTTTTGAAGAGCAGGAGGAAGAGCAGGACACGGGAGCTTTTTGTGGTAGTGTCTAGCGGTGAAACAACTGTAGGAGCATTGTGAATGCTTGTGTGACGTCTGGGGCAGAGTTCCATGTTAGAAAAATGCGTACAAGAATATGGAATGAATTATTATCAATTATCAAAGATCTGTCTAAAATGAAAGGCAAACCTGGCGGCAGCGGCAGCTCCGCTGGACATTCAACTTCATCCAACAAGAGGAAGGCAGGTGGTATTCAGGATACGTGATTGTTGTTATGTTAAAGTAGATGAAAGTTACCGAAAAGGCTAAAAAACACTAGCTAAAAAATTTGCAAAAAGTCACATAGCTTAGTATGTCTTAAATAACTAGTAATTTGTGTGGCGAAAAAAAGAAGGCATAGTTTAGTCACCTTTCTTCTAAAACCAACTAATACATGAAATAAGCCGTTTTTGGG
Organism: Cyclotella cryptica; assembly: GCA_013187285.1. Classification (NCBI taxonomy): domain Eukaryota; phylum Bacillariophyta; class Thalassiosirophyceae; order Thalassiosirales; family Thalassiosiraceae; genus Cyclotella; species Cyclotella cryptica. The sequence goes on from JABMIG010000053.1 coordinate 605,244, forward strand.
CCAAAACAAAGGTGTTTTTGGAGCGATCGCCAGGGATCAATATTCACTTTTTGAGAGTGGGATTTTGATACTCACCGATGGTATTGCTTCTGAACTAAATGTCTGACAACTTGGTCGGGCCTTTGCGGCACCCTCGTAAGATTTTTTTGGATTTCAAAATTACGGTGAGCTGCGTAACCGTAAATATTTTGCACCAGGGATATGGCAATACCAAACAAAAAAACTACCCCTGCTTAAAAAACTCATATTTTATTTAATGAAGTAACAGCTTAACTTCCAAGGTCGATAAAATAGCCTATTATTTCTCGAAAATGGCCTATTTTTCAAAAATAGGCTATTGAGGTTGAGGGAAACTGTGCAATAGTTGAGGTATACGAAATATTTATTATTTTTGTTCAGAGGGAGTGAACAAAACTTAGGTACGGTATACAACGTCCCTCCAATTTCACCAGCTGTACTGGATTTTGTGAGAGACGAACATTACATACGTAGGATTGACGACTTGAACAGAGAACAGATAATTTGCATTTGTGTTTGAATTTCGACGACAACACGAATTGCGCAAGGTCTTCAATATTAGGTAATGAATATTTACATTAGTACTATCCAAGTAATGCAAATTTTCGAACAAGAATAAGCTTATTTCTATTTCCGAGAGATAAGGCAATAACCGAGGAATAAGACTATAACCGAATCTCGGTTATAGTCTTATTTCTCGGTTATAGCCTTATCTCTCGGTTATAGCCTTATCTCTCGGTTATAGCCTTATCTCTCGGAAATAAGAAGCATGTCTACATAGGAATAGTAGTTAGTCATGTATATCTCGAATAAGCTTATTCCTCGGAATAAGCTTATTCCTCGGGAATAAACTTATTCCTCGGGTAAAAGCTTATTCAGCGGAAATGGTCTTATTTATAGCGCTATTCCCGAGAGATAAGCTATTTCAGAGATATAAGGCTATTTCGAAAAGGCGATATTGTTTCGTCATGGAGCGGTTGTGCTTATGTTCGATGGGATTTTCAAAGATTTTTTTAATTTTCAACCAGATCATTTTCAATAAAACAACATATGATTATTGTATTGTTCCTACATAAGGCTGTTTCTTGATCTAAGTATATTTTTCACATTTTTTCCAGTAATTGAAAAGAACTTTTGTCAAAAATAAAGTTATCTGTTACAATTGTCTTATCAATTGAAAATAGTGATATGATGCCATACAATAATACATATCCTACATTACTATTTTGCTAGCTTCCCTCAACCTCATTTCTTGATTATAGGCTATATCTCGAAAATAGCTTATTATATAGGCTTTTTTCGAGATATAGCCTATAATCGAAAGATAAGATATTTTCGAGATCCACGTGTCAGATTACTGTTCCTACGTAAATAAGATTGCTATTTTCGAGAAATAGGCCTTTTTGAGAAATAAGCTATTTTCGAGTTTCGAATATAAGCTATTTTTCGAATATAGGCTATCTCTAGAATATAGCCTATTTCTCGAATATTGCCAATATATTTCTCAAATATAGCGCCTTCAACGAATATAGGCTATCTCTTTCTAAGCCAATTGTCGCCAATTGATCGTGTAGCAAGTCGTGAAAGAACAGTCTGATCGCTCGCGAAACTGTGCGTGCTACGATCGTGTTGTACCTCGATCAATCATGCGAATCTGTTTGAACGTAAATAATATAGCTATGGTAGATATTGCGCGATAATATGAGCTGTATGAGGTACTTGTGTGTGCTTTGGCTTTTTAGAGGTCTACTCTATGGTACCATACATAAATAATAATATTATAAGACACCATAATAATAATATGAAAAGACACAATACATAATCATAATATACTGTATGTTCAAGACAATGAAGTCGCCAAAAGGAAATAAAAAATAAAACCAGGAGGCAACGAAAGTTGTCATATCAGTTACTTCATGACAGGGAAAGAGAGCATAATATAAAATGGTGTGTAGAGGGAATGATCTGGGATGTGCAGCATTCCCACACAATTATCATTTTTGCTAGAGAAGTTTATTTCTGGGATAACACTCTAAATATGCATCATGGTTTGGTTGAGTAGTGACAGTGGATTTTGGTTGAACAATCTTTCTCACAGTGGTCATCATGTACCTCTAAGGACTATTTCACTTCATGAAAATAGCAGCAACCCTTAGAAAAAAATTTACTCAGAAAAACTATTTCAAACTTATTCATAAGAAATAACGTAACTGTATGTATGTATTCAAGACAAAACAGTATTTTCAAACTATATATAGGAAAGATACCATTCCTACTGGTGACGTGATCTGACTTGATGCCATTTTCAATAAATGGCCAATTATCACACTCAGTTCTCACATACTTTGCAATGAAATCCTGTTCTTATGTTTAATTGGATTGTTATGACATATATGAGTGCAACTTAACAATAAACCCAATAATTATCAGATATACAAAAAGTGAGACATCACACCACACTTTTAGAGAACTACATTTGGATGCAGAAAAAGAAAGACGTGCCAAAGTCCATCAACCCATATAAAACCAGAATGGAAGTCCCACCAATAAGGACAGAAATCATTGTGAAATGATTATGACAACATTCAGTCTGGTACTGTGTTATCAACATTGATGTGATGGGAGAGCTTTTTGATGAAAATTGAGCAAAAATGCAAAAAATGCGAAAGAAACTTTATGTCACATTTCCCTTGGAGACATTGCTTTCTGTTGCTGGTCTTGTGGGGAGGATGAAAGTGGTGTCTCCATATTTAGTCTGGGGGTTGAGATATGAATAATGGCAAGGTTGGTGCATCAGAAGTTGATTAGAATATAGCAAACCATAAAATCAAAGTAAAAAATGTGACATATTTTTCTTGCTAAGAACTCACTGTTCGTGTTCCTTATTGTTGTTAGCAGCAGAGTGACAGCCATGGTGTCTTTGTATTCAGTCTTGGGGCTGAGATATGAACCATGGCATGGGCGCTGTGTAAGTAATGAATTGAAAATGTATCATCAAATTTAAAAAATGAGAAATTCATATGTTCTCAATCAGCAAGGTGACAACAAAGGGATCTCCATATTCACTCTGGGGGGTAAGGAACCAACCGCACAGAAAGTTGGTGTAGAACTATTGAAATTCATTTATCTCATGTTGTACCCACTGTCCCTGTTCATGTATTTGTTAGCAGCAGGCCAGTGTCAGCAATGTAGCCTGGCCGTACAGTGTTCAGTTTAAAAGTATGGTAACAGGAAGACCTTCCTTCAGTAAGTACAAGGTATGATACTGTACAAAACACACATCGCGATCTTGTGTGATTCACTTTTTTTCCTGGACAAGGTAGATTTTATGGTGTGGAAGACAGATGCCTCATCTTATTTTGTTAGCCAAATGTTGGTCGAAATTATTACCCCCACCGCTACTTAAAGCCATTTAGAACGGTAATTTTTTGTCTCTATAACTAGTCCAGTTCTGGTCTAGTTTTAATGTCTAGTCCACCTGAACTGGACTAGTTATTCGAGTTTTTTTATCGCGCCCTAAGGTATATCTTTCCCAGAACTCTCAAGTTACTTTCTCGTTTTCCCCAGTTTCAATGTCGGTCATTTGTCTGTCCGATCATGCATCCTGGCCAAAAATACCAATAACATGGGCGAAAACATGGGGCATGTAGTAATTTTTGGCAGCGGCTACTACAAACTACCTGCAACGGACATGGTGGGTGGAGATATATCTCTAGGGCTGATTTTTGGTGAGGAATTCATTGATGACATCAGCGGGGCTGCAGGACCCCACCTTCTAGTGGGACTTGAAACGGTCAAAATCTTTAGTCCAGATCTGGACTAAAGATTATTTTAGTCCAGATCTGGACTAGTGTTCCAATTGGCATTAAGTAGCTGCACACTTCTATATTTACAATCATAAATTCATGACTTATTAAAAAAAATCGAAGTAGCGCTATGGCAGAAATTCGTACTCTAACCTAAAAATTCTACATCGGTAGTATTTTAAAATTAATATTGAGGTTGAGGGAACTGGTCTCTTTATAAGAATAGAAAAATATATTATACCTACATCTCAGTTCATAAGAGCTGGAAAATGTCAGAAGATATGGTACCATTTCAGACAATAATTGCCGTAAAACTTGGTTTATAAGAACAAGCAAATGTCAAAAGAGACATTTTTCTCTCTACCTCAAGCTAGTAACTTTTACATGTAACCGTCCTCCCTATTTACCTGAAATAAGCGGTACGGACTGTTTGGTGCCAAAAGTGGGTGCGTAAAAAGCATGTGGGTGGCATTTAGGTGGGGTGTGGGTGGTGTGGGCGGGTTGTGTGGTGAGCTCAAGGGGAAAATGACATAACTCGAGAACCAGAAGGAGTTACAGGGAGCTATGGATATGGGCATGTTGAGGCTGATGCACGCTATGGATTCGTCATGATTTAGATCTTAAAGATCTTGTTTAGGGCCTAAAAATGACAAATATCATGCCAGTTGGAGATGGTGTTTCTTATAATGTGATAGTTATTATAAACTGATTTTTACTGTAGATATCACGGTAACTTTTGATAGGTTATCTTATCCGTTAAGTCCAGAAATGCTTAGTTTTCGAAATGCACACAGTTCAAAGGTAAGGTGTGTCTTATAAACCATGGGCTCTTATGAACCAAGGTAGAGTTGTCATGCGATTGATAAACAAAAAGGAAACCTAATCTCAGTCATCCCTTTCTCGAAAATAGTCTTATTTCTCGGCAAGACTATTACTAATAAATAAGCCTATACTCAAGAGCTACATGAAAGTGTACTATTCCTATGAAGGGATGCCTTTTATTTCTGAAAAATAAGCCTTTTTCAAAAAATAAGACTATCACCAAGAAATATGACTATTTACCTTATAATTTTAAAGGTAAACTGCCATCAAAACACGATGGCTACCCATGTACGTCAACCCAAAAAATTAATTATTTACAGGTAATACTATATGTATTTACTGTTGAAGTACCTGTTAGGACAAAAAGTGAAAATACTGTCTCACTTAAGAAGAGGGAGAAGGTGAAGGAGAAGGAGAAGGAGAAGGAGAAAAGGGGCTCAGTTTCCAATAACTAAGATTTTGAGAAAATCTTGATATCTCACTACAGCCAAGAATAAGACTACTGTAAATCTCATAACTTCCTGGAAAACCTGTTTTTTGACAAAAGAGGTATCCACGTAAAGCCAAGCGGTCTTTTTTGTCCAAAGGGAGAAAAATACTCTGTCCAACCGGCCAAGCACACCCAAGTGAACCCAAGTCATGCAAGAACAAACCCGAGAATCCCCAAGCTTAGTTTCACATGTCCACTGCATCCACGTCCAATTTTTTGAAAAAGGCACCGTTGAGGACACGTCCTGGACATGTCCTGGACATCTCATGTTTTTAGTGTTTTCAAACAAGGACACAGGACATTAAATTTTGAACACAGAGGACATGATAGGATGTAAGTGGACATGAAGTGTTTACTTCATTTAAGGCTCTTTTTTGATACTTTCAGGTGAAACATACCAAGAGTGGTGGATGTTGAATGCATGTTACATTCATTTAAGTGCAATCCATAAAGCTTGTGGTAAAAAAATACTTAAGATACCTAGGTATGTACCTAGATACTGTTATGTAATGTATGTGAGTCAAAACTTCTGAGGACACGGGGCGGATATAGGACTCAACACTGATGTATGTCCACGTGTCCACAAAAAACAGTGTCCTGGAGAAATTAAGGACATAGGACAGGTCCAAGGACAGGTACAGAGAACATGTGAAACTAAGTCCCTGAGTACCTGGTTGCGGTGAAACTGAGTAAAAAAAGTGAACTTGATTGACACTGAGTGACACCGAGTGATACTGACATAGGCCAATTATCTACCTTAACTAGTAAACCCAAAGAGGTTCCACCTGGAACCTCCAATGGTCCTCTTCCCTTTGTGTAACACAAAGGAAGTACAATAGTCATAAGATATTGTTTCCAAGAAACAATATTCAAAAGACAATTTCTTTCTTGGGAAACACCCATATTCATCATAGGTGTTTCTTAGCCAAAATATCCAAGAGAGGATTTCTTTCTCAGAAGCCTTCTCATGGGACAGTTCCTATTGGCAGTTGAGAGAAAAGGAGCAGTCATGGAACTGCCCTACATCACGGCCAATCTCTAACAGGATCAACTGTGTTTGGTATTGCATGGATTACCCGAGTGTACCATGCAATACCTCTTTCAGTAGTACAATCTCATAATTAAAAGCTTTCAACAACATGTATCTACCCGTTTACAACATAGTAAAAACTACATCAAAACGGCTTAGGTCACTCTCAATTGATAGCCTTCGCGCAACCAGATCGGATCGTCTGTCCGTGGTTCCAACGTCCATCATCCATCAGCTGCTGTCGGTGTGTTGACCATGGTAAGTTCGTCTGTTTCTTGAAGCCATCCAATACACTTGGTGTGTTACACGTGGCGCAACTTGTGCTGCCTGACCCCAAGAGTAGCAACAGCCACAGCTGAGCCCCAAGTCACGTACTCAGCCAGTTGAAGTGAGTTCACTTACAGGCCGGCACATGTTTTTTAAACACGTAGCCCGAGAGAATTCCCCCGTTTGTCAGTGAGGACTAGATCCCACTTGACGCGGGTATACTCCGCTGTTATTTGCAGAGTGTGCATTTAGCACTTAGTGCACTTGCAGCAAAAAAATGACCACTTGTGACGTATCATACGCACTTGTGGCATTAAAGCTTACTTGCCTAGAGCTCGTAGCAGCCCCTCATTAAATGAGGAGGCAACAAACATAAATAGCTCGGTTTATTTTTTTATCCGAATGAGCAATATGTGTGTAGTCTATTTTTGACCTAAAAACAAGATTAGACTTAAAATTAGTCAGTACCAATGATCACATGCAGATGCAGTGATGCCACGGAGTACTATATACTTATAGCCACTAGGCAGTACAATGAAAGATCTTCTAGGGCAGAAAATGACCCTATGAAGAATCGTGTGGCCTCTAAGGCCTCAAAAGCTTGCTCGTGACCCCAGAGAGATTTTGGTCGCTTGAAAGACTCGCATTCCCCCAGGAAGATCTCGTCTTTGAGTGTCACATGGGAGCGCGTCACGGCACATCCCATTTGATGAATTGTGCTGCTGCACAGCCCGCGCGCTCAAGAACTCAAAAAGAAACCACAAAAATAGTGAGTCCTAGAATCATAGGGCTCAGCCCATGATTGCAAAGGACCAGCCTAGGAGAGAACATTGTTCTACTCAGCATATGGGCATAGGAGCGCAATATGTTGCCGCATCCCGGTCAGACATCAGAGTGACATGGAGTAACATCTCCAAGTCCCATCACGCATGGTGGCTCAAAATGGACCCATAAAACGACTATGTGTCGTGCCCCAGAAACACTCTGAGCAAAATTCTCGCAAATTCCCAATCTGCGCAAGAATTCTGCGTACTTTTTGCGGTTTTTGTCAGGAAAACACGCAACTTGTTGATTTCATTCTGAAATCCAAGCAAAAAAGTGAAGAAAACCCACAAAAATGAGAATTTTTCTCATGTGGTATCCCTTTCATGCATAATATAAGCTACCAAGCTTTGCAAAAAGGAAAGAAAAGCTAGTTGGCTTGTGAATAGCCACTGCACAACCTCTGGTCCGAGGAAAATAGAATTTGAGAGCCCAAAAATATAAATTCCGAATTATTTAATTTTAAATTAAAGAGCTTGTTAGAGAAAAATCTTAATCAAAATTCTACTCTCACGTTAAAATAACATGATATTCAAATACCTTGCTACATGTAAAAATAAAACAAAAATTCCAAGAAATCTTCTGGCATCATGAATTGTTTTGTTAAGAAGATGAACTCTTCTCCCACGTAGAGAAACATACACATGTGCCATGCTTCACTATTTCCAAGCAATGGTATCAAAAAGGCAACTGGAAATCAAACCATGTTGGGTTTCGAACCCCTGACATGGTGTTGCTACAGTAACAGTGAAAGCAAGAAGGACATAATTCCAAGCTTTCCCCATGTTCCAAAACTAGGAACATGCATATGTTTTCCTTACCCGGCTAGGCAGGTGTCAAACTCTTGGCGCACGCAGGATGGATTCTTCCTACTCAAAAGGAAGGGTAAAGTCACACGATGTTTTTTTTATCGCACAAGCAATAAATTCCTGTCAAAACACGCTTTTCTGAGTACATGTTTCCCAGAGTGACTAAGCCAGCATATGACCTCAGTTTTTGACCAATGCAAGGACTGAATTAGAATTGTTCTAGATTTTTGAACAAATAACAACATAAAATATGTTAAGATCAATGTCACCTAGCCAGTGATAATTGATGCAATGTCTGCTAAATCTGTGAGCCAAGTTGAAAAACTGGACAGAACATATCAAGCACATAGCTAACCACTTAAGTGCAAGACTCTTCTTGAGCAAAAATACTCATGATCACAGAGCTAACCACTCCTGTGAAAAACTCCTCTGGGGGTTGAGTAAAATAGCAGACCTTCCAAGTTGTGTCAAAACAAAAGAAGAAGAAAAAGACACACACTTACACTACAAACTCAATTTCATACACATTACTGACATTTCTCATGACAAGAGAAACTGTTTGATGATGTTTTGGTGTGTTGGAAAAACATGCCTGTTTACCTCTATTATTCCAAAGAGGTAGGTTTACAGCCTATAAAGACAGAGCATAACCAGTCCGAAAAGTCAAGGAAAAACAATGAGGACAATTTACCTTAGCGACTGGAGGGTTTCATTGAAAGCCTCCGTCAGAACTGGCTGTACAATCACAGAACACCCAAACAAACACAAATTACTGTAAATCGAAAAGCAATTCTTAAAAAAAAGTAAAAATTGACAAAAAGTTAGGAAAAGTGTCTAAACTCAAAAGAATCCTTACAGTACTGTAGATGTTGCTATGTTCAACTCTGCAAACACCATAAGACTTTATGGAAAGTCAACAAATCATAGACTAGATACTGACTCATCTGGAACCCGTTCATGCCTAGAAACACTGAAGAAGGTTATACCCACTCAGAGCTAGCAATAACAATCATGGGTTTTCCATGTGCCTTGCAAGCACATTCAATGGAGTCAATGATGGCCATACTGTTCTCAATAGAACTCATTTGGAGTAACAGGATGTTCTCCAAAGGCTAGCTTGAGAGACCACCTTAAACAAGGTTAGGATGGACTTACCAAGCAGCGATTACAGATTTGAATGACAAACCAATACACAACATCCCTGCACAAGAAGACAAGGGCTCAATAGCAGACCCAAAGACTTCTCATGGCAAAAGCACCATGCTCACAAGCAGATGAAAACTCGCTAAACATTCACCCATACAGGGAACTCACATGCTACTGGGTGGTCCAGTACATGGGAGAACCTTACGCAAGACAAGATGATTGTCTCACCTCACTCACAACTGTAATTGTAGAGGAGGAGGTACACCATACACAAAAATGAGACACAATAATGTTAGACATTTGTTACCACAACAAGTCTAGAGCAACACCAACCACCAACTCAGGTTAGGTATGCTCGCATTCTAGTACAGCTTGCTGAACATAGATTGCATAAACACAGAATAAAATGAGATAAATCCTTGACCATGATTAATATGATTGGATTCAAAAGAACTGTGTCTTACTAGATAATGGTCTCACTGAGACTAGATGACTAGTACTTGATTCTCTTGTGAGAACTTCTGACTGTTTACCTTCAGAATTATCCATGGAGAACACATATGGTATCCATAAGTAAGGACTCATAGAGTCACCAAAACACATGGGTCTTTTTGCTAAAGACAACGGGATGACCATAGGTAGTGCACATACGTGTTGCACAACAAACCATAAAATAAGCCTCATAATCATATGAGCACAAGAACAAAAAGGATCCACAACCTTTGTTCTTGTAAAACCACAGCACAACGAATTGTGAGTATTCCTAGTTAAACAGGAATACCATCTCACACAAAGGATAAGTCAAACATGACATCTCTACTGAGAGACATGTAGCACCTTGTTGGCATGCAATGCAAAACAAATGCAACCTATACACAGAAATGTAGTATTGCTTCACTAGCTTAGACAAATCCATAGAGAAACACAACTATTACGTTGTCAACATATCACGGAAAGTTCACTTCTCCATGATGCTTGCTGTGAAGTCACAATATGGTTCCATAAATCATAAGATTATAGTCAACAAATGTCTTTCAAAATATAAAAATTGGTGCGCACATGTACATTTAGTTATGTTGCCATGCCATTACCACTAACAAAAGAGTTATACATGTACAGACCTCCCTTGAGGATCTTTGCTGCAAAATACGAAAGGATATCATAAACAATGAATCTGTACTCTTCATGGTACAAAAAGACATAGACGTTGATGCTTGGACCTTCCAATGATTATAGTCGCAATACATTAAGTATGACTTGACATTGTTCACTTGCCAGTAGCTGACCCTTTGGGCAACTATTCCCATGGATACATAGGGATGACAGAGCAAATAGAAGGACAATATACCAACACGAAGGACTGCAGAAGATAACAAACAGAATATCTGTACTACCAGCACCTTCGTAACTAGACCTGGTTCAATATCCACATTGTACACACATTGTGACAATTAAGGTGCAGTTTCTACACTACACTTTCGGACCATATGCATTTCATGTGGCTTCCCAGTGTAAGTCAACCAGAGTCTTCAAAAATCACAACCCAACAAGTGAATAACTAACTAGAGATCAACATCAACCAAATCATAGATATATTTGGCCTGTTGTACCAATCATGGTCCTGTCAGCAGCTTCTAGTGGCAGAATGTTTTCCTACACAAACACCCAGATGTCATTGACTAATACCTACTATGCAGTGCCTACCGCCTAAATGTAGTGTAGCAATCAAAGATGGAATTGTTGTCTGGTGGCAGAATGTTTTCCTACACAAACACCCAGATGTCATTCACTAATACCTACTATGCAGTGCCTACCGCCTAAATGTAGTGTAGCAATCAAAGATGGAATTGTTGTCTAGTGGCACAATGTTTTCCTACACAAACACCCAGATGTCATTCACTGATACCTACTATGCAGTGCCTACCGCCTAAATGTAGTGTAGCAATCAAAGATGGAATTGTTGTTCGGCATTCCACTTTTGCACACACATACAAAAATCAATATGAGACACCACGCAACACCAAACTGACCCTAATTTATCCTCATCAAATTTATGGTCACATGGTCCGTGAATGCAATGCTTTAGTACACAAAGGTCTTTTACCCCGCACTAATATTCAGTCTGTATAGCAGTGATACTTGGACTATCACAAAAGTTATGCAATAAGACAATCAGGATTTCACGCGGAAGTAAGTCATAATACATTTGACTTAGGAGAGCACAAACAACGCAGCCTTATTATAAGCCATTGCATAATCTCCCTCTCCACAAGAACTTACACTTCATATAATACGTAACAAATATGTATGTATAACCCGTCACAGGCAGCTTGCACATTTTTAACCTCAACAAAGAGGTTTTTTCTGCAAGTCTGGCTCATAATCGGATTTTTTCCTCACCGAGGTTTTACTTTTCCACGAGCCACGCTAATTCTCCAATTGTGGGGGCGAGTGGCATAGGCCAATTATCTACCTTAACTGGTAAACCCAAAGAGGTTCCACCTGGAACCTCCAATGATCCTCTTCCCTTTGTGTAACACAAAGGAAGTACAATAGTCATAAGATATTGTTTCTGAGAAACAAATTCAAAAGACAATTTCTTTCTTGGGAAACACCCATATACAAGATAGGTGTTTCTTAGCCAAAATATCCAAGAGAGGATATCTTTCTCAGAAGCCTTCTCATGGGACAGTTCCTGTTGGCAGTTGAGAGAAAAGGAGCAGTCATAGAACTGCCCTACATCACTGCCAATCTCTAACAGGATCAACTGTGTTTGGTATTGCATGGATTACCCGAGTGTACCATGCAATACCTTTTTCAGTACCAGTCAGAAATTATAATGAAGCATTATCACTATAATGAATCATTATCATGAGAATTTACCTATTCCTATGTAGTTTTGCCATAATTCTACGCCAAGAAAGCGAAACTACACATGTCAGGTATTTTTTTGCGCGTGCCTAGCAAGAAAAATGGTATTTGATAAGAAGGTGGTCAAAAAATAACTGACATATTGTTCTACGTGCAAAATATACCAGATTCTACGAGGAACTATAATGAGTCATTATGTCAGAGAAGATGTGTACGAGATCCAATGTGACGACCCCTTCCTAATGGATTGAGGTTTCAGGAAATGGGCATAAGCACCATCGAGAGGTCCCCAAGGGATGTGCAGTGACTCATGTCTGCTTGATGCATATGTGCCATCACAACAAGCGGTCAAAGACGGGCAATATAAGTGACATTTTAGTGCTTCATTATAATTTCTGACTGGTAGTATAATATCATAATTAAAAGCTTTCAACAACATGTATCTACCCGTTTACTACTTAGTAAAAACTACATCAAAACGGCTTAGGTCAGACACCGAGCAAAACAGAGCAACACCGAGTGAGACCGAGTGACACCAAGTGAAACCAAGTGACACTGAGTGATGCCAAGTGACACCAAATGATGCCTAGTGGAACCAAGTGACTCCAATGGAACCCAACTAATGCCAAGTGAACCTGAGTGTTGCCAAGTGCACCCTATAGTGAAGCAGGATTGAAGCCAAGTACACCCATATCATGAGTCCACCAAAACACACCAGTGTCCACCAAAACACATGTGGAGTCCAAAGCACACCTTGCACACTTCAGGCACCAGAGTGTTCAGAAGTACACCAGAGTATGCACGAACCAGAACAAAGACCCGCTCTAATACCCTAGCTCATGTGACCCAAGCACACACACATCACGACAACTTAAACAATATGCAATCATATTCGTTGCACAACTGCATCCAGCAGTAGCTCCAATGACTCTTCTAGATCTCCACAAAAGCTACTTAGTCATTTACATCGGCAATTCAAATCCTTTTCTTCATCTGAATCTTCGTCATTACTGTCTGATGTTGTTCATTGTTGTCGCAGAAGTCATCATGTGATGTAGGATACTCTTCTTTGTCTTTGTTGTGGACGTTGAACCATTTGGCTGCACAGCATAAAAACTATTTCAAGATGAAAAACGCAACATGTCACTGTGTCACTTGAGAGAGTTCAAGATCTCCTATTAGGAAATCTGGACCCGGTAAAATTTGCTCAAGATAACTTACTGCCTGAAGACGTTGCTGCAGTGCTACATCTCAAGAGAAATCAATGCCAACAAAAATTGATCTAAAACACCATCATATGTGTACAAGGGAAGACGTCCTTTTGTTAGGGCTGACGTATGCTGGATTTGGAGGTTAGTGTCAAAATGTGTGCCTTAACACAAACAATGAGCGCTATTTTGTGCTTTCTACAAACTTCTGCTGGAGTCCATTCTTGATGCAAAGAATTACTTTGATGAATATGATGATGGTATTACTTTCAAGAGGTTTCTATTCATGGTTAACTTTCTCAAACTTTGTAAGTGCCAACCATATCTCATCAATTTTGCGCTTTGTTGTTTAGATCCAAACTGAAATCAATTTGTTTAGATGATACTGACATGGTTCTATCTGGCAGTTGTTTTTTTTTACGAAGATACACTGTGGGACAATATCTGGAAAACACTTGGAACAGTATAGGAACACAAAAAGAGGTTGATCAACTTTGATCCAGATGAGTCCAAACAAGATTAGATTGATGTGATGACAGTTGACTGTGTTAATTGTTGATACTTGATTGAGGAACCGCGGCTTTAACCAAGTACAAGTGGTTTGATAGGAAGTCAAAATCGGCAGGGTTTAAATATGAATATGCTATGCCATTGACTTGCAAACGGGTGAGTAATTTTGCTTACATGTATAGATGATTCTTCCGACGAGCACCTCAATTCTATGTTGTAGCAAACTTGTATTTGGTCAAATGCCCCCCACCCACCTGGGGATGTAGGAGTTGCTCATGATGGGTGTTTGTTTCAGGGTGGAACACTGATCAACCAAAAAACCTGTGTAACAAAAATAACATTGTGTGGTATGGTGTGGTATGGTGTGACATGAGCCAAGGATACGTACTGGTATACTTCTGGCCACCATATGCCCCAATATCAGGACATATGGGCATATACACAAAATAATATTCTTACCTCGGAAGGAGGAAGTATGCAAAGTCATAACATATTAGTTTCTCAGAAACAATATATTTGAGGTACATACGCATCAGGTATATTCTGCAGAAATAATACTTCAAGTAAGCAGTTGAAAGAGTTCAACTGCTCAACTGAAGAGCCTGCAGTGTGAGAGCTTCTCGAACTGACAAATTTACAGTGTGATAGTTTATCACTAAAATGTAGACACCCCAGAATCCAAGAGGATACATGCAAACTACATGATAAACTCAAGAGGACCACCATTGGGCAGTCCTCATTCTTAATCATTCCAATAGCTCATAAAAATAATTTCCAATCAGCTGGAACTTCACGTTCCTATTTACTACATAGAATTTCGACCCAACTATCAGCTTAGGTCATGGTGTGGTATGGTGTCATATGGTATGGTATGGTATGGTATGGTACCATATTGTATAGTATGTTGTCACACCAAGTGGCATGTTTTCCGTGGATGAAAAGTCCTGTGAACAATGGAGAACATGAGTGAATTCAAGGGAACAGGGAACAAGGCCTGATTGCACGTGATTGCAAGTGATTCCATGTGAATACAAGTGAAAAGGGCTGATTGCATGTGAATACAAGCAAACAGGGCAAGATTGCTTGTGTATGCAAATGAATGAGGCCTGAATAGAAAGTGAACATAGACTTTTGGTCTTAGATCGGCATCAAATATTTCCTCAGTGGATATTGATTTAGGGTTGGTGACCAAGCAAGGAATTTCTTTTGGATGTGATATGTAATACGAATGATTGAAAATGGTAGAACTGATCGTAGAACTATTCAAATAATATATCAGAGTGTCCACGTTCTTGATATTTGTTAGTAATGTTCAGTAAATTCTTTTCAGTCATTTTATGTTTTTATCTGACATCATGATACCTGCACAGTGAACTAATAAATTTAAAAACCTTCAACTAACAAATTTCATCAAATGGTGAGCAACTTAGCAAGTTTGATGGTTGCTTTCAAGTTGTAGAGTATACTGAATTCCTCTTGTAGCTTATTTTTAAAAAAGTGTCGGCATCCACAATTTGTATCCACTTGCTGATACATCTTCTGTCGTCTCCACTTTTTGTCACATCATCGATCCTCAATCTGATTACAATGTTTTCCCATCACACCTGATTTGACCTTTCAACTTCTAACTTCCACATATCCACTTCAAACAGCAATTCGTTTACACAGATTTTTGAGCATACAGACCTCTATTGATTCATTGCTACAACTGGAAAGGTATGAAGAGAATATGATGCTGTATGCTACAACAAACACCCATTGTGAGATGTGACTATCTGTCACAACATTGCCATGAATTTGTTAGGGGTGTGTCACCAGAATTCAAGCAAGAATTCATGACAAATGAGTGAGATGATGTCTGTCAATGGATGATGGCCTCATCACTCATGGACATCATGATACTTATCAGGAGGCCATCAATTGATATAATATGATTGCAGTAAATGCAGAAATTGAGCAGATGAAAGCTGCAATTGAAAACAATGTGACAATAATGCTTCTGTCAATTATACACAATAATGAGCTTTCAATTGAATTTATTAAAATATTTGTTTTGTTCTATTTTACTTTGGTATTAGATTACGGCAAATCTGTATAAATTGATTATCATTTAAATAATGTTAATTATTGATGATCTGAATAGATTTAAAAAACACAAGCTAATCAAATCATTACTTTAGTTTTACTCACAGATATCTCCTGCAGGAGGTGGTTTCGATGTCTTCTGGGTTATCGGTCCAGTGTCGATGGGATCAGCCATGCTGATGTTGTTGAGTTAGTTTGGCAATCTAACTAAGTCCAGCTTGCTTAGGGATTACCCATAGACAATGTCTAACAGCATTTTCCCATGGCACCCCTGATTTGGTGGGTGAAAAATCATTCCCTCAAATGAAGTTAAAATTGGACACTAACATATTTACGATGTAAACATGGACACACAAAAATTGTAATTATCAGTTCAAAATTTTCTAGTTACCTCTCCTCTAATCCATCAACTAATAAATTTTCCGTTGTTTGACTTACAAATATCAAATGCATGGACACAGAAACATGACTGGTAGGGACACAACCAATACATACGACATGATTGCAGAAAAAATAAATTAGCAAATTTTAAGCCAATATTCATGCTCACTTCACCATCATTCTGGCATAAACAGCCAAAAAAGATGCCTAAAAATTTTTTGACACGGAGGCTTAAGATCCTCAGAATTGATATCTTTTGACTTTTTTGTGATAATGACTGACCTTGACTGACTGACAGCCTCAATTGGATTTTTGGTACCATCCATACCCAACCTCATCTCCCTGCTTACATCATTCTTCTAACTCAGGACCAGCTCGTGCTCTCTTGCAACTTGGTGTTCACCACATCACCCCCCATCTGCAACAGTCTTCTAACTTTTTGAGGATTGGCTTGCTCTCTCTTGCAACTTGGTGTTCACCGCTACTAGGAGTACGGAGTGTGGTTCATGCATTCCTGACATCCTCAAACTAACTAGAGAGTCAGGATGTAAAAAGTGGTATCCTGGCAAACCTTTGGGAGGTATCATTTCACACTCTTAGGTTTAAAAATTCACACCATTTTAGGCTCTTTGGGGACTTTGGGGATAATTTCCTGTGAGGTCCCAAGTTACCAGTACGTATTCATAATACTAGTTATATTGATGTGTTTCGGTCATCATAAATGTATACATACGACTAGAAAGCAGGTAGAAGAACAATGAAGATACAACTTAAACCTTCAAGACATTTTGACATTTCAATTAGACAATAACATGATACATCATGTTTGAGATATAGTGCAAAGGGAGACCTCTCTATTGTCCACACCCACTTTGAAGTCATAAATGATATATAATAATGATTCAATTCCATCAGGGTGACACAGGTGATGATGGTTGAAGGGGCCGAGTCACAAATATCGCGGACTCAGCATGATATTCATCCATTTTAACCCTTTTGTCTTAAAAAAGTTAATTACATGTTTTATCTTGATACAAACTTTACTCATGTATGTGTGTCAGCTGTGGGTGTTGCACTCAAGGCTTCATGAGCTGGAATAATACAAGTTTTTAAGAATGATGGGGGATGATGATTTGGTTGTGAATTTTGGCTTCATAGTTGATACTTATTTTTCTTGTTGGTGTTTACAGGATTTTCAATAATTTTGGTCAATTGTGGTCAATGTCCTGAAATGACCAATGGATTTAACAGAATATAAGTGGAAAATTTTCTTTTCATGCAATAACACTTTCCCTTTTAGTAAACAAGTACTTCTACTAATAGACATAAGATTGTTGCATGCATAACACAGTCAAAAAACCACTGCAGGGCATGCAGTGTGGAAAGACCAAGCACAGAAAACTGCCAAGACACTGTCATCAGCTTGGCAAAATTTCACTAACATCATATAAGAACCCACCTGCAATCTTGTTGTTATATACATAAAAATTATTTCCAATACCCCATTTGCTTGCCTAGACAAAAAATGTATGGCACATTTTTGCTTAAATCCACATTCTTCATTGTTGGACTTATGATCGAAAAATGTTATCTATAGAAAAAGTTGGGGCGACCAAAAAAGTTATATATATATATGTATGTATGTATGTATGTATGTATGTATATGTTAGTAGCCGTTTGTAGACCCCCCCCCCCCGTCTATAGACCCCACCTCACAGTCTATAGACCCCCCCTGTAGTCTATAGACTCCACGAAATTTGCCGAAAAACCGTTTGTAGACCCCCCCCTGTCTATAGACTGTCAGGGCGGGGTCTATAGACTATCACATGATAGTCTATAGACCCCCCCATGACAGTCTATAGCCTCATCGAAAAGGTGGTGTGAGTCTATAGACTGTAACAATTAGTCTATAGACCCACACCCCCCTTTTCGATGAGTCTATAGACTGTTCGTGGCTGGCACTTGTGAACGGAGGAAGGGTCTATAGACCCTTGTATATAAAATCGCTCACTAGTCTATAGACTATCGTTGCGAGGGCGATAGTCTATAGACTATCAATAAATCCCTTGTGATAGTCTATAGACTCCACGATCAACAAATGCAAGTCTATAGACTATATCGTATAATTTTAGATGACTAGTCTATAGACTCTATCAAGACATCGTGGACACTACCATCCAAAAAATATTTGGAATCGTGACTCGTGCCAACGATTGTCAGAAGGGCAGTTCAATATTTCCCGCCAAATCATTTTTAGAGGGGGTCTATAGACTGTGAGGTGGGGTCTATAGACGGGGGTCTACAAACGGCTACTAACTATATATATATATATATATATATATATATATATATATATATATATATATATATATATATATATATATATATATATATATATATATATATATAATGAAAATGACTTTTATGCACATAAACTCTTAAAAAACATACCATACTCACCACATAGAAAATGAAATATGGTGAAAACATAGTGCACAAAAAACAGTCCCCCCACGGTGAAAAAACAAGCACAAAACATTCTGAAGTGGTGTTGCAAATTGTCAATGAACCAAAAAATGTTATGTATATAATATCTTGTTATGTCCATAAAAATTATTTCAAAACACACTGAGTGCACCATGTCCAAAAATAATGCTCCCTACTTTCACGTAATCCAATCACATACTAATAGTGGAAAAACACTGTCATAGATTGCTGCTAGTCAAATTTTATGTATATAAATAGTCAGTTTGGTGTATGTGTATAAAAATGAATATGTATAAAAAGCAACATTGACCTTTTGCTCATCATATCCAAATGTTCATGTAACTCCAAAAACACTGTCACAAAACCCAGTGATAAAAATGTTATGATATATCAATCCCTCTTTCCTCCTCAAGTCATGTAGTAGAAAAGCAACGATTGGTAGCACACATACTTCACAAAATTTATTTATACATAAAACATTAGTACATACATAACAAAACAGTCTTACATAACAAGTTTCATACATAACGAATCGATTTTGTGCAAACAGAGGAGCCAAAAATTGTAGTCCAGTAATATTGTTTGATAAAATGCACAAGCATTTAAAAACTTACCCCCAATCTGACATGTCAATAGAACATTGGTGCTGTTCATCAATGACTGTGAATCAAAGTCCCATCTCCTAACATTGGCGTGAGGGGCCAAGGCAAAAATACAAGAGTTCATACCCTTGCAGATAAGTCCATTGTACATTGTATTCATGAATCAGGATGGGTCACAAAGTTTGAGAGCCTACACTACTTGTCGCCTGTGCCTGCCGCCCCACGAAAACATGCAACCACAAAAACCAGTCACACCAAACATAGTCACGTCACTCCATCATCCAGCCCTCTAATAACATCATACACTTTACCATATATTTGTCCCATCCAGTCAAGGGCACGGTGGTGCTATTGTAATCAGTCACATTGGTGAAATCATGTTGCTTATGGTCGGTTGTTTTTGTCTTTGTCAGCCAGATTTTGGCATGGTTGTCCAGAAATAGTCCTCACAAAATAATTATCAACGTGTACATCGTGCGGTACAAATTTACGTAATCTCACTATTTACATACCGGATGAGGAACTGGTACATGGTACACCGCGACAATGAGAGATTAACCAAAATTGAAAATGTGTGTCAGAAAATGGCATTTTGTTAACAAATACCTACATTCCTTTATATATTTAGGGGATATATTATTATAATCAAATATTTATGTATGAATGTAAATATGCACACACAATCAGAGTGTAAAATATTTCTGTCCAAAGTTTATATTGTACAAACTATGTTAAGTAAAAATAATGTTAACACATTTATAGATATAAAGTATTATTTAAATTTGATGGTCTATTGAAATCTGGTTTGAAATCAAACTTTGTTTACTTTGTTATTGCTTGTTTCAATTAGAATAATGTATATAAGCTGCTGGTCTTCTGATCATTTCAGGAGTTTGACCGCAATTGACCAAAAGTGTAAAATACTGTTTGCAGGATATTTTTTATGCTCTTTTATAGTTTCACAATTGTATTGTTGCACATGTCAGAGAGCAAAAAGCAGGATTGCTTGAATGACGTTGGTGCAAAATTTGAGGACCCAAAGAAGAGTTCTCATTAAAGGCATCTTATGAGGGTTCGCATAGAAATTCTCAGACTGAAATTTCTGTCGATGTGCATTTAGAGTAACTTAAATGGTGAAAATATTGGCTGAAGATGAAATGAGGAGTTGTAAATTCTTTGACATAGTATTCTGTCAACAAGGACTTCACAAGTTTAAGGTGAACAGTGATGCAGCATGAAACCTTGAAGCCTGTCTTAGCATTGTGAACATGAGGTTGTACATCTATTACAAATGGACACAGAATAAGACCCAGTAGCAGAATACAATAATTCTTGAAATAGAATATCGTGATGTATTTTTCATCACTGGAGAAACAAGACATGAATACCACTGAGGTGTGAAGACTCAAAGAAGACAAGATCAATGACTAATATTGCACACACAAAAGTGCAGGTCATTTGTTCACTGATTCATTAGTTTATTACACAAGAAAAAAATGTAAGGCATCATACAAGAGTAAGTTACTAAAATAATATGAAACGAGCAATTCACTGAAAACTTCTCAATAATAACCATTTTGATTGGATGTTAAAGGAACAATCAAGATGTCATTCTGCTGAATGCTTGACTGAAACTTCTGTTCAACATTTTCTTGCATGCCCTCTACTGGCTATTTCCACAGAGATTTCCGGACAAAATGGACAGAGATCTCAGCACTCCAAGACAGAATAACCAAAATTGTTTAAACCATTCCATCTTCAGAATAATGCCTTCATTTTTTCCAAATAAGGAGGCACAAGATATAAATATAAAGGTTGTGCAATGAAATTCTAAAGCACACAGAATAGAAACCTTCCTGCATTTTAACATTACACAATAGACATGACAATAAAATTGCTTATTTCTTCAATAATTCTATGCACAAAGCATTGGATATATAGTTGACAAAGGTTGCTCTGGAACCTCATGACATTATAGGAAATCTGATGCAATGCATCGTAGTTGGAAGAGAATTAAACAAGGAGTCATTTGTCCTAGCAGTTCTTTGGGAACTGTCTTAGGAAGAATTCAGTTACACTTTCTTGATAATATCATTTGAAACTAGATCCATCTTGGTACAATAATTCAAGACTTGTACATGTGTAAGTTGCTAGGTATCATCAACCATTGAAGTGCTTAAATATTCAACTTCAACTTAGTATAAATTTCTTTAATGTTAACCAGAAAGTTATTGATGTTAACCCTCTTAAAGATTGAGTTCATGGCAATTAGTGGAAGGTGATGGGTGATAATAAAGGCAGCTAATTTAGTATTCAAACTCCAAGAAGAAGAATTCTTGCTATCTGATGGTGACAATGAAGTAGATTTCTTAGATATTCTTCCACTGGGTGCACATGTCAAAACATAGAAGCAATGATGATGACAGTACATCTCATAAAAAAGTCTCTAATATCTTCATAATCCAAACCGGAGTAGTAATGATACAGATTTTACTCTATGTCTAAGTCTACCTAATTCAAGTAACCAATTACAACAACAAACTTTCTCTTCACATCCACTTGCCTAGCATTGGGGCCACTTCTTGCAAGACAGTCTCTGGGTTTAATAATTCTTCTAGGCCTTCCACTATACATGAACCAATATGTAGCAATAAGTCTTGATAGAATACACAATATAGCAAAACATCAAAATAGACCACCAAATTGTACTTAAGGAGACTTAAGCCTCACCAGTATCTAGAGCAAAATTCGACCCTAGTTAATTAACTAGAGCAAAAACCAACCCTAGTTAACAAAATTGCCCGAGTTCGCCCAATTGCGCTCACTGCTGAGTCAATCTGATTGCACCATTCGATTCCTCGTGAAAAATTACCACGATAGACCCCCACCAAGAATATTATTTGATCATTATTTAGGCCAACACAATTAGCACCATTTGCCATGCATTTGTCATACAAATTGAGCAATGTCCCTTTTCCGGTGTAGTCTCTATCTCGTAAAACGTAAAATTTGGTTATCTAGAGCAAAAATTGACGCGGATAAGGTTATCTAGATGAAAAATACCAGGATTGTTCTAATTCACGAGTGATAAACAAAGGTCGGAAAGTGCTCTAGTTAAGTTAACTAGGTACACTTTTTTGCTCTAGTTAACGCACTTTGGTCCAACTTTATGTAAGAGGGTTAAACAATAAGAGGGCTAGTCTAGCAATCTTGTAGGTGGTACGGTCACTCTTTCTTCAATGATTGCTAACTCTAACTCTAGATGATTGTTCCTTTAACAATTCGGGCACCGATGGTTGGTGCAGCCCAACCGACTGAACAAAAATAATCATCTTTCTCACCGACAATAGCTGACAACACAAGTAGATCAGGGCAACACGTATTGTGGCAAGTCGCTATAACATTTGAAAAATGTCTTCTGCGGATTACGACAGTTTCAAGGTTGCCAACAATCTCATTAAGAAGAGAACCCAAAATTGAATTGGCCTGTCTGTGGAAGAGAGGTGCAATAAGAGAGGTACAATAATGTATATTGAGGGCTAAATATGTTCCTCGATCTCCATAGTATACAACATTTCTTCAATCCTTTCGAAGTTAATTTTTGCTCGATCAACGACAGGTGGCTTGGAAGAATATATGTAACATGAAAGTGAGTTCTTGCAACTTGATGGAATGCAGCTCCGATCGATCTGGTTGATTTTATTTGCAATATGACAAATAGTTTCGAGATTGCTATTATTATTATTAGCTTCCAATGCATCTAGAACCTTGGTCATGTTAAAAGGAGAGATGCCAACATCGTGCATTCCAGCAGCAGAAGGAGAAGTATCACATTTTTTAATGGTTGTAGGCATAACTTCTTGCCGGCTATGAATCAATACAAGTTCTCCATCAGCACAGTCTGCAAAATTAAGTTCTGAGCTAAAGCGCAAAGAGCCAGCAAATAAGAAGGAAGCTCCAATTTCAGACAGCATGATGGTTCCTGTTCTCGATGGTAAGCCTTTTTGTCACTCGCCCCTTTATACCCTCGTCAATGAATCAACCTTCATCTGAGTCAAAAGCGCCATTGACTGCAGACTAGTCACTGCAGTCATCCTTTGCTTCAACGTGCCCACTGCCAAACCGGGATTGTTAATGTCATCAAACATGAACCTGTCATTTCAAGGTGAAGAATGAAGATTTGGCAGCATGGAAGGAGGACGTCGGGCTAGTCTCAGGTGATAAGCACACGAGCCGGATCTCCGCCTTCCTTTGATGGACCAACGCTTGGCATCTGCCTTCTTTTCTCTTAGACACGTAGTTGGCGTCTACTATCGTCATTGCTTGTATCAACTTTCCGTGATACTGGGTTTTTGTTCATGATTTTTGCGGAGGCAAAATGATGTAATACATTCGGGTGATCATGGTGACTTGTATCTACCTTGGAACTCAGCATGATTGGAAAGAAAGTCAACTCCCTTTGAAAAGGAATTGACATGAGAGAAAGAGGGAATTTTTAAAATTTGATGTACAAAACGTCTTAATTTATCTCATATTTCATCCATCATTCCATGAACCGCATCATTGGGGCGATTGTAACATCTGGAGATAATGGTAGACAACTTTTCAGCTGGAGACACTTGGAGAATTGCTTCCGTTGATGTCAGAAATTAAATATTGTTAGAAATGAGAAAACGATACGCTCTGCAAGAATGTTCCCCAAAACAGTTGACCAAGGCAGAGCCCGGGAAGAATAGTGACACAAAGAGTTCAATATCAGTATCACGCCATTATTCAATTACTTGTGACATCTGACATCTTGCATTCACGACATTCTTGTCCTTGGCAATGTTTCAAATCAACAAGGAAAAATCCGATTTTGCACGAACGCCAAGGTCATAAACAGGACAATGCTTCAGGTATCTCGTCACGTAAGCACCATTATTGGTGAGAACACTAAAATACATCATGGTCCCGAGATCGTGACATGTGTCGAAGAAATTTCTATAAATTATCATAATTGCCTCTTATTTAGTCTTACCATACTTATTTGCTATTGTGACTCTCCAAAGGTACCTTACCTAATGATACTCGTCTGGCTTAGTCCATGCATCTGCATCTGTCTCCTTCTGGTAGTGTTCAAACAATGTTTGAGGATCAAGTCCAGTGAGTTCTCCCTTCATATGTTGGGATGCAGCATCAGCGAAAACTTTGACCAAGTTCATGTTTGTTAATAGAGGAATTCCAAAGTCAACGGCAGTCCTTCTGATCAAAAAGTTGTCTTCTAGGCGCTTTGACTCGTAGGTTGGCACATTGACAACAAGGCAGATCTCTTTTTCACGGATAAGATCAAGCGCATTGGTTACATCCCCACCCTTCTCTGTTGGGTAGCCAACAATGGTGCATGGAATGCCATTCTTCTGAAGAACCTCTCCTGTAGCTTTGGTAGCAAATAGGTTATAACCCAATTCATGAAGCTGATATGCGCTGTGTGTCATGTCGTTTTCAAGGCTTGATTGCACGCTTAGGAGAACATTCTTCTTAGGCATCTTAAAACCAGTAGAGAGCAATGCCTTTAAGAAAGCCTCTTCTTTGTTAGCACCGAAGCAGGCCACTTCACCAGTAGATGCCATCTCAACACCCAAGACAGGGTCTGATCCGCGAAGACGAGTGAAAGAAAACATGGGTGCCTTGACTCCAACAAAGTTGCTTGGGCGGTTTCTTGTCTCCAGTGTAGGCAGGTTCATGTCGGATGTATCTGCTCCAACAATTGCCTTTGTTGCCGCTTCAATGAAGTCAACTCCCATGGTCTTCGATACAAAAGGGAAGGAACGTGACGCTCGTACGTTGCACTCAATGCACATAACATCTGTATCTTTTGCAACAAATTGGATATTGACAGGACCTGTAATGTTTAAGCGCTTGGCGATTTTCCGTGCCGCATCTCTTACACGTTCCATTTGGTATGCAGTGAGATCTTGAGGAGGGAGAACAAGAGTGGCATCACCTGAATGGACCCCAGCATTTTCAATGTGCTCGTGAATAGCAGCGGCAATGATTTCACCGTCTTTGGCCACACCGTCAAATTCAATTTCTTTGGCACCTTCAATAAAATCTGAGATTACAACCGGGTGCTCCTTAGAAACTTCGGCAGCTTCATTGAGACATGCCTTCAGCTGGTCATCTGTCCAAGCAACATTCATTGCAGCTCCACTGAGAACATAAGACGGACGTACAAGCACTAGATTATGCCAGAGATGTAGCAACAAGTGATATTAGAAGACAAAAGAAATGCAAGAGTCCACCAAAATCAAACATATGCCTACCAGGATATCCCACGTCTTTTGCAAAGTCCAGAGCACTCTCAGAACTAGTGAGCTCTCTCCAGCGAGGCTGCTGAACACCAATCTGATCAATCATGTCAGAGAATTTCATCCTATCCTCGGCATTGTCAATCATCTTCGCTGGAGTCCCCAAAATCTTCACTCCCGCCTTGTCAAGTGGGATAGCCAGTCCATTGGGGATTTGACCACCCACGCTGACAACTACACCCTCAGAATTGTCCTTCTCGTAAATGTCCCTGATACGCTCGCCAGACAGCTCGTCAAAGTACAACCTGTCGCATTCATCATAATCAGTTGATACAGTTTCTGGGTTATAGTTCACCATTGTTGCTTGCTTGCCTAGTTGACGGAGAGTCCGGATTGCACTGACTCCGCACCAGTCGAATTCAATTGAAGAACCGATTCTGTAGCAACCACTACCGAGAACCATCACTCCACCATTGGCTGACTCAACGTCGTCCTCCATTCCATGGTAGGTAGTGTATAGGTAGTTCGTGTCAGCGGGATACTCAGCGGCCAAGGTGTCAATTTGCTTAATGCTAGGGGTGATGTCTAAGGTCTTCCTCTTCGTTCTGACTTCCTCTTCTGTCGCTCCAAGGCATTCGGCAATCTGTTTGTCAGAGTAACCATTCTTTTTTGCTTCAAGCATAAATGCATGACTCATTGTATCTAGGCTCATTCCCTTCATAGCATCATAAGTCTTGACAATGGACTCGCAACGACGAAGGAACCATTGATCAATCTTCGTGATGTCATGAATCTCTTGAACTGATAGAGTCTTCTCATACATTGCCTGAGCAATGGCGAAAATCCGGCGGTCAGTTGGGACCTTCAATTCCTGAAGAAGAGCTTCTTTGTCAAATCGGTACCTTGGGGCAAACCCAGCGTTGGATGGGTCGACCATACGGATGGCTTTCTGCAAAGACTCCTCCATGGTGCGACCTATACTCATGACTTCGCCTACACTCTTCATGGCAGATCCAATTTCTGTAGCCACGCCCTGGAACTTGGTCATGTCCCAACGAGGGATCTTGGTCACAATGTAATCCAAACTTGGTTCAAAGCAGGCTTGTGTCTTTTTCGTCACAGCATTTTGAACCTCATTGAGGGGGATGCCCAGTGCCAGTTTGGCTGCGACAAACGCAAGTGGGTATCCTGTGGCTTTCGAGGCCAATGCAGATGATCGGGAGAGACGGGCATTCACTTCAATAATGCAATACTCCAGTGACTCAGGGTGCAAAGCGTACTGGATGTTACATTCTCCTACAATACCCAAGTGTTTGACAACCTATGTAAAATTAAAATGCACATGAGAATTTCGAAGTACTCCATGACGATAAAAACACAGAAGAAAGGGGACAAAAACTCTCTTACTCGAATAGCAGTCTCGCGAAGCATATGATACTCCTCATCCGACAAGGTTTGAGAAGGCGCCATCACAATACTATCCCCTGTATGAATGCCTAAGGGGTCGAAGTTTTCCATGTTACAAACAGTAACACAGTTGTCATACACATCCCTCACTACTTCATATTCTACCTCCTTCCATCCCAGCATACTCTTTTCCACCAAGATTTGAGGACTGGTTGCCAAGGCCTTTTTGGCATTCTCGCGTAGATGAGCCTCGTCAACACAGATTCCACTTCCTAATCCACCAAGGGCAAAGGCCGAGCGAATCATTAGAGGATAGCCAGTCTTCTTGGCAGCTTCCACGGCAGCGTCCACAGTTTCAGCAGTGTAGGACTCGGCAATCTTTTCGTTAATTTCATGCAGCTTATCAGAAAAGAGCTGACGATCTTCGGTGTCAATGACAACAGAAATGGGCGTTCCGAGAACCTCAACGTTGTACTTGTCAAAGATCCCCGCCTTGTACAAATCCACTGCACAATTGAGAGCAGTTTGACCTCCCATGGAAACAACGATACCATCTGGTTTTTCCTTCTTGATGATTTCTTCAACAAAGTCTGGTGTGACAGGGAGGAAATACGTGTGGTCGGCTTTGTTGTGGGAGGATTTATCGTCCATGTTGGTTTGGACAGATGCGATGTTGGGGTTCATGAGGACCACTTCTTTACCTTCCTCTTTGAGAGCCTAGCAGGAGGAGAAAACAGAAATGGAAGTGAGATGACGTTAATCCTACAAAAAATGTAGACCAATGCAGTTTGTCACTGCTGTACCTTAATGGCTTGTCCACCTGAATAATCGAACTCTCCAGCTTGGCCAATACTCGTCCCTCCACTTCCCAACAACAACACCTTCTTGACATTAGGCTTTGGTGGTGCTGGCTTGCGAACGGGAAATTGGATGGGTGCTTTAGGATCTTTACAAGCTGCTAAGAAAGTGTCAAACATGAATTCAGTATCGGTTGGTCTGATGATTGTGGAATAATATGGAAGTAGAGCAACATGTGAGCGATATGGAACGAAAAACCAACAATAAGAAACACTTGAGGCACAAGGCACTGGTCGTATCTTTTACTCACCCATTACGGTATTCAGGGTGAAACTGTGCCGTGAAATATGGTCTACTCTTGTGAATGAATCCCTCGTTACTTCCGTCATTGAGATTTGTGAACAACTCCTTGTAATCGCTTCCCAAGGTAGAAGTATCGATGTGGTAACCATGATTCTGGGAAGTGATATAACATTCGCCAGTAGCATGGTTGATGACAGGTTGATTCTGACCACGGTTTCCAAAGGGGAGCTTTTTAGCTTCTCCTCCAGCCGCCAAACCAAGGAGTTGATTTCCTAAACAAATACCAAAGATAGGCTTCACTTGCTCATCAGGAACAGAGATGGCACGTTTGAGCTGCTCAATAGTTTCGGTACAGTAGGTCGGATCTCCGGGACCATTCGAGAGGAAGACTCCGTCGTACTTATGCATTTCGTCGGCAAATGGATGATCCCATGGAACGACGGTCAATTCACATCCACGATCTACAAGAAGACGAATCATATTGTACTTCATACCGCAATCTACACCCATGATCTTGATAGGATTTCCCACTCCGTAAGTCTTGGGTTCTTTAATACTGACTTCTGCCACCAAATGTCTCTCATTGGGATTTCCAATAGTACTAAAATCTGGAGCACTCTTATTCATATCGACCTCGATCCTCCCTACCATGGCCCCCTTCTCCCGAATCTTCTTGGTCAACATCCTCGTGTCAATGTCGCACAGTCCTGGAACGCCCTCCTCCTTGAGCCAATCGCCCAAACTGGAATCGGCCTTCCAGTGCGAGTAGTGGTGAGAGTAGTCTTGGACGATGAGACCGGAGGCGTGGATTTTGTATGATTCGAACATAGCGGGGAGGCCAAATTTGTCGAGCTTTTTGCGGGAAGGAACACCGTAGTTTCCTACCATTGGTGTTGTCAAAGTGATGATCTAAAACCAGAGCAAGGCAATGAATTGAAAAGAAGCAGTCAGAGATATGGTTTCATAGTAATGTATTGAATAAATTAACTGAAAACACTTTTGAACTCACCTGCCCTTGATAGGAAGGATCCGTCAACGCTTCGGGATATCCCACCATGCCAGTGGTGAACACGACCTACCACGAAGAGAGCCAGTGAAGAGATAAACGAAAGGAGTAAGATTGCATGAGCTGTGCACTCAGAATACAATGGCTCTAGCCGCACACAAACCAGATCGAACGGACAACCTACAGCAGCAACCAAAAACTGACCTCGCCGTCTACCGCAGCCTCATGCGAACCGAAACTCCGTCCAACAAATTTGCTGCCGTCCTCCAAGTAAAGCGTGGCCAAGGCAGTTGGCGGCTTGGCGTCATCTCCGCTCTGGGTGGCCATGAAACGAGTACGACGCGCCGCGCTGGCGCGGACGCCGTTCGGGACACGGTGGGCGAGAGACGAGATGCGAGAGGAGAGGGGGCGGAGCATCGTCATCTTGGTAGATGGTTTGATGATCGTTAAAGCAAATGAAAGGTTTATAATTGGTTAAATTATGAGAAGGCCAGTGCTGTCTTCTACCCAGTCGAATGATCGATTGGTGAGTGATTGCAATTGCACCGTTCAGATTCAATTGTATTTTCAATCAAAAGGCATTATGGTACAATACCGAACAGTGAGAAAGGATGGATTACGAAGCTCTATCCATGTGATCCATTGGCTACAAGCTTATCTCAAAATATCTTCGATCACACCAAAAGGGCGTCGCTTATGATGGTCCATCCATCAAAAATTGCCATGAAATCCTTCGGCATAAACTGCATTTTCACTTTCTCCATGTGATGTGGTGGCGTGCGGTCTATGGCTATGGAATGGGGTATCCTCTAGATACCGTTTCTACTTAGGATCTAGTATGATACGTGTCAAATTTTGAACCGGCATCATAATGACGTAGCAATGCGTCATTATTGCGACGATAAGACGTCCCTCCACGCCTTCTGTTCATAAGACCTATGGTACCAAAAATATATCTGGTGCATAAGATCCACCAAATGTCAAAAGATACATTAAATGCTAACACAGACAAAATTTATAAGTATCCATCCTATTTACCTCAGTACTGCTTGGTACTGCTTTTCCAGCCCTTTTTTGTCCTGACATCAGCTGACATCCATCACTCACGCCATCGTGTCCTATCAGTTCTCTCTTTACCACTCTCCACCACCTCGGTTTTTGTTAGCTTGTGGACAACCTCTGCCCCCTTCTTCAAAAGTGAGAAACACATCGTTTCCATTAAAGAAGTGTAACAACAAACTCGGAAACAACATGTTTGAACAGGATGTGTGAATTCGTTTTATTATGCCAGTGGTGCAGCGGAATTCGATGTGTTGTTTCTGCTTTGAGATTTGAATTAAATAAATGTACTGCGCCATCAAATTAAATTAAATTTCAATTTGAATTCAACCAAGTTGCCGAACCAAACAATAACACATTATAATGGTTAAAGAATACATGCTGTTGTTGCCATAATTCTTGATTGATACATTATTTCAGGGCATGCGCGACATGACATGCCATTATGAGTACGGACGGATGCCCCCACCAAACCGAAAGTCTTACGACCTGAAGGAAAAACGGGGTTAGATTAACTGTATAAATGATCTCGTCTCACTAGGGTTGTCTTGGCGGCAGCCTGCTCTTCAGTGGGTACTCCTTCTTTGTATTTTCGACGTTGGACACTTCTGATTAAGAAGGTGGATTGCATGAATGCTACCAACAAGTTTGTGCCCTTCAATACAAAGGGATCAACAAGAAAACTTCACCCTTGCCGCACCAGTGCCCTTGCTGTAATTCAGTCACAGCTCAAGCAGTTTATATTTCGAGTCAGTGAGCAAGGCATCCAACTTACAAATAGGATAGTGGGGTGAGAAGTGGGACGTCTTCTTCCATCGTTCAAAGAGAAGACAACTCGAGCAAAAGAGATGGTTCACCGTTTCACGAGATCTTCATGTCTCACAGATCGAGCTGCCACTCATACGACACAAAAGCATTTCAAGGAGACCGAGGCAGATGCGAAAGATGCCGTCACCATTATGAAGGATAAGTTGGCTGGGAGGTATATCCATGAGGTCCTAAATATGGACCAAACACCAATTCCCTATTCTTATCACTCCAACAAGACCCTCACTGTACGCGGAGCAAAAACGATCCACACGAGAGCATCAAACACAGACACCAAGCTTGTCACGCTTGCGGCTACTGTGATGGTGAGTGGGAAAATGTTGGCACCCTTCCTAATTTTTAAAGGCAAACCAAATGGGCATATTGCTAGCGTGAAGTTTGGGGCTTACCCCGATGCAGGTAAGTATACATGTCAGGATAAGGCCTGGATGGACAAATCCAAGATGCACGAGTGGATTGATGTTGTGTTGCGGCCATGGAAAAAGGCATGGGATGCAAATAATGTCAGTGTTCGGTGGGTTGCGCCCTCTTGCAGCATCAGCGCAGCAGCCTGAAAAAGAAGCAGAGGAAAATTCCACTCCAGTGGTGAGTATTCCCCACTTTTCATTTTCTGAACTATTTAATTGGAACCAGCCGTCCTTAACCTGCCATCTCATCCCACGCCCCCCCTCCATGGAATACAAACCCCACGCCCTGCGCCGCGCCCTCTTGCGGCATCAGTGCAGCAGCCTGAAAAAAAAAGCAGGGGAAAATCCCACTAAAGTGGTGAGTATTCCCAGTTTTCATTTTTTTATCAATTTAAGTGGAACTTTCCCATCCCTAACCTGCCATCTTCTCCCACACCCCCCTCCATGGAATACAAACCCCATGCCCCACACCGCGCCTTCTCATCGCATCAGTGCAGCAGCCTGAAAAAAGGAGGGGAAAATTCCACTCCAGTGGTGAGTATTCCCCATTTTTCATTTTCTGAAATATTTAATTGGAACTTTGCCATCAACCTGCCATCTTCTCCCACACCCCCCTCCATGGAATACAAACCCCACGCCCTGTGCCGTGCCCTCTCGTGGCATCAGCACAGCAGCCCGAAAAAGAAGTAGGGGGAAATCCCACTCAAGTGGTGAGTATTCCCAGTTTTCGTTTTTTATCAATTAAAGTGGAACTTTCCCACCCCTAACCTGCCCTCTTCTCCCACCCCCCCTCTCCATGGAATACAGACCCCACGCCCCACCTCTCGCGGCATCAGCACAGCAGCCTGAAAAAGAAGCAGGGGAAAATCCCACTACAGTGGTGAGTATTCCCAGTTTTCATTTTTTTATCAATTTAATTATAACTTTGCCATCCCTAACCTGCCAGCTTCTCCCACACCCCCTCTCCATGGAATACAAACCCCACGCCCCACGTGGTGCCCTCTTGCTGCATTAGCGGAGCAGCCTGAAAAAGAAGCAGGGGAAAATTCCACTCCAGTGGTGAGTATTCCCAGTTTTCATTTTTTTATCAATTTAATTGGAACTTTGCTGTCCCTAACCCGCCATCTTCTCCCACACCCCCTCTCCATGGAATACAAACCCCACGCCCTACGTGGCGCCCTCTCACCGCATTAGCGTAGCAGCCTGAAAAAAAGCAGGGGAAAATTCCACTCAAGTGGTGAGTATTCCCAGTTTTCATTTTTTTATCAATTTAATTGGAACTTTGCCATGGTTTGCGATATTTTTGGCCTATTTTGGTCGCTTTCTGCAAATGGTCGCAGGATTTATCAGTTTATATGTTATAAATTGAATCCAAAAGACTATCCTGTTTCAATAAAATTCATTTTTACTTTGTTATTACCCCATAAACATTCATTCATGACATGATCCTAGGGTGGTTGAAGGGTGGGTGAAAAAAACCAGTGCAGGGCAGCCCCGCCCTGTGGAAAAAAACCAGTAGGCACTTCATCCGCGCGATTATGTATATAACACTGTCTCAAACATAACACATTTTGCGTGGACAAAGAAAATACAAATGTTATATTATACACA
Organism: Cyclotella cryptica; assembly: GCA_013187285.1. NCBI lineage: Eukaryota > Bacillariophyta > Thalassiosirophyceae > Thalassiosirales > Thalassiosiraceae > Cyclotella > Cyclotella cryptica. The sequence goes on from JABMIG010000053.1 coordinate 638,307, forward strand.
CATCAAAAATCCTGAAAAAAATGCATGTGTGTTACTAACCTTTGCTCGGCCAGTGATCAGTAACACCTCAGAACACATATGATCGCGCGATTATATACATAACAACGTCACAAATATCACCTTTTGTGCGGTCAAAGAAAAGACATGTGTTATGTCCAAATCTCATCAAGAAGACTGAATTGCAGTCTCACACACAGTCTTCGCGCAAAGTTATGTATGTAACAAATTTATAAACATACCTTCGTTAGGAAAATAACACACTCTGAGTTCCATCATTTTCCTGAGTCCTCCTCTTTTTTGGCAGTGTCCACTCATCAAAATCCTTGGGTACCATGGGCCAAGCTACTTCACTCCTTTTTGTGTCGGTGTTTGAACTTTCCCTTCAATGCCCCTCGTGTAACCTCTCCCAGTGTGATGCTTCCTCTCGAACTCTTTCACAGAATACAAATAAACCCGGCCTTGGCGAATCAAAAAGGTTATTGAACCCCCTGTTGTATCGTTCCATTACATTATTGGTGCATTGATATGCGTTAGTCAACATGGTATATACACAAACAAGTTGTAAACATACCAGATCCATACATATCTCATCCAGAAGACAGAATCACAGAAGCAAAACTAGCCTTACCTGTCTTCACGCAAAGTTATGTACATAAAAAAGTCATAAACATACCTTTGATACGAAAATAACATACTCTGAGTTCCATCATTTTTCCTGAGTAAAACTCTTTTTTGGCGGTGTCCACTCATCACAATCGGTGGGTATTTCTGGCCAAGCTACTTCACTCCATTTTCGTCGGTGCCTGAACTTTCCCTTCAAGGTGTCCTCGTGTACCCTCCCCCATGCGTTGAATCCAAAATTATCGATACCATGTTGCAGCCATTTCTTCATCATCATGGACCTGCGCCATCCAAAAATATGACAAGAAATTCCCCTGCGCGGTCCAAAAATATCGATACAATACTTCATGCAAATCCAAAAATATCGACACCATACTTCCTGCGCCGTCAAAAAACATCGGCACCATACTTCCTGTGCAATTCAAAAATAGCGACACCATGATGCAGCGACATCAAAAATATTGCCACCATACGTCCTGCGCAATCCAAAAATATCGACACAATACTTCCTTTGCAAATCAAAAAATATTGACATCATACTGCCCGCAATCCAAAAATCGAAGATCCGTCGCAATCCAAAAATCGAACATCCAGGGCAATCCCAAAATATTGAAACCATCTCTCTTGGGTTTGGGTGCTCACCTGTTCTTGCTTTCATCTTTCTTGTTTAAATACATAACATCGTTATGTCTTTAACACATGCCATCAAATAAGACGGCTACAAACAATAGGAGCACTGTGTATCCTAGAGGTATCATGATACCCAGCCGGACAGACAGTGGATTCCAAAAAACTGATTTCGAGTAAATTAAAAAAAAGAATTTTGGATCGAACGAAGTAGCTCTACTACAGTACTGTATACCAATTTCCTACAAGAATGAATGTATTGGATCGCTCCGATCCGTTACATTTAACTGAGAATAACTCGTGAAAGAATGTTCAAACGAACAAAATAAGAGAAAGTAAGGATTCTTGTGATTAGAAACAATTGGTAAACAAATAATAAATATAATGATAAAAATAGTGCAAATTTCCTCTGTTGTCCCTTACCTCTGTAGTCGGCCCACATCATGCTTGACACCTGAAATTGTGTAGATAACAATTTTATGTACATAACAAACTAGTGAGTAGGAGGAAAAGTCATACACATAATAAATCGATTTTGTGCAAACAGAGGATCAGTTAGTTGTCTTTTCGGGTTCCTTCTATGTGAAAAAAATGCATGACCATGTAAGAATTCTTACCAAACTGTACCAAACCACATCATGTGCGACGCCCTAAATTTTATGTAAATATGTTATGTACATAACGAACTCGTGAGTACCAGAAAAGTTATATACATAACAAATCGATTTCGTGCAAACAGAGGATCGGTTAGTTGTTGTCAGTCTATGCGAAAAGCACCATCATGTAAAAATTCTTACCATACCATCTATCAAACAGGTCGATCGTGAAGTTCGCACGATTTGCGAAGTGAACGTGAATTGAGTTTCTCAGTATTGTTGGCCAAGGCAAATTCTTTCTTCACAACATGAGAGTTTGTGCCCATGCTGACATGAAGTTGGTCATAGTGATGAACTACGATGGGTCACGGGACGTGAGGCTCGTGTCCTGTGACGACAACCGAACAAAATCATGCAATCAACAACAATCAAAAACAAGTCCACCGGACAAGTCACTCACTAAGCCGCCCAGTCCTCTAAACCCAGCATGCATTCCACCATAAATTTGTCCCTTGTAGTCCTTGTGATGGTGGTACAAATCCGTCACCTCAGCAAAACAAGCAAAACAGTTCATGTTTGTCATGGTCGGTCATTTTTATCCTGGTAGTTTGGCTTGGTGGTCCAGAAGCATTGATGCAGCAGCCTCCACCACAGCATGACACAAAAATTAGCGACGTGGCATGAAATTAAAAAGTGTGCCAGAAAACGGCATTTTTGTCATCAAAACCTTAATTGCTGAATATGATTGAGAAAATGTTTTTAAATGACATAAAGGCATTAATAAAAAATAAACGTACAAATTCATTGAAGTCGTTTAAATAGTTTTGTGCCGTATTTATTATTTTTATTAGTTCTCATATATAGTTAATACAATTATATAACCGATATATATAAATACAGACATTAATAAAAATATCTATATGTACTTTTAAGAACAGATGCTTTCTTATATTTTGTGGCCACTGACTTCAATGAAATATATTATATAAGCCATTTGTTTTGTGACCATTTGGGGAAAGTGACCAAAATCGACCATAAATATAAAATACCTTTGCCATCCCTAACCTGCCATCTTCTCCCACACCCCCTCTCCATGGAATACAAACCCCACGCCCCACGCCGCACCCTCTCGCAGCATCAGCGCAGCAGCCTGAAAAAAAGCAGGGGAAAATTCCACTCGAGTGGTGAGTATTCCCCATTTTTCATTTTTTAACAATTTAATTGGAACCCACCGTCCCTAACCTGCCATCTTCTCGCACTCACCCCCTCCATGGAATACAAACCCCACGCCCCATTAAGGACGATTGAATATGGTTTCACCAGCTGAATCAAATGTACATGGGCCTGAAGAAGAGTTTCCTCATGACATGACTCCCAGGAGCTTAGAAAATCTGTTGGGAGATGGGATATGCCACCCCCTCCTATGATACAGCTTGCTCCCTTATGTCTCAATTCCATTTGGGATTCAGACATGATGATGAAGTATACCGACGATGTGACTGGCCAAAAGAAGTGGCGCTGCGGCCACTGTGGACATGAGTGTTTTGAGCATCATGCCACGAAGGCATTAGGTGATGTGGTGGGCATTGTCAAGGACCTCAAGGCCTGTAGAGGGACAATTGCTCCCCGCTACAGGGAAGCCTACATCAACTTCTACCGCAGCAAATATGACACCAAATCATTCCAACGTCAATCAGTTGCGAAGTTAAACATGCCTTGACACTACTGACCAAAGAACCATTGCATCACTGGCTAAAAGAGGTCCAAAACGTGCAGCATCTTTGGGAGTGGTGGATGTGACGGACACTTCACCAATTACCAACAGCACTACAGCATTGCTGTATTCTGCTTCAAACAAAAAGCTAAAAGGGACCGTTCAAACACTCCTGTCAAGCCAGTTTCAGTCTACTGGGGGCGTCCGCAGTCATCCTGATGCAGTGAGGGCTGCTAATGTTGCTTTTGCCCATTTCATTTCAGCTAACTTGCTAGCATTTAGGCTTGGTGAATGCATCCTTCTACGATGATTTGTACGAGCAGTCCAACAGTGTGGTCCTGAGTATAAGCCTCCTGATCGCATGGAGGTAGGCGGTAAGTTGCTTGATGCTACATTCGAGAACCAAGCTATTTGAAGAGCCGGACATGTATAGCATTTTGGTTTATTGTGATGGGGCCACAATCAAGACCACACCTTTAATTAATGTCTTGGCCTGTTCTCCAGGGAATCCAGCATGTGTACTTGATGTTATTGACCGCTCTGCTCACATGAGCGAAGGCGGGAGAAAGGATGAACGCTTCATTGCTACAGAGATGTTGCAAGTTCTTTGTAAATTGGAGAACATAAAGAACGACAGTGTCACCCAAATCATGTTTGATGGCGCTTCTATCGTTCAAAAGGCCGGTGCCATCATATCACAGCACTACCCTTGTGCGGTAGTTGAACATGGAGCAGAGCATGTTGTGTCATTGATCGTGGAGAAGCTGATGGTCATGCCCTGTCTACGTGAATATGGAAAACTATGCAAAGTGGCACTGCAAATGAAAAACACTGGTAACCTCCCCATACACTTGAGTGTATGGGGAGGTTACCGGAGCCCCCGGAATGGTATCTTCCGGTAACCTCCCGGTACACTTCTGTAACCCTCCGGTAAACTAGTGTACGGAAGGGTTACCGGAGTCTACCAGTAGGTTACCGGAAATTTGAGACCAAAAGGAGCTTTCAGATTTATTTCTACGTACGATGGGAATTGGTACTTTTTACAGGAAAACAGACTTCTCAGTAAGTCTTAGAATCGATATCAATCTAAGCAGTGGCTATAACTGCATTACTTAGTAGCTAAAAAAATGTTTACCGGTGGCATACCGGAAGTGTACGTGAGGGTAACCGGAAGTGTATGGGAGGGTAACTGGAAGTGTACGGGAAGGTTACCGGAGAGTACCGGTGGGTTACCCGAAGGTACAGGAGGGCTACTGGAACATACAGGAGGGCTACCGGAGCATACGGGAGGGCTACCGGGTCTTATACTGTTGGACTACAGTAATAGCAGAGTATGTGCAATTTATCTCAACTAATAAAATTAAACATACTACATCACCATATTTTAGGGGCCCGCCCAACTCATCGCCCACCAAAATGACATGACACACATGCCACAATTCAGCCCCAAGCAAAAAACGATACTGTGGACCATACACCAAGGTAGAAGAAAATTAATTATTTAATTGAAACTAAGCTGAAATGAAAACAATTGTAAAATAGTTCGGTTTCATCATAACTCACCTTAAATATTTACATGCCGCTGCCGATTGTTGTTGGCAACACAGCGGTGCAAGACTGGATGCCAAACTCAGTCTGTGGACTGAGTTTCGGCTGTTCCCATGAATAAATTAATTGAAAATTAGATGTATTCAAAACAAGTGTAGAAATAATTGTATTCATCATAACTCACCTCTCAATTGTTGTTGGCAACACGGCGGTGCAAAGCGAAATCCCAAACTCAGTCTGTGGACTGAGTTTCGGCAATTTTGCCAGTAGGCCTGTAACTATATAATTGAAAAAAATTGACGTGTGGTGAGTATAATACTGCCAAAAAAGATGAGTTCATTCCAACTCACCCTCAAAATATACCCGCCACTGCCAATTGCTGTTGGCAACGCGGCGGTGCAAGGCGGGGTGCCTAACTCAGTCTGTGGACTGAGTTTTGGTGATTTCGCCGGTAGGCCTGTAACTATTTAATTGAAAAAAAATCAAGTGTGATGAGTATAATACTGCCAAAAAAGATGAGGTAATTACACCTCACCCTCAAAATATACCCGCCGCTGCCAATTGTTGTTGGCAACACGGCGGTGCAAGGCGCGAGGGTTAACTCGGTCTGTGGAATGACTTTCGGCCGTTCCCCTGATGGGCTGGTGGGGTATCAATGTAATTGAAAAAAATATATGTGATGTGAAAGCAGTGGAATGGCACACTGCTACAGTTGCTTCTGGGTCAAGCACCGGTGTTGTAGTATCGTACGTACTATAATTATATCATAGATACCTTATACTGTAGGAATATGTCCCGCAAGAGTGAGGTGCAGTGATACAAAGGAATAAGTAACAGTCATGTAGACAAACTTCACCAATTTTCAGCCCATGTGTTATTCTTGTGTGTTCTCATTTTTTGGCGCAGTCACTTCTGATAGTACCATATTGTAGGTACCATATACAGTAAATGGCATACTTGATTTGAAAATATAAATAGTCCCAATGAGCACTCACCAAATAAAATCATAGATCAAGCCTAGAATTGAAATCAAAACTAGACCCAACAGGTGATCTTGCTGTTTGTAACTCGTGATTGGCAAAATGTGAGTCATGAAACACACAACCACTCCGAAGATTTTTTTGCTTCAAAGCTTAGCGTGATAAATGTATCTGTGGCTTAAACAATACAAAAAGCTGGTAACCCTCCTGTACACTCTTGAAATTCTGGCAACCTCCCTGTACACTCTGACGTTTTGAGAGAGGATACCAGGAGGTTGCCGGTGTTTTTCGTTTGCAGTGGGTGAGTTCAGTCTGTTTTAATTGCCTACTGATCCTTGTTTTCTAATTATTTTGATTGATATGCTAGGCCCGTGAAGTATTTGGCTCCACCATCCATGGACCCCGTTCCGTCTGGGTCAAGCACGCAAAGGCACACAACAAAGGCAGGGCAATTAATCTTCTGTGTCCGTCTGAGTGCCGAATGGCTGGTGAAGTCCTACAATTCCTCCGTGTCTTTCACCTCAAGACCACTCTGCAGGCTTTTACCCGGGACCCTGTTTTTGTTGATTACAAAAAATTTGGTTTCCTTGCCGACATCTTTAACTCAACTCAATTTTGGAAGTGCCTCTTTTCTAGTATTCACGCTCTATCCGGTGTATCGTATATTGCGGATTGCAGACACTATGGTGGCTGGTATGGACAAGTTATATTATTATGTAAGACAGACAGATAGATTGCTGGATCCCAGGATGAAAAACGTTATGAAGATGTTCTTTGACTTAAAAATGCCCCACATGGAGTTGTCCAAGTTAAAGCTGACAAAGGCTGATACACTGCAAACGAGATGTTAGTAAGACTGTTAGTGAAAAATTATCTCTTGCTAACAAATCGTATGTAGGAGTAGTACTGAGAGCTTTTTTCTCACGAGTTCGTGCAAAATCAAATATGATAGTTAAATTGTTAGCTAGTATTGCCCACGATAATTTTATATTATTTTATCGCCTTGCTAACAGTCTAACTAACAACATCCGTTTTTAGTAACGTTTTTACTAACAACCTTGATGAAGACGGACTCCCATTGACTCCAACTTCCTTGCTAACAGAATTACTAACAAGCACTCCGCGCTACGGGTAGTAGGAGTAAACACATAAAATAACACGTTAACTCTGTCCCTACAAAAACCATTTTTGAAATATGTAATTTTATTATTTCGAACGTTCGTTTATGTTGGACTAAAAACAAGCATGCCTGAGAAAACAATTAAACCACTACACAAAACCTGTTAGACTGATGCCACGAGAAGAATGTCGTTGGGAGTGGGGACTGTAATTCATGGTTGTTGGGAAGATGGTAGATTAGGGGCAGAAAATATTAATTAAATAGATGGGCACATAAAGAAGTCAAAAACTCACCACATGAATGTTTCACTCTTCTTCTTGTTAGACTTCTTGCTGCGAAAGGACGGCGGGGCGTGATTGGTGGTGTTCGTTATTCATGTAGGAGTGCAGTGAAGGAAGATTGCAGGTGAGGGATGTCTTTTTACAATGAAATAGTTGGGCAAACAAAAATGTCCGAAACTTACCATGGGATTTGTCAAGTGTCCTGCTTCTTTTTTGCCTGTTAAGTTTCTCCCATGGGAAGGCACAACGTGAGGGCATATGGGGATTATAATTCATAGAGGAGGGGTGGGGAGATGGACAGCAGGTCAGGGGCATTGACTTACAATGAAATAGATTGCAAGTAAATTAATGTAAAACTCACCATGAGATAGGTCGATTGTCCTGCTTCTTTTTTGCCTTTTATTTATTTTCGTGGGAGGGCACGGCATGAGGCATGGGGTTGCAATTCATTCACAATGGGGGTGGAGGAAGATCACAGATCAGAGGCGTCGAGTTTCAATATAATATAGTTGGGCAAATAGAAGCCAAAACTCACCACAGGGGTTGTCAATCTTCCTGGTTCTTTTTTTGGCAGTTAGATATCTGCCACAAGAGGGCGCAGCGTGGGGGCGCGGGGGTTGTAATTCATGTGCGAGGGGCATGGAGAAAGAATGCATGTCAGGGATGTCGAATTCAAATTAGTTAGTACAGCAAATATGAAACTGAAAAACTGACCGCTAGGGTGGACAATTGTCCTGCTTCTTTGCTTCTTTTCATTGAAGCCGAGAGAGGGTGCGGCGTGGGGCTATGTAAGTCAGGGAGGGAGGGGTGGCTGAAGATGGCAGGACAGCACGTCCACAGTGTAGAAATAATTGAACAAATAAAAATCGTAAAACTCACCACTGATGACCAACAGTCCAGCTTCTCTTTGCAGCTTTAAATTGATGCTGCGGAAGGGCGCGGCGTGGGGTTTGTAATTCATGGAGACTGGGGGGTGGCAGAATATGGCAGGTCAGCGGGGAAGTGATTTCCAACAAAATAGTTGCGAACTAAAACAAATCGCGATACTCACTGAACACAACAAACTCACCAGTGGAGCAGTCAAGCGACCTGCTCCTTTTTTGGGTGGTTCGATTAATGACGAGGAAGGGTGTGGCGTGGGGCTTGTGTGTTGCAATTCATGGAGGCTGCGGGGGGTCTAGGTTGCAAATTACTGTTTTTGGTTACTGTCCCAATGTGCAGTAATCAGTAACCGAAAAAAGTAACGTACTGGTTACTCAGTAAGTTACTGAAAAAATCTGTAAATGTGACTGTCACATGAGGTGTGACTCCTACCCGACTCCTACTCATCTCTTAAGCAGTAACTTACTGACCATTTAAGCCAAAACAGTAACCTGGTAGATTACTGTATGATTACTGTCTGATGTGACACAATTACATATTTTACCCATAAAGGGCTGTTTATCTGTTGTGACGCGACGATTTGGGTGATTAGAAGTGGGAGGGGTGTTGGGAGGAAGGGCAGGGTGAGTTGCCATGAGTTTCAATGAAGTAGTTGAAAAGGAAAAAATCAAAATGGGAGAACTCACCACTCAGGTGAGCAATGGAACTGATTCCTTTTTGGGCAGCAGGGCTGTTTATCTGTTATGACGCGGTGATGGGCCGATGTGGGTGATAAGAAGTGGAAGGGGTGTTGGGAGGAAGGGCAGGGTGAGTTGCCATGAGTTTCAATGAAATAGTTGAAAAGGAAAAAATCAAAAAGGGAGAACTCACCACTCAGGTGAGCAATGGACCTGATTCTTTTTTGGGCAGCAGGGCTGTTTATCTGTTATGGCGTGGCGTCGGGCCGATGTGGGTGATTAGAAGTGGAAGGGGTGATGGGAGGAAGGGCAGGGTGAGTTGCCATGAGTTTCAATGAAGTAGTTGAAAAGGGAAAAAATCAAAATGGGAGAACTCACCACTCAGGTGAGCAATGGACCTGATTCCTTTTTGGGCAGCAGGGCTGTTTATCTGTTATGACGTGGTGTCGGGCCGATGTGGGTGATTAGAAGTGGAAGGGGTGATGAGAGGAAGGGCAGGGTGAGTTGCCATGAGTTTCAATGAAATAGTTGAAAAGGAAAAAATCAAAATGGGAGAACTCACCACTCAGGTGAGCAATGGACCTGATTCTTTTTTGGGCAGCAGGGCTGTTTATCTGTTATGATGCTGCGTCGGGCCGATGTGGGTGATTAGATGTGGGAGGGGTGTTGGGAGGAAGGGCAGGGTGAGTTGCCATGAGTTTCAATTAAATAGTTGAAAAGGGAAAAATCAAAATGGGAGAACTCACCACTCAGGTGAGCAATGGACCTGATTCTTTTTTGGACAGCAGGGCTGTTTATCTGTTATGATGCGGCGACGAAGAATTTGGGTGATTAGAAGTGGGAGGGGTGTTGGGAGGAAGGGCAGGGTGAGTTGCCATGAGTTTCAATGAAGTAGTTGAAAAGGAAAAAATCAAAATGGGAGAACTCACCACTCAGGTGAGCAATGGACCTGATTCTTTTTTGGATAGCAGGGCTGTTTATCTGTTATGACGCGGTGATGGGCCGATGTGGGTGATTAGAAGTGGAAGGGGTGTTGGGAGGAAGGGCAGGGTGAGTTGCCATGAGTTTCAATGAAATAGTTGAAAAGGAAAAAATCAAAATGGGAGAACTCACCACTGAGGTGAGCAATTGACCTGATTCTTTTTTGGGCAGCAGGGCTGTTTATCTGTTATGACGCGGCATTGGACCGATGTGGGTGATTAGATGTGGGAGGGGTGCTGGGAGGAAGGGCAGGGTGAGTTGCCGTGAGTTTCAATGAAATAGTTGAAAAGGGAAAAATCAAAATGGGAGAACTCACCACTCAGGTGAGCAATGGACCTGATTCTTTTTTTGGCAGCAGGGCCGTTTATCTGTTATGACACGGCAATTTGGGTGATTAGAAATGGGAGGGGTGTTGGGAGGAAGGGCAAGGTTAGTTATGATGTGTTTCAATTAAATAGTTGAACATGAAATAATAAAAATGGGAGAACTCAACATCCAGGTGAGCAATGGACCTGGTTCTTTTTTTGCCAGCACGGTTGTTTATCTGTGATGACGCGGCAACGGGGCGATTTGGTTCATTAGAAGTGGGAGGGGTGATAGGAAGAGGGCAGGGTTAGTTGCCACGAGTTTCAATTAAATAGTTGAAAATGCAAAAAATCAAAATGGGAGAACTCACCATCCATGTGAGCAATGAACCTGGTTCTTTTTTTGGCAGCAGGGCTGTTTATCTTTGTTGACGCGGCAACAGGGCGATTTGGTTCATTAGAAGTGGGAGGGGTGATAGGAAGAGGGCAGGGTTAGTTGCCACGAGTTTCAATTAAATAGTTGAAAATGCAAAAATCAAAATGGGAGAACTCACCATCCAGGTGAGCAATGAACCTGGTTCTTTTTTTGGCAGCACGGCTGTTTATCTTTGTTGACGCGGCAACGTGGCGATTTGGTTCATTAGAAGTGGGAGGGGTGATAGGAAGAGGGCAGGGTTAGTTGCCACGAGTTTCAATTAAATAGTTGAAAATGCAAAAATCAAAATGGGAGAACTCACCATCCAGGTGAGCAATGAACCTGGTTCTTTTTTTGGCAGCACGGCTGTTTATCTTTGTTGACGCGGCAACGTGGCGATTTGGTTCATTAGAAGTGGGAGGGGTGATAGGAAGATGGCAGGGTTAGTTGCCACGAGTGTCAATTAAATAGTTGAAAATGCAAAAAATCAAAATGGGAGAACTCACCATCCAGGTGAGCAATGAACCAGGTTCTTTTTTTGGCAGCACGGCTGTTTATCTTTGTTGACGCGGCGACGGGCGATTTGGTTCATTAGAAGTGGGAGGGGTGTTGGGAGGAAGGGCGGGGTTAGTTGCAACGATTTTCAATGAGATAGTTTTGTGCATAAAAAAACAAAGTCGCAATAACTCAACAACCAACCAGTATTTTGCGAGGGCGCCAAGGACGCCGCGTTGCGCCGATTAGTGGCCAGATGATGTGACAACTCACGGCTCAAAACTTGGTGAACTCGCAGAGATCGAAGGGGATGAAGTTCTGCTCGGCGGAAATCTCATTGTCTGACATAGGCCAATTATCTACCTTAACTGGTAAACCCAAAAAGGTTCCAGGTGGAACCTCCAATGGTCCTCTTCCCTTTGTGTAACACAAAGGAAGTACAATAGTCATAAGATATTGTTTCTGAGAAACAATATTCAAAAGACAATTTCTTTCTTGAGAAACACCCATATACATTCTAGGTGTTTCTTAGACAAAATATCCAAGAGAGGATTTCTTTCTCAGAAACCTTCTCATGGGACAGTTCCTGTTGGCAGTTGAGAGACATGGAGCAGTCATGGAACTGCCCTAAAATCACCTCCAATCTCTAACAGGATCACCTGTGCTTGGTGATGTGTTGATCACCTAGTGTACCATGCAATGCCTATTTCAGTAGTGTAACTCTCATAATAAAAATCTTTCAACCACATGTGTCTACCCATTTACTACATAGTAAAAACTACATCAAAACGGCTTAGGTCACTATCAATTGATAGCCTTCTTGCAATCAGATCGGATCGTCTGTCCATCGTTCCACCATCCATCATCCATCAGCTGTCGTCGGTGGTTGACCATGGTAGGTTTGTCTGCCCGTCGTCCCTTGTTGCTCGAAGCCGTACAATACACTTGGTGTGTTATACATGGCACAACTTGTGCTGCCTGACCCCAAGAGTACCAACAGCCACAGCTGAGCCCCAAGTCACGTACTCAGCCAGTTGAAGTGAGTTTACTCACAGGCCGGCACGTGTTTTTTTAAACACGTAGCCAAGAACAATTGCCCTGAATGTCAGTGAGGACTAGATCCCACTTGACACGGGTATACTCCGCTTTGTTAGCAGAGTGCTCATGTAGCACAAAGTGCACTTGCCGTAAAAAAAGACCACTTGTGACGTATCATACGCACTTGTGGCACGAATGCCTACGTGCCTATTAGGTAGTAGCAGCCCCTCATTAAAAATGAGGAGGCAATAAACATAAATGCCTCGGTTTATTTTTTCCGAAAGAGCAATATGTGTGTAGTCTATTTTTAGACCAAAAAACACGATTAGACTTAAAATTAGTCCGTACCTGTGATCACATGCAGATGCAGTGACACCACGGAGTACTAAGTACTTATAGCCTTAGGGCAGTACAAAAAAAGATCTTCTAGGGCATAAAATGACCCTATGAAGAGGCGTATGGCCTCTAAGGCCTAAAAAGGTTGCTCGTGACCCCCAAGAGGTTTCGGTCACTTGAAAGACTCGCAATCCCCCTGGAAGTTCGTGGTTCTCAGCTCTCCAATGTGTAAGACACATCCTCAAGGGGAAATGAACTCGCGCAGGACGTAGTCCCACAATCGTGGATCAGCCCCATTCACATGGGAGCGCGTCACGGCACAGCCCATTTCACAAAAGGTTTCGCGACACAGCCCTCGTGATCACGATCTGAAAAAAACGACCACATATCATGTGTCCTAGACTCGCTGGGCTCAGCCCTAGTGCGCGATGAACAAGCCTAGGAGAGAACATTGTTCTACTCCTCACATGGGCGTAGGAGCGCAATATATTGCCGCATCCCGGTCAGACGTCAGAGTGACGCGGAGTATTGTCTCCAAGTCCCAGCACGCTTGGGGTGCAAGAAGGACCCATAAAACGACTATGTGTCGTGCCCCAGAAATACTCTGAGCAAAATTCTCGCGAAATCTCGATTTGCGCAAGAATGCTGCTGACTTCTTGCGGTTTTTATCAGGAAAACACACAACTTGTTGATTTCTGTCTGAAATCCAAGCAAAAAAAGTGAGAAAAGTCCACAAAAGTGAGAATTCTTCTCATGTGGTATCCCTTTTATGCATCTAAGCTACCGAGCTTGGCAAAAAAGGAAAGAAAGCTAGTTGGCTTATGAATAGCCAAATGCACAACCTCTGGTCCGAGGAAAATAGAATTTAGAGCCCGAAAATATAAATTCGGAATTATTTAATTTTAAATTAAAGAGCTCGTTAGAGAAAAATCTTGATCAAAATTCTACTGTCACATTAAAATAACCTGATATTCAAATACCTTGCTACATGTAAAAACAGAACAAAAATGCCAAGAAATCTTCTGGCATCATGAATTGTTTTCTCAAGAAGATGAACTCTTCTCCCACGTAGAGAAATGTACACATGTGCCATGCTGCACTATTAACAAGCAATGGTATCAAAAAAAGCAACTGGAAATCAAACCATGTTGGGTTTCGAACCCCTGACATGGTGTTGCTACAGTAACAGTGAAAGCAAGAAGGGCGTAGTTCCAAGCTTCCCCCATGTTCCAAAATTAGGAACATCCATATGTTTTCCTTACCCAGCTAGGCAGGTGTCAAACTCTTGGCGCACGCAGGATGGGTTCTTCCTACTCAAAAGGAAGGGCAAAGTCACACGATGTTTTTTATTGCACAAGCAGTAAATTCCTGTCAAAATACACTTTTCTGAGTACATGTTACCCAGAGTGACTAAGCCAGCATATGACCTCAGTCTTTGACAAATGCAAGAACTGAGTTACAATTGTTCTAGATTTTCAAACAAATAACAACATAAAATATGTTAAGATGATCAATTTTACCTTGCCAATGATAATTGATGCAAGTCTGCAAAAATCTGTGAACCAGAGTTGAAACAAAACCTGGACACAACATACCATGCACAAAGCTAACCACTTAAGTGCAGGACTCTTCTTGAGCAAAAATACTCATGATCACAGAGCTAACCACTCCTGTGAAAAACTCCTCTGGGGGTTGAGTAAACTAGCAGACCTTCCAAGCTGTGTCAAAAAAAAGACACACACTTACACTACAAACTCAATTTCATACACGTTACTGAGGTTTCTCATGACAAGAGAAACTGTTTGATGAAGTTCAGTGTGTTGGAAGAACGTGCCTGTTTACCTCTATTTTTTAAACGAGGTAGGTTTACAGCCTATAAAGACAGAGCGCAACCAGTCCAAAAGTCAAGTAAAAACAACGAGGACAATTTACCTTGGTGACTGGAGGGTTTCATTGACAGCCGTCATCAGAACTGGCTGTACAAGAACAGAACACCCAAACAAACATAAATTACTGTAAATAGAAAAAGTGATTCTTAAAATAAGATATGGGACAAAAAGTTAGGAAAACTGTCTAAACTCAAAAGAATCCTTACAGTACTGTAGATGTTGCTATGTTCAACTCTGCAAACACCATAAGACTTCATGAAAAGTCAACAAATCATAGACTAGATACTGAGGCATCTAGAACCCGTTCGTGCCTAGAAAAACTGAAGAAGGTAATACCTGCTCAGAGCTAGCAATAACAATCATGAGTTTTCCACGTGCCTCACAAGCACATTCAATGGAGTCAATGATGGCCATACTGTTCTCAATAGAACTCATTTGGAGTAATATTATATTCTCCAAAGGCTAGCTTGAGAGACACCTTAAACAAGGTTAGGATGGACTCCTTAAGCAGCAAGTAAAAGTTTGCATGACAAACCAATACACAACATCTCTGCACATAGACAACAAGGGCTTAATAACAGACCCAAAGTCTTCGCATGGCAAAAGCACCATGCTTACAAGCAGATGAAAACTCGCTAAAACATTCACCCATACAGGGAACTCACACGATACTGGGTGGTCCAGTACAAGGGAGAACCTTGGGTAAGACAATATGATTGTCTCGCCTCACTCACAACTGGAATTGTAGAGGAGGAGGTACACCGTACACAAAAAGAGACACATTAATGTTAGACATTTGTTACCACAACAAGTCTAGAGCAACACCAACTCAGGTTGGGTATGCTCGCATTCTAGTACAGCTTGCTGAACTTAGAGTGCATATAATACACAGAATAAGAGAAAATGAATCCTTGACCATGATTAACATTATTGGATTCAACAGAACTGTGTCTTACTAGATAATGGTCTCACTAAGACTCAATGACTAGTACTTGATTCTCTTGTGAGAACTTCTGACGGTTTACCTTCAGAATTATCCATGGAGAACACATATGGTGTCCATAAGGAAGGACTCTTAGAGTCACCGAAACACGTGGGTCTTTTTGCTAAAGACAACGGGATGACCATAGGTAGTGCACATATGTGTTGCACAACAAACCATAAAATAAGCCTCATAATCACATGAGCACACGAACAAAAACGATCCACAACCTTTGTTCTTGTAAAACCACAGCATATAGAATTGTGAGTATCCCTAGTTAAACAGGAATCACATCTCACACAAAAGGATAAGTCAAACATGAACATCTCTATTGAGAGACATGTAGCATCTTGTTGGCATGCAATGCAAAACAAATGCAACACAGGCAGCTATACACAGAAATGTAGTATTGCTTCACTAGCTTAGACAAATCCAAAGAGAAACACAACTATTACGTTGTCAACATATCATGGAAAGTTCACTTCTCCATGATGCTCGCTGTGAAGTCACAATATGGTTCCCTAAACCATAAGATTATAGTCAACAACTGTCTTTCAAAATATAAAATAGGTACGCACATGCACATTTAGTTATGTTGCAATGTCATTACCACCAACAAAAGAGTTATACAGGTACAGACCTCCCCTGAGGATCCCTGCTACAAAATACAAAAGGATATCATAAACACTGAATCCGTACTCTTCATGGTAAAAAAAGACATCGACGTTGACGCTTGGACCTTCCAATGATTATAGTCGATACATTATGTATGACTTGACATTGTTCACTTGCCGGTAGCTGACCCTTTGGGCAACTATTCCCATGGATACATAGGGGTGACAGAGCAAATAGAAGGACAATATACCAACACCAAGGATTGCAGAAGATAACAAACAGGATATCTGTACTATCAGCACCTTCGTACCTAGACCTGGTTCAATATCCACATTGTACACACATCGTGACAATTAAGGTGCAGTTTCAACACTACACTTTCGGACCATATGCATTTCATTTGGCTTCCCAGTGTAAGTCAACCAGAGTCTTCAAATATCAAAACCCAAAAGTGAATTACTATCTAGAGTTCAACATCAACCAAATCATGGAGATGCTTGGCCTGCTGTACCAATCATGGTCTTGTCAGCAGCTTCTAGTGGCACAATGTTTACCTAAACAAACACTGAGATGCCATTCACTCATACCTACTATGCAGTGCCTATCGCCTAAATGTAGTGTAGCAATCATAAGATGGAATTGTTGTTCGGCATTCCACTTTTGCACACACAGACAAAATCAATAGGAGACACCAGGCAACACCAAACCGACCCAAAATTATCCTCATAAATTTATGGTCACATGGTCCGTGGAAAGCAATGCTTTAGTAAACAAAGGTATTTTACCCCGCACAAATATTCAGTCGGTATACCAGTGATAATTGGACTATCACAGACAGTATACGATAAGACAATCAGGGTTACACGCGGAAGTAAGTCAGAATATAAGTTTGACTTAGGAGAGTACAATCAAACCAGCTTTATCATAAGCCATGACAAATCTCCCTCTCCACATGAACTTACACTTCATATACTACATAAAATAATATGTAGGTACAAATCGTCACAGGCAGCTTGCACATTTTCAACCTCAACAAGAACGGGTTTTCTGCAAGTCTGGCTCATGTTCGGATTTTTTCCTCACCGAGGTTTTACTTTTCCGCAAGCCACGCTAATTCTCCAATCGTGGGGGCGAGTGACATAGGCCAATTATCTACCTTAACTGGTAAACCCAATAAGGTTCCTGGTGGAACCTCCAATGGTCCTCTTCCCTTTGTGTAACACAAAGGAAGTACAATAGTCATAAGACAATTTCTTTCTTGAGAAACACCCATATACATTCTAGGTGTTTCTTAGACAAAATATCCAAGAGAGGATTTCTTTCTCAGAAACCTTCTCATGGGACAGTTCCTGTTGGCAGTTGAGAGAGATGGAGCAGTCATGGAACTGCCCTAAAATCACCTCCAATCTCTAACAGGATCACCTGTGCTTGGTGATGCGTGGATCACCTAGTGTACCATACAATGCCTATTTCAGTAGTGTAACTCTCATAATAAAAATCTTTCAACCACATGTGTCTACCCGTTTACTACATAGTAAAAACTACATCAAAACGGCTTAGGTCGTTGTCTTGTTTTGGTATGGGGCAATGCAAAAATGGGCGCGCTTGGCCATCTGCAGGTCTCTTCACATGCGTGTGTATTATAAGTTACTGAATCTAAAACAAGTGATTACTGTGCTAGAATGAAAGAATACTGAATCTATCTTTACATTCCCTCATCTAGTTACTTTCTAAAACAGAGTAATCTTGAAGGGGTCAGTAAACAGCATTACTGCCCAAACGACAGTAATTTACTAAGTAAGCAGTAATTACTCAGTAACTTGACAGTAATTTGCAACCTAGCGGGGGGTGTGGCAGGTCAGCGGGGCAGCAAGTTCAAATAAAATTGTTGACGAACTAAAACCATTCGCGATACTCACCGAACACAACAAACTCACCGCTGGAGCGGTCAAACGACCTGCTCCTTTTTTGGGTGGTTGGGTTGATGATGAGGAAGGGTGCCGCTTGGGGCGTCGGTTCTGTAATTCTGACAATGAGAGGGGAAATCCCATTGTTCGGGGGGGAGTGCGTGTTGGTGAAATTTTTTGTGCAGGTGAAATGGGAGCGCCAACGACATTTTTTGTGGTGTATGCTATGAAATAAGGTGTATTGTATCATATACAAGACCGATAGCTCTTACGTAATATATATAAGTAAAAACTATTATGACTACCTATCTACAGCTAAGAACATCATATATTATATCTAGTTTGCTCTAACATAATACATTAAAGTTGTGCCAACTATAAAATGTAACCCCAAAAAAGGTTTGTTTTGTAGTAGCTCATTTGACGTGAGTATCCCTCTTGCCTATTCCTTAAATTCTAGACCCTTTTTGGATGGTGAGACGTTGGAGCTTCGTAACCACCGCAAGTGACCACCAAGGACAGTTTTGTAGTTGGGCTTGGTTGCCTGTAGTGATTGCCTGGAATTGTGATCTTAGGCCTGTAGTACCATTTTGGTTCGGCCATATGGACTCTTGACCTGAAACGAGATTCTGACTTTCGCTGCACGTAGTCAGCGAAGATTGCAAGATTGGATAATTCATCCTCATTCTCCACCCAATCCACCCCACAGGAGGGGCCCCTCCTCCCACCCACCACCCCACTCCACCACCCCCACCCCTACCCACCCCCTTTGCTGGTTCATCACCCAATATTTTCCCCCTCCTCTCTCCTCTGTCATCATCCTAAGCCAAACCCTCTTTCTCCAATTATTAATTCATATTATAGCCATAAAATGATATCAAGATTTTTCAGAAGAAATAAGTATAGTTTGAGTTTATATATAATGACAATGATCTTACACCTGTTTGAATGGCAAATAGTAGAAGAGTTATTACTTTACTAAGTATGTAACCTGTTTTCAGCGAAAGACAAAATAAGCAAACAATGGAAGTAACTCCAAATAAGCTCGTCTTTACAGTGCTAATTCTAGTTTTTCCAAAAATACTGAGAATTCCTTTGACTTTATTGTAGAATTCAAAAGGGAAAGTTTTATCAAATGTATTTGAGTGATTCAAATCTTTTTGAGTAATTCAAATCTTTTTGAGTAATTCTAATCTTTTTGAGTCCTTCAATTTTTAATCCATTGTGTGATAGATGCAATTGTTTGAACTTGAATGTTTTCTACAAGTGACGAGCAACGAACCATATATACTATTAATATCAGTTTGAGTCACTATGTTTTATGTGTGCACACTAAAAAATTGCATGTATTCATATAACCTCTGTTTGTGACCATTGAATACTCAAGAAACAAAGTATACCACTCATTTCTTTTATAAATACAAAGGAATCTATTTTCTGATGGATTCACAACAGAAGGGCATCAAAATCATGTCAACAATTCTTTTTAAAATGAAACAACCTGTTTTCTGATGGAATAATACTGCTGATGTGTCCAAAAATAATTCCATTTCCCCAGTGACTTTTATAGAGTTTAAAATGAAAATATTTATCAAATGAATTTGAGTGATGTCAAATCTTTTTCAGTCGGTCATATTATTTGTTCCTTTGTGTTCCGGGTGCAATTGTTTTGATTGGATGTTTTGTAGAGTTTAAATAGCAAATAGTAGAAGAGTTATTACTTTACTAAGTATTTAACCTGTTTTCAGTAAAAGACAAAATAAGCAAACAATAGAAGTAACTCCAAATAAGCTCATCCTTACAGTGCTAATTCTATTTTCCAAAAATACTGAGAATTCCTTTGACTTTATTGTAGCATTCAAAAGGGAAAGTTTTATCAAATGTATTTGAGTGATTCAAATCTTTTTGAGTAATTCATTTTTCAATCCATTGTGTGATAGATGCAATTGTTTGAACTGGAATGTTTTCTCCTAGTGACGAGCAACGAACCATACATACTATTAATATCAGTTTGAGTCACTATGTTTTATGTGTGAACACTAAAAACATGCATGTATTCATATAACCCCTGTTTGTGGCCATTGAATACTCAAGAAACAAAGTATACCACTCATTTCTTTTATAATATAAAGGAATCAATTTTCTGATGGATTCACAACAGAAGGGCATCAAAATCATGTCAACAATTCTTTTTAAAATGAAACAACCTGTTTTCTGATGGAATAATACTGCTGATGTGTCCAAAAATAATTCCATTTCCCCAGTGACTTTTATAGAGTTTAAAATGAAAATATTTATCAAATGAATTTGAGTGATGTCAAATCTTTTTCAGTCGGTCATATTATTTGTTCCTTTGTGTTCCGGGTGCAATTGTTTTGATTGGATGTTTTGTAGAGTTTAAATAGCAAATAGTAGAAGAGTTATTACTTTACTAAGTATTTAACCTGTTTTCAGTAAAAGACAAAATAAGCAAACAATAGAAGTAACTCCAAATAAGCTCATCCTTACAGTGCTAATTCTATTTTCCAAAAATACTGAGAATTCCTTTGACTTTATTGTAGCATTCAAAAGAGAAAGTTTTATCAAATGTATTTGAGTGATTCAAATCTTTTTGAGTAATTCATTTTTTAATCCATCGTGTGATGCAATTGTTTGAACTGGAATGTTTTCTACAAGTGACGAGCAACGAACCATATATACTATTAATATCAGTTTGAGTCACTATGTTTTATGTGTGCACACTAAAAAATGAATGTATTCATGTAGCCTCTGTTTTTGACTATTGAATATTCAAGAAACAAAGTATACATTTCTTTCATAAATAAAGGAATCTATTTTCTGATGGATTCACAACAGAAGGGCATCAAAATCATGTCAACAATTCTTTTTAAAATGAAACAACCTGTTTTCTGATGGAATAATACTGCTGATGTGTCCAAAAATAATTCCATTTCCCCAGTGACTTTTATAGAGTTTAAAATGAAAATATTTATCAAATGAATTTGAGTGATGTCAAATCTTTTTCAGTCAGTCATAATATTATTTTTTCCTTTGTGTTCCGGGTGCAATTGTTTTGATTGGATGTTTTGTAGAGTTTATCTGCAGTGCAGACAATGTGTTATTGAATAAATATGAGGTTGATTGTTGGATGAATGTTAGTAGCCGCAAATTGTGATTTGTTGTTGTACTTGTTTTCAGAGATATGTAGACAACAGTGTGAGGAACAGAATTCTTGAGGCTGGAATGCAGATTGATAAAACAAAATGAAAAATTCCAATTCCCATCACATCATGTGACAAAACAGAACAAAAACCACAGGTCGGCCTAAGAAATAATATAACAGCAATTCAATTGAAAAAATAGGGAGTAAAAAAACCGCAACATGTAGCGGGGTGGCCTCAATAAATCTGTATGCAAAGTTTCCCATTGTTGAGTTGGGAGATTTGCATAAAAGAAGTTTAATTGAAAAACTGGTGAGTTAAAAAAACTGAAACATCATCAAAACATGCTGATTTCTTACCGTTCTATTTGTGCTGTTACTCTGCCGAATTGAACGCAAGCGGATGGCAGCAATGGTGGCGCAAAAGACTGTCTGTGGGCTTCAAAACCACAGATCGCGGTTAAGAAATGAAAGCAGTAATGTAAGTGAAAAAATGGTGAGTAAAAGAACTGTAACATCGTCAAAACTTGATGTTTTCTCACCGTTCTTTTTGCTTTGCCGCTCTTCTCGAATGATCGCGAGCTGGTGGCAGCAATATCAGAGCAAAAGACTGTCTGTGGGCTTCAATAGCCCAGATCGCGCATACGAATTACAAGCCGCAATTTAAGTGAAAAAATGGTGAGTAAAAGAACTGTAACATCGTCAAAACTTGATGTTTTCTCACCGTTCTTTTTGCTTTGCCGCTCTTCTCGAATGATCGCGAGCAGATGGCAGCAACGGTGGAGCAAAAGACGGTCTGTGGGCTTCAATAGCCCAGATCGCGCGTACGAATTAAAAGGAGCGATTTAATTGAAAAAATGGTGAGTAAAAAACCTGTAACATCATCAAAACTAGATGCTTTCTCACCGTTTTTTTTTGTGCTGCCGCTCTGCTGAAATGAACGCGATCGGGTGGCGGCAACAGTGGAGCGAAAGACGGGCTGTGGGCTTCGGTGTGATTGATCGCGGGGTGGATCAAAAACCTAACAATTTAATTGAAAAAGTTTATCATGTATGCGTATCGCACTTTCAACGAAGACAAGAATGTTGCATGTGTGAAGTGCAGAGTGTGTGAATGCCTGTTGAGGGCCAGACTACATAGGGTGGGGAACTACAAAAATTGGAAGTGGTGAAAAAATTCTGCCTAGGATTAGAGAATATTTAGATTAAAAAAACTGTTTTAGTACCTAATGTTAGTTAAACTGTTAGCAGTCCGTGGAAGTCTAACATTGTACCCAAAAGCTTACTAACTGTTAGCAAAAAAGTGAGAAAGAATGTGTGACTCCGCCCCTCCGACCGACCGTTGAGCCTCTGTTAGTTATTCTGTTAGCTAAAAAATCTTGCTAACAGGTTCGCTAACAGGCTTACCAGCCTTACTAACAATTCGTTTGCAGTGTAGGGAATGGCTGAAGCATAAGTACTTTATTTTCCATGTATTTTTTGCCACAATAGAGACAAACACACCACTTCATATTTATTTGTTGAAGAGTTCAATCAAGATTATAAGATGGACAAATTGGCAAAAAGTCTCTCAAATGAGAGAGCCTCAGAGGGTGAGATTGAAGAGGACCTGGAGGAGTCTGAGGATGAAGACGACATTGAAGATGATGATGACTTTGAAGTGGAAGAAGAATTGGACCCTACCGAACTGCAAGAGAAGACTGTTTCTGATGCCACTTCTATTTGGGAGCACTACAAGCCACGGTTGTTATCAAATGGTGCCAGAGTTGCTTATCTTTGTTCTCCTCACCCTACCATTATTACACATTCCTAAGCACATAAGGATCCTTTGAATAATATTGCTGTTGAAGAGTTCATCAAGAGGGTGATTCTACCAAGAAGACAGACAAGTAGTGGAGATCCCAATGTGGTATTGGCAAAGCTGGTTGACAAGTTTTGGGCGGAGAGAGGTGACTTTGTCAAGAAACATGGATTCTTCAGTAGGGAGAGCATTTGGATTACTGCAGGGGACCCCATGACCGTTTCTTATGAGTGGCACAAGCAGTACTCAGTACCCGCTACTGAGGTCTTTGGACTTTCTGCCTGTTTAAGTTGTTCTCTTGTTTTAGGGTGTGGGCAAGCTGAACAACAGTGGAAGGCGATAAAATCCCAGAAAAAAGGTAAGCGTACGAACTTGGGCTATGAGAAGACCAAGAAGCAGTCAGTCATTTGTGCTGCCTTTGCAAGACAGAAGAATGAGACACAGCAAGCACCCTCGGCGGGCTGGTGTGCTTTGGAGTGACGAGGACTTCCAGTATTGCAAGTTAGATGAATATTGCCAAGGAAATATTACGGAGGAAGTTAATATTGAGCCCAAGAGGGTCTTTCATGCCTACCTTGAGGATTGGGAGGATGTGCAGTTCAATAGCAAAGGGAATGATGTCCATGCAGCTAGGATGTCGACATAGTATGAAGGGTTGGGATTCTATGATGAAGTTCATGATCGTACTGGGAAGTTTCGTGAGATTGATTGTGCAGTGCTAACAAAGTGTGTGAACACAGGGCCCCTCAAGACAACGACACAGAAGGCAGGGAATGAGTTGGGATTCTTCTACTCTGTCATGGGAACATATCAGGGATTTGATAAAGAGTTAAACTTGGAGTGCTAGTCTGAGTTGCTGTATGATAAATTTGAGAGGTATTGGGATTTCTATGAAATGGGCATTGATTATTATGACAAATATCCGGACCAAGAGTTAAAGATTGTGAAGAAGGATGTGGAAGGAGATGATGGAGGGGGGAAGCAGCCAGCGGAGGAAGGCACAGATGAGAGTTCAGATGATGGGGATAGTGAATAGAGCAGCTAAAATGGGGATTATATGTTTAATACTACTTGGCACATGTTACATGGATGCAATCATGTATATGCATAATTTATTTTTGTTACTGAAGTTTTGTCAAAGACAGTAACTTACTGTCCTGGAAGAGAGAGGTGAGTCTCATATAGAAATCTGATGGGCCTTCAGTAAACTGGCCGACAGTTTACTTTATTACTTTTTTGTTACTGAAATTACTCGATTACTGACCCATTTCAGTAAAAAGTAATAATAGTAATTTGAAACTTAGATACCATTCAACTCTCCATCACCATCAAACACAGAAAAAGCATGGCAAAAACCATGTATTTGATGACAGTTGTCTTTTTCTTTTGCTGCATATTAATCCTAATTGTGCTTTACTTGCCATCACAACATGCCTAAATTACCACATAAATGCATGACAACTGGAAATCGTTGCAGATTGTCAGTTAGGAGAACTAGCCAAAATTGTTGTCACATGGCTTTAAACACCAACAAGTTGGATTCATGCGATGGCTCTGCAACATCAAATGGCAAACCATAAGTATCATTTCATGGTTTCTTTTTTCCATTATATATCACCCTTGGAATGTACTTGCTGGTTGCAAGCAACCCAATCCTGTTTCATGCAGTTGGCAACCAGGAAATTACTTTTGCCTATCTGGTAGGATTTGCAGAAACAAACAGCATGTACCAGTCAATTCGTTTCATGTTATTATCTTGATTATCAGCTACATGACATCACCCCAGAAGGAGAAGAGCACATACCCTTTAAACCAAAGAAAAATATTACACTCCATACCTGGTCTGACTGAGAATGCTGACGGAAAAATTCGGATACCCAAGTGTGCCATAAACAAGTTTGGGAAGCCATGCTGTTATAAACTTTGTCCAGAAGAGTTGTTTTTATATTTCATGATGAGGATTGAAAAAGTCTGCCTCTTACTGACATGTGCAATTTAATGTTTGGAGGGAGTCCAAAGAGATGGTCACCTGCATGGCATTGGGTCTTATTTTACCTTGATAAGTGATACAGAAACATTATTGGTCACCAAGGTCTACTGCAATTTATCAATGATTTCCCAACATTCTTCCAAGCAATGCAACAAAGAGTAATGCAAGATGAAATGAGACACAATGTTGATGGAACAATTGTTGTAGTCAAGGGCCTAAACTTTCTGCCATTTGATATTTTTCTGACATGAGCCAAGGATACCTACTGGTACCCCTGACCCAACCTGGGCCCAATATCAGGCCCATGAGTACACATACAAATAGGAATTATCCTAACTAAGGGTAGGATCCCACCAAATAGAAGCAGGACTCATTAACAAGACCATTGAGTCCTGCAGGACTTCTTAACAAGACCATTGGGTCCTGAGGGACCCACTGGCAGGATTACATCTACAGCCTAATTAGGTTCAAGTGGATCCAGATTGGCATGCAAGAATGCATGTACAGCCCAAACCAGGTGCATGTACACCCAGTTTGGCATGCATGATTCCAATAGGGTTCATGCAAATCTAACCTCCTCGAATAACATGCAAAATGCATGATAAACTAAAGAGGACTACCATGAGGCAGTCCTCATTTTCAATCAGTTTTTTAGCTCATAAAAATAAACTCCAAACAACTGGAACATCCTTTTTTCTACTTCTTACCTACAACTACTTTTCGATTACTTCCGGCTTAGGTCAATGTCATTTCATTGATGGCTCAATCAACAGAATTGTCGACAGTTTTTGGGACAAGATGGAGATTATGTAGACGCTCCACGAATAGGAACAATATGCATGAACACAACGATTGTTCTACACGGGGTACAAAAAGTGTCATGGTATTAAAGTTGAAACAGTGCTTCTGCCAAATGAAATTAGTGCTGTGTTTGGTCCTGTCTCTGCCCATCTCCATAACACAGCTAGTGCTCTTAATATGAATTGTCTCAATCAGTTTTTGATTCATAATCAAAGGAATACACAATATCGATATCAAGTCATGGGGGACAGAGTGTATTGGACAGGCTTTCTTTAGTGTGTGTGATCTTATTTTTGACCACCATTGACACACAGACAAGAGTATTGTAACGCTCAAAATTGAAAGCCTGTTGTCAGTATATTGAGTGGAGTTACAGTGCCATCAGTAAACTGTTTGCAATCTGTGATGATCCAAACAGTTACATGCTTGCAAAGCAAAATCCCTATGCCATTGAGCAATTACAAGTTTGTCATTTACTCATTAACATTCACAACTGTTTAAACAGCGGGAAAGCTTCAGGCCACAACACGTTCTGCTGTGTGCCACCAACACTTGAACAATACCTTCATTTGTAAAACTAAATAGATGTACTCTACAACATTACAAAGTTATGATGTATTGCTTCTTTGACTAATTCTGATACAAACTCAGCTACATGTACTATTCCCTGCTAAAGTCATCGTCAAGACAATTCATAACTGTGTTAATGTTGTCATCGATTTTTATACGTTTCATGCAGTCTTCAAACAAACTCGAATCAGTGTCACCACCATCCATTAACACTCTCTTAATGTTCATTTCTTTGCTTGACATTTTGTACAATGATTGACATCTCATCATACAACCAGGTCCTCCAGTCCAACATTTGTTTCAACTTTCCTGCTGCATTAATTTGAGTTGGGAGGGTACAGTTCAAGAATTCTTGATCAGAATCAAGGAGAGGGACAACTATGTCAATGGTGGTTGGATTATGATTTTCACTTGCATTGTATGGTGCCATTTCATCTGAACAATTTGCTTCATTTTATTTACTGACTTGAGCAATGTGGTAGTTGTATAGTGATTGAATGCTTTTTGAATATGACAATAATCATTGTGGTTTGTGGTTGAGACAAAAGGAGGTTGCTGATAGTAATAGAAAGCTGATGCCATGGACACTTCATGTTCAGGTTTTGGCTACACCATGCTGCGAAAAAACAGTTAAGGAAGACTTTGGAGAATCTATGTACTCTAGTACTCATACAAGTACTCATCCAAAAAATGCATGTGCTTCATAGTGGTTTTGAGGGCGTTGATAAAGGACCTACCATTTCAGGTGAAATTTTGGCCCGAAGTCAAAAAGGTTCCAAACATGTCACAGTTGATTAGATGAACATTCCTTTTTTGATGCCCTTTTCTTGGAATTGGATTAAAACATGCTTGGGCGGTGTACCTTGTATTTTCCTATTTAATTTGTACCTTTGGATGTACTTTGTACTTTCACTTTTGAAAGTACAAAGCACATCCAAAGGTACATTGTCACATGGGAACCAATATGTTTTCTACGGGAAATCACAAATGAGTACAAAGTACATCCAAAAGTACGTTTATGTACTTTTGAATGTACTCTGTACTTTCAAATCTCCATTGAAGAGTTCAAGATGTATGTCAAAACACTGTACAAATGTTGAGATCCTCCTTTTCCACAGACGCAAAAGATGTGTCCCCTCTCCCTGACTCACAAGGATACAGTGAGCACGTGACCTCTCACGAGCACCAACCATTATTATGGTTGTTGTGAGTGCACGTGAGCACACTCACGCACATCACGTTGTCACCTGTCAGAGCACAACAACACATAGTCATGAATTAAATATGTAATTATTACCAGCATTTGTTGCTCTTCTACATACATAATTTTTAAAAACATGATTTAACTTTCTCAAAAAATCAAACAATATGTAGTTAGGAATCGAATAGCTTTGTCTGCTGCAGATAACTCACCTTTATGGCAACCCCACCCACAAGGCATCCACGTGCTGTTTAAAATACTTAATTTTTATGGAAAGTATCATATTGGACTGTTTTCATTTTTGATGTAAATTTCCCTCAAGTCCAAAAGATCCAGGTGTCGTGCAAAATTTTAGCACTTGATCCTATGTTTTAAACACCAAAAATGCATGAACGCAAGACTGTGATCGTTCATGCAGTTTTTTGACAAAAAAGGCTATGCACGAGCCGTGAATGATCCACGAGAGAGTGACACATAATAAAAATTTGTCTCAAGTGTACTGTGACGTCAATGTGTTTATTCATGCTCATGCAACTTGCTTGCATGGGCTGTAAGAATGCTCTAATGAACTTTGTTTGCATGCACTTAATTTGCCCCATTACTCATAATTTGTACTCTTTTGAAGGAAAGCGTCAAAAGGAGATCAAGAGGAAGTCACCACCCAAGAAAACTCCACCAAAAACAAAGAGCAGTTCTGATTGTAAGAGGGTTGAAGTTAGATTGTCCATCAAGAAGCTCTGTGACCAAATTGGTAGGACAAGTGAAAACATTTCATGATACAAGCATAGAAGTGTAGGTGGTGAAAGCGGTTTATCACAAATGGTTCCAATGCAATTCATTCAAGTGCAAATGCAGAAAAAAGATCACAAGATTGAGCTAATTGAGCGCCAATCTAATGAAATCAAGAAGATGACGAAGAGGATGATGAAGGAAACAAGGAAGGAGGACAAGCACAAAAGGAAGAAAAGAGAAAGGAAGTACAGGAAACAAAGGAAAATGAAAGCCAAGTGTGGTGATATTCATGGAAGCTCCGGAGATGTAGTTGACCATTCCAATGATAAAGAAAGTAGTTCGCTCAGATGACGGCAGTTCAAGCAGTGGGTAAATGTTATTTAGTCAAAGTATGGGGGGGGTCAGTGATTATTTAAGTGTGTAATTGATAGTTTTCCATGTATAGTTAGAAACCACACTTATATTTCACGGGCATAATAATTAGGTGTTAATACAGTACCTAGCAATGTGATTGTAACCATCAATGTTGATGACACATTCGTATTCAGGATCAAATACTGTTTTAATTTGATTACGCCCAACAAAATATGTTCAATAGTTATTTTTGAGAACTATAAATTCAATGATATGCTACCTCTTAACCTTATTGCTTGGAAGTTGTCTTTTGATCCGTTGATCCGTCGAAAGGAGCCCTGAAGACAACACACCCCTCATTCACATCGCCTGTCTCAAAGAAACGTAAACATTTGATAGACGCAGTACATAATCTTTCAAAAAAGGTGACAACAACCTTGCAGAACTCTTAGTAAGTGAGCCAACTAAAATGTCAAGTGCGTCACCTTGTCGAGGAAACCCTTGATTGACACAAATTTTGAAAACACCAATTCTCTCACAAAGGATTGGAAGACTGTTTGTACAAATGGACCCACCATGGCAACTCCCAGGAAAGCTCAGAGCACACAGGATAACTTTGTCATTTGCGCCGTATAAAATGATGCTGGTCACCATTCTATCAG
This sequence comes from Cyclotella cryptica, assembly GCA_013187285.1. Classification (NCBI taxonomy): domain Eukaryota; phylum Bacillariophyta; class Thalassiosirophyceae; order Thalassiosirales; family Thalassiosiraceae; genus Cyclotella; species Cyclotella cryptica. The sequence goes on from JABMIG010000053.1 coordinate 667,586, forward strand.
AATGATAACCATTGTACATAGCATTTTGTCCAGATGTCTCTGATGAACACTCAGAGAGTAGGAAAACACATTCCAAAAAGCCAATAACATTGTATGCCACTGTCTCGTGACTCTGAACCATAGCTGCAAATTGTGTCATCCTCTCTTCATGTGGAAATTCAACCTTGGCAAATTCATTGTTCCTAAGCTTCCGCTGAACCTGTTTCAGCATGCATTTCATTGCCCGAGAGCAAACATTTCGTGTTGCACCAAAAAGGATACAGGTACTACCAATGAAAAAAAGAAACATACCAAGTTCTGCATGAAGCATCAAGGAGGGTGGACGACTTCATCTTCCAACCAAACATGTACAATGTTGTTGAATTTCAGTAGGAGAGTACAAGACCTTCAAGAGCATTACAATGACTTCTTGTGTAACACCGGTCATCAAAAGAAATGATTTGGAGTCACCTTTATCCCACAGATGCTGCCACCGAGATGCTGATGGCAGCAGTATAGCCTGGCAAAGAAGATTTGATCAGTCGCTAATGCAATTGTAGTACACAATGGAAGTGACCAAAAGAAGCAGCAGCTCAACCTGCAACAAGCACTTGCAACAAATCGTGACATTATCGTCAAAGCAAATTGGATGTTAACAGACAATACACTAAAAACGATTGGATTTCTATTTCATTACAAGAAATGTGGACACTTGAACCATTTCATGTAAAGATTGGCCATGACTTTTTGGATACTTTCCATTCAAGGGTAGGGGTCCTTTGGGGTCAAAAGCAAAATACAAATTGCAGGACAAATACCAGCAGAAGCAACATAACGGAACATATCCAAAACATTAATTTCGTGCACCAAAAATAGGAGAATATTAGTAACCATGCAATGATGCTAACATGGATTTTTTATGTATCTAATGTATTTACTGAAGTATGTATTGGTACTGTACCATATCATGCCAATTTCCTTTCAATTTGGTCCAGATGCCCCTCCAATTCCAGATGTGAGTTGTGCTAAAGTAATGTGTGGTGAGTTTTGCAATGAATGGACATAATGCAGCAACCAACCGGAGTTACAACAAGCTATACATATGAGTGTGTTGCTGTGGAGAAGGAGAAACAATTTATGAAGTTTTAGTATGCCTGGGGTCGATTTTACAGGAGAAAAACACAAATGTCATCAAAATTGGCAAAATATAATCCATATAGGCTCTTAATAAGCGAGATATGCAGTAGCTTTCCACCCCAATATTGCACAATAACATGAACAATTCCTACATGAATCTTGGATAAATTCAAAAAATTCATTTGCCTTCAATAGGTAATTTTGGCATGGCATCATAATTTGGATAGAAATACTTGTGTAATTTATTTCATATGAATGATCAGGAACTTGACCAAAGTGTATGGTGCAAATATTGCAGCATAGATGGGGGTGGAGATAAATAGCAAAAGATGGTCATTTTTAATACATTTTGTGGTCATTTTTAATACATTTCTGTGGTTAGTTGACAGGGTCAATTTCCTAATAGGGTATTGTATAACTGTGTCCCAATAAATTTTACATCTTGACACTATGAAAAGACAAGCACCTACAGCAGCCCTCTATGTGCTTCATACAAGCTATCTGTGAGGCTAAATTAGCCAAATCTGTTATTGTAGTCCCATAAAACCAGGATTATAAGTACCCCGAATGTACAAAAGACTTTTTGGTGGTACTTATAATCGGGCTCAAGTTAGGTCTTTTAACGTGGTGAAAAATTATTTGTATCTTGACAATTTACCCTATTTACTTCAAGGTAGCCATATAATGGGAGTCTTTCCCTTCTTTGCCATGTTTGCCTTTCTTTGCCTTTCCTTGCCTTTCTTTGTCTTTCTTTTGTCTTCTTTACCTGCTCCTTCTTCTTCTCCTTCTTCTCCCCCCTTTGTGTTTTAATGACTCCTTCTTCTTTTTCTGTCTGTTTGAATGAGTGAGGCTTATGCAATCATAAAACACTGATTTCTTGTCATCAATGTCCTGCAGAGACTGATTTATCTTCATTGTTATATGCTGCATTGTTCTAGCTGTCTAGAGTTAAGGAGCCTTATTCAACTTATTTGTCCTGGCTGCTGCAACATTCATGAACTGGGTTGGGGTTCACAGTTTGTGCCAGATAACAAAAACCTTAGTGACATAGCTTAATCCCAGAAACTCCATTAAGGTTAATTGATTTGTTCAGGTGGACACTTTACTTTTAGAGAATCTGATTTATCATGTGTTTATCTTGTTGGACACTAAAGTATTTTAGTATCTCTTTGTTGACCTTAGAAACAGAATTATTTAATGATTTAAATCATTTGAGAATCAATTGTATCTCTGTTCGTTGATCGCAAAGCAGCTGCCAACTCCCCAAGGGCAGCTTATTGTACCAACATGAATTACATAACATGAACCTGTAACTGGAAGCCATAGCAACAATTGATGCAGTCGTTCCACTCAAGTCCTAACATTACAGAACCAACACCTAACCCCGACACCACACTAAGAGATACATTATTTCTAGTGAGAGGCGCATTGTATTATGTGTTTTTGGCCGCTAAAGATGTGTTTGATTGCCTGCTCTTGGATGATATAAAATCACGGGAAAGTTGCTTATCGAAGGGACTGCAAGATGAACTGGTTCTCATAGAAGTTATTATTGCTGTCATCACAGTTGTTACAGCTTACTAATGAACACAATGAGGAAACCACATAGGTCAGGCGTAGTTGATCAATCTGATCAAAGTGTAAAGTTGTGTTTATCAAGCCCACAAAACAAAAAATGGTCTTGCATTTTTTGATGGATTCACAACAGAAGGGCACCAAAATCATGTCAACATTTCTTTTTAAAATGAAGAAAATCTATTTTCTGATGAAATAAAAACAATACTGCTACTTTTTCCAAAAAGACTGAGAATTCCTCAGTGACTTTTATAGAATTCAAAACGAAAGTTGTTATCGAATGTATTTGAGTGATATCATATCTTTTTGAGTCATTCAATTTTTTTATTCCATTGTGTCCCATAGATGCAATTGTTTCAACTGGATTATTTTGTAGCGGTGAAGATCAATGGAACATATACTATTATTATCATGTTTGTTCATGTGTGCACACTAAAAAGTTGAATGTATTCCTGTAACCTGTGGTTTTGACTTTTGACTATTTCAAGTAACAAATTATACCACACATTTCCTTTTTAAATAGAGGAATCTATTTTCCAATGGATTCACAACAGAAAGGCACCAAAAACATATCAATATTTTTTTTAAATGAAGCAATCTATTTTCTGATGGAATAAAAACACCAACACAAATTTTTCCCAAAAGATACTAAGAATTCCTCAGTGACTATTATAGCACTGCAAACGAAAAACACCGGTAACCTCCCGGTACACTCGCAAAACGTCAGAGTGTACAGGGAGGTTACCGGAATTTCAAGAGTGTACGGGTGGGTTACCGGATTTTTTAGACATTACTTAAGCCGTATTTTTGTTTATCACACTAAGTTTTTTGCAAAAAATGCCTCAGAGTGTGGGGGTGGCATACCGATAGTTCATGACTGAAACTTCCTAAATCACGAGTCTTTACATGAAAGATATTTTGTTGGGCCTAGCCCAGTAGGTTCTACTAGATGAGGGATTTCTATGAAGCATCCACCAAAAAAAATCGTTGTGAGGGAACATGTTGTGTCCACTATTGTACTATCTTGTGACAAGTGTAAACAGAACTCACATTCATTCAATCAAACCCTCTCTTCTAACACAACACTATTCAATATCAGCCTGACACAGCTTTTCAATACTAACAGAATTGGTTGGCATCAGGTGTTCTCCCGAAGGTATAGTATCATCAGAAGACAACATGGCTCGAACGAAGCAAACTGCTCGCAAGTCTACTGGTGGTAAAGCCCCCCGAAAGCAGCTAGCAACAAAGGCGGCCCGCAAGAGTGCCCCTGCTGCAGGAGGTTGCAAGAAGCCCCATCGCTATCATCCAGCAACTGTGGCACTCCGTGAGATTCGTAAGTACCAGAAAAGCATGGATCTTCTGATTCGCAAATTACCATTCCAGCGCTGTTTGAGGGAAGTTATGCAGGATTTCCACGATGATATGCGTTATCAAGCCACTGCATTGGCAGCATCACAGGAGGCCTCTGAGGCATACCTTATTGGACTCTTGGAAGATACAAATTTGTGTGTCATCCATGGCAGGAGGGTTACCATCACGCCAAAAGATATGCAACTCTCCCAGCGAATTCGAAGGGAATATGAGAGGTTTAATTGAACGAGGTTGGGTGTGAAAGTACTTTGACAGAACAGAACAAAGCATCATACTAAGGGGACTAGGACGGGGACCATACAAAAACGTGCGGGAGAAAGGAGTATAGGCACTGTATAAATAATAAAAGAACAACGACAAACTATAGAGTGCATAAATTTGTTTTTTCAATTTGTTGGCATAATAATGTTACGGGATTCCTCCGCACCAAGAACCAGCAAAAACCCACATGCTCATAAAAGCTGTGGCACTATCAGGTTTGACAACTCATCATAGGTGGACAAGATCCCGTCGTGTGTCGATCACACTTTACTTAAAGCCGAAGCGGCATGGGATTTCAGAATTGGAGACATGAACGCCGTGGAGGTTCCAACAAGCCAATTGCCACACCGAGTCACTCAATCACCTCCACATAAATTCACCCTTCTCCAAAAAAGCATTAGTGGCGCATCAGTTCAGAGTCCCCTCTTATTCGAAGTGCAAGTTGCATGTCTTTTGGCATGATGGTGACCCTCCTGGCATGGATCGCACACAAGTTTGCATCCTCAAACAGTCCGACGCTGAATGCTTCCACAGATTCTTGAATAGCAAACAAAGAAGTCGCCTGAAAACGTTCCGCGGTGAAATGTGGATAGGAACCTGGCCTATTTAAATCCTGCAGAACTTCCCTTGCAAGGCGCTGGAATGGCACCTTGCTGATAAGAAGATCTGTGCTTTTTTAGTAGTGGCGGATTTCGCAAAGTGCAACAGTGCCAGGACGATAACGATGAGGCTTTTAACCCCGATGCAGGTGCCGTTCTTCGAGCGGCCTTGGTGGCAAGCTGGTATCAGGGAGCTTTTCCGCCAGTAGAATGGCGAGCAGTTTGTTTGGTCCGAGCCATTAGTGAAATAATGCAATGCTTGTCACGGTCATTGGTCTTTGTGTGATGCAGAGATTGTGCACGATAGAGATTTATGGTGACATGTATGATTCGCATCAATTGATGGAAAATGGCATGACACATGGATAAAATGATACATAGGAATCAGTACAAATTCAGTAGACACACATGACAAAATTTCAGCCCGTCGACAATCTCCCTAACAAGATATGCCACTCGCCAGGCAGTCCCTCCTCGACAAAAATTCCATGGCTAGAACATGGAATCGGTAAGATCACCCATTCCTCTTATTTCACACCCTTGTCTTCCCAACCACCAGCATGTCAACACTGCAAAAAGCTTTCCGTGATTGTGGAAAATGAACACAGCATCATCATGGAAAGTAGTGACGAAAGAAACACGTGGATGGGGGACTATTTCGCTCTTATGGGCGATGGCGTTCTACATTCCGATAACGGCGACACTCGCTGTAAACTTGCATTCCATATGATCTCACACGGGAACCACAACGATGGATCAAGGATGCTCTGCCAGTACCTGGAAACTGTAGTTGACGAGGAATTGAAGAAGTGGCTACCAGACGACGCAACTGACGACGAAAAGTTCCGTGCGAGTTTATTTCCTGCGGTGGCCCCATTGTATTCTGAACTTGGAAAATCATTCCTGAACATCAGCACATATAATGAGTTGCAATGGTCACTAGTTGATATCAATAACCAAACTGGTCTAGAAACATTCAGAGAAATTTGCGAACACGCCTTTCATAACCTCGAGAAAGCAAGGGTTATCACTGCTGGCAGAGTACTCGATGGAGTAGCATTTCTCGAGGAGTACGGAATTCCTCCCCATCAATACACAGATGGACAGGTAAAGAGGATGAAACAAGATCTGCTACAATCCACCACGGCTTTCATAACCTCGAGAAAGCAAGGGTTATCACTGCTGGCATAGCACTCGATGGAGTTGCATTTCTCGAGGAGTACGGAATTCCTCCCCATCAATACACAGATGGACAGGTAAAGAGGACGAAACAAGATCTTGCTACAATCCACCAAAATTTAGGTCAAATCCAAGCAATCAATGGCTTTTTGGCACCTGCCGTTGAAGAATACTCCACAGCATTGAATCTCAACATTGAAATATGCCATGGGGAGTTTCACGAACTTGTAGCGCAATCGCACCATTGTTTAGCACGCTTGTACGAATGCTATGAAGAACACTTATTGTCATCTAAGGAAGTTGTAAGAGATAGGAGGGTTGCTAGATTTGGTTGCAACGGAGGCCAAATGGGAGATGACATACAATTAAGCAATTACAAGAAAAGTGCTGAACATTACCTGGCCAGTGGGGTGAGTCATGCTGGGCACCTCGCCATAATCTGCCAGAGGAAACCGAAGGACATCATTAATGTCGACAAACTGGATGCTATTTATGACATCATATCCAATATTAAAACTCCTTCTTGTGAAAATGACAGACAACCTTTTGAAGACCTCAAAGCTGCGCTGTGTGAGGCAAAAGCGAGATTGGACAAGATAGCGAAGAGGATTGAAACAATCAAGACGAAATAGAGAGCATGGTTCTATTTAGCCTGAAGTAATTATAAATCATTAATCTAGATTTACGATTGTTATTTTCATGTCCCCCGCGTCTTATTTTCGGCACCAAAGCTTGACATTCTCATGTCTTCTGCCTCTTTCCTCGCACACCAAGACACTTCTTTGGCTTTCTTTTCCTAGGATACTTCTTTTTCACATCAAAGCACTTGATATCAAGGCAACCCGCACACTTCCCGCCAATACGACTAGTTTTGTTCAGTTTACAAATTTTGCATTGTAAGGACTGCTTAGCTTTCGATTTGCCACCAAAACAACCTCTGCATAACCCGCCACCAACTTGGGCAACGTTTTTATGACAATTAGCACATTTCTTCTTGTGCTCTGGTTTGGCATGTTTGTAGCAAAACTTTTTATCCTTGCAGATGGCGTGGACATAGCTGCTACAGGATTCGATACAACACTTCGTGCGTTCCCTATTCTTGACGCAGAATTTTTTGATAGTGTTAGCTTTCCTTGATATCAATGCACCTTTTACCAATGCATTGGGTTCATGACCTTTGCATTCCGAAATTGTTCCTGTAGTAGAACCCGTCATCTTTTCCCACATAAGAGAAAGATCTGCCAACTTTCGTGGGGCATCAGTCTCCAAGTCACCCTTGACTTTCTTCCAAGATCCTCTCGACTCATAAAATGATCTGTCTTCATTCATTTTTGTGAAAACATTTTCACGTGCTAGTTTGTGCGCTTCCGCAAGGGATTGAGACGTTCCCATCTGTACCATCACGAAAATCGGTGCGTTCAGTTGGTTCCCCATTATCCTCAAAAGTGTCGCTGAAGGTTCTTTGTTGAGAACTACCTTGCCATCCTTTGTGTAGACAATTTTGCCGTTATCGTCCACTTCCCATACTGATGCGTAGACCTTCAAACTGTCCTCTGATTCTATTTCTTGCAAAAAAAACCAGCTGCCCATCAACTTCCAAATAGTAAATATTCCTTATAACGTTGTCATATGCATTGATGAGTTCCCTCGTCTAATAATCCACAGATCGTTCAAAACAAATTTCTCGATGCACAGCATGGAATGCGTCACGATGTAATCCTTCTTCCACTAATTTTGCAGCCTCTTTCCGCATCTTTGGGTAAATTTCCATTAACAACGCCTGCTGCTTGTCTGAGAGCACTATGTCACTGACATCATCATTTCTTTCAGACGGGGTGTTCGACAATTCCCCAATCTTGGATGAAGTCAAAACATTAGGCTTTTGGTGTTTCCGTTCAGACGACGGCCTTTCTTGCACATATGCACTTTTTTCCACCCTTTCCTCATGCTTCTTGTTTGACCATTTTAGCCTGACATATTCTTAACCCCGAAATGTAACAAAACCAGTCAATTGCTGGACGGTTATATACGACTCGTTCTTCCCAACAAAAGCACATTCGTCTCTCTTAATACGACTTTCTTTGAGCACAAAATAAGGAGAATGCTCCCTTAGCCTTGCAATGACTCCAGATATATTTTTAGCCTTAAACCCGTATGGCGCTATCTCGTCTACAGGGGAACACTGTGTAATGTCCTTTTGCCATTCACCGTTGTCTTTATCACCATCCCAGAATGTTATTTTCTTTTGTTTGAAGAATTGGTCCCGAGTCGTCTTGAGAATTGTGCGTTTGTGGTGTTCCTGTTCCCTCGCATGCTTCATGTTCATCCGTTTCTTCTCAAGTCACCGTCGACGCTTCGTATCTTCCGCCTTGATCCCCCGTGGTTCCATTGTTATATTTTGGCCGTCGCGGGCATGATTGATGTGTTGACTGTTCTGTGTGATGTCTGTGTAGCACTATTGACAATTGGTTGCATGCATCGGTTCTGCAACCAAAATGTTAATGTTAGTGTACTCTAGATCGCAGGAGACAGCCTCGTTAGGGCGGCGTAAAGAAGTGTCACTTGATGCGGGGCTGAAATTTTGGCAGGTGTGTCTACATAATTTGTACTTATTCCTTTGTACAGCGGGATCTCACTCTCGTGCGACCTCTCGTATGGTAGTCTCATATGTCATCATACTCTTGACCATCAACCACACACAGGAAAACCCAAAAACAATAATGAAACGTTGAACAAGGGTCTTCCGCTTCTCTCCAACAAATAATGTTCCACCATGTCAACGAACAGCGTGTTGAAAATAAAATTCTCAGGCACCACTCCCAAGGGATGGGGAAACAAGTCTGCAACTCAACCAATGATGCTAGAGCTGCAATTAGAAACAAGCACACCCCTCGATATGTTGAATGAAATGATTCTTAATGGATTCAAAGTCAAAAGAAATGACAGAGCATATTATCGCCCTGAGCTTATGCTCGGATTTCCTCCAAAACTGCTTGATATAACGGGGAAGAATGTTGTTGGAGATTTGCCCTTGCGTTCCAGCAAAAATGTAATTGCCCGCATACGTCGTAGAGAAACACAACTTCGACCGAAGAGAAAAGCAGCCGAGGTCGCAAAGTCTTCTTTTAAGGATGCACTCAAGGCCCAAGACGCAATGATGAAACATAATCTGATCAAACAAAAGAAAGTATCCTCATCAAAAATACGGATAAGTGGACCAGGCTATCGCTTATCAGACGGCAACGATGTTTCCAAAACCGCTAAATCCGATAACCTATCTCCGAAAGAGATCAAGACAGAAGGATTCGGCCATAGAATATCGGACCATACAACTTCTTACCCCACAGGAAAAAGAAATCTATTACAACCAAAAAGATCTACTCTGGATTTAAAGAGCACGGATGACCTATCGTCGTTCTTAGTTCAGGCTTTCAACAGGGGTAGTGGTGGGAAACCGTTCAAGCAAATACAAGCAGTATACAAAAAGGCCCTGGCAAATATGCAGGAAAATTCCCAGGCACACGCTCGTGTACATGCTGCAACACTTGGTCAGTTTTTTATGGCCCCTGTGAAGAGTGTTGATGTTGATGCCGGAACAGTGTTGGGATTGACATTCCACCAAAGAAGAGAAGATCATTGTGTGTCGCACCAACTTACTTATGGAAAAGAGATGTCGAAGAAGGGAGGGCAGTACGTCGACAGAGTCCGCGTTTTACCACTGGACATTATAAAGAGTGTCATTGATAATGCTTACATGAGCAAAACTGATGATGATGATAATTACGACGATGATAACAATGAAGACAACAAAAAAACGTGATTGATACCGGAAACGAACTTTTCTGTCCCATCGCAATTGCTCAGATGATGCCACAACTGTTCTGGTCAGTGGTTTCTCACTGCAGACCGTCCTCAGAATCAAAATATTATTTACCCGTGGAAGATATGCTCCGACAACTGCTACCACACTTAGACTGGTCTTTTCTCAACCGCGACGGAAGACAACGATTATTGAGTGAACAAGCAAGAGAAAACCTTAGGCAAGAAAAGATGACAAAGCTCAATTGTGATGAATGGATGCTTGTTACCCCGACGGAAGACGACGAAGACGAATTGATTGAGTGCATATCATGGGATGAAGAGGCAAAGGAATGCAATATGGCCAGAGCTTATAGTACCTTGATGATACGTTCCAAGTCCAAACCATGTTGTTTTAATTGGAGACAATTAGCAAACGCAGACACCACGACATTATACGACAAACTGATCCGGGAATGTGCGGAATCAGCGATGGAACCCCCGTCACTGGAGTCGGTTGAAACATGGATACTGGTCGCTTGGAACTTTTCCATTGATGAGATTCTGAATGAAATCGTTGGTAGGGATGAAAACGTCTTTGGATTGCTAGAGGCACTCCATTCGAATACTCCTAAAGACTTAGTTACTTACTGGGGTCGACATCCAAAATTGTTGTTGAAGACTATGGGAGATCACCCTAAAAATGATGATGATAATTTTCATGACCGATACCATGAACAGGATGTACTGCATTGGATTAGTCGAGCAAAGGTTGCAATAAAGATATGTCACTAGCTCTATGAGTATTTCTGTCAGTTTAACAAGTAAAGTCTTCAATTTATGTTCAGATTTGTAATTTGGTACATGTGGAGGTTTTTATTTATTTTCTATGTAATGCTAACAATGGTCAGTCGGAGTGTTTGGCAAATAATAGCCTTGATAGTCAGCTCCAAAGGTTAAAGTTCCAAGAAGTCTTATATTTCCACAATGTTGTGTTCCAGTGATTAACTCCATCAATGGTTGAAGTTCCAAGAATCATGATTTCATCACACCGTCAATGTTTAAATATTCTTTGAATATCCTCTGGAGATTTGTCCTAGTTGTCAAGTAATGAAGGATGAATTGAGTTGCAACTTGTCACAGTTCCGTCCAAAGGTAGATAAATATATACACCCACCCACATGTAACGCAATAAAACTGCTAAGCTGGTCAACTCCAGCAACGGTTGAATTCCCAAGAAGTCCGATGCAGCATGCAGTTCAAACAGAGCGTTTCGGTCTACATCAACCATTAGAGCAAACTCCTCCTGAACGAAATCGCGTATTCTCAAAGATGTAAAGGGGTTGATGATTTTTTGCAGTTTAGAAGACAATAACGTCATCAACTCGTAAGCAAGCGTTTCAATGTTCAATGTCTGTAATATTGTCTCGAACGAAAAGTGGGAAAAAACTCACTCAGGTCTTGTTTGTAATACTCCATATCTTTCATGATCTCGGCCAAAACAACTGAGTTAATCACATGGAGTGGAATCTCATGCACTACCCCACCGCCATTGCCATTATTTCGGTCCGTATCACCCCCATCTTCAATGTCTTCGTCGTCAAGACATAGCGTAACAAAGGAGGAGAGTTTGGCTGCATCGCTGGGAACTTGATATCTTACCCCTTCCCTACTTATCTGAGTTCCAGCACCATTGTATGCCCACATTGAGATGATCAGTGAGAATTCTTTTGTACTGTGCCCACCCACTGTATTCCACACTCTCTTATTGCACTCACCAAGGTAACAGTTTGTATAGCATTATCATTTTCCATCATTTATTGCTCTTTGATGACGTCGGAGCTGGGGGGTGGACCGTTCTTAAATCACCACGATATGTGTGCAGTGCATTTGGGTAGATTAGGGAGAAGTCTATGCTGGGGCTGAAATTTTGGACAGTGTGGTCACGTGACTTTGTACTGATTCCTACATAGACGTATTCATAAAAACTCGTGCCTCCCTTTCGCCCACAAGTATATGCATGTTCTCACGATTGCCAACGTTCGCTCTGCCCACCAAACCACGATAACCCCCTGTATTGTCACAATTACTTTTAGCCTTCTGGAAATACTTCTGATAGAAATACAGCTGGTTTTGACAGTGAGACTTCCAAACACTATTCTTTCTTAGGAACTTATCATGTTCTTCCTGAGTGTCTAAGAACGAAAAAACATCATAGCTGTAATAACAATCTGCGTCCTCATAATTGGTGATTGCGAGCATGTCAGCATCGTCAGCAACATCTTCATCATTATCTGACGGGGTGTCTTCTTCCATAGGTGGAGAGTTTGGATCCAGGTCACACTTTATGTAATCATGATAACGGTCAAATATTTCGTTTTGTATATCATCCCATTCCGTCAGCTGGTTTTCCATTGCATTCTGTATGAGTAATGGATTGAACAGATTTTTGTCATCTATGCAATCTTCCGCCGTTGATTGACTATCACCAGTATCATCTTCGTTGAAATCACCGATGGCATTGCAGTCAACACCATACTCAACTGAATCTGCCAAGAGATCATGTTCCTCCACCAGATCACGACCTTCATGAGAAGCAGACTCTGTGCACTCTACACATTGTCGTTTACCCTTTCGATGATCTTTTGTAGGGATCTCTTCGTTGCTTAACGCGTGTCTGTGTGCAACCTTAAAATGTTGTCTCATATGAGAGGCCGGAGTACGTCCAAATCTCACAAATGTTCTATTTCTGAGATCAACGTGTAATTCACAATCAGCGCAGTGGAGGAAATCTGTTTTACATCCCCTGCAGCTGACATGAACATACTTTGTACCCTCTTGAGGGCCGTCGTAAATGGATGAAAGCTTGCAAACTTTACAGGTCAAATTCATTTTATTCTCTTGTTTTTTGACAGTTGAAGCAATCCTAGCGCTGGTTGAAAAGATGAGAATATCCCATCACCAATTCGCGCCAGTTTCTTTGGAGAATAATGGAAGAGCACGGAGCTTGTTACATTGGATGGCGGACTCATTCCATACAAAAAGGGGGGTCTCAATGTTGCACATGCAACAAAATACTGGTCCTATTATGCTCATATCCGTCCTGGCATGAACGGTACTAGCTTTCCTGCTGTTACAGAGGAAAATGTGCATGATGTCATTCAAAGGTTATGCTCAATCCGCCAAGATTTGCTCAGCATCGGGAAAGCTTCATTCGAATCAGCAATAGTCGCAGCGTTCAATCAAAGCGGACACACTAGCAGAGGTCAGCCAATAACCAGCACTGCTGATGTTGAAGACCTTATGTGTAATTGGAAGGGAAGTGTCTTAAGTTGTCTCCAGCTAAATTGGAGAAACATTCATAGTCTCAACACCGAGAACAGTGAGTTTCTCAAAGAAACGCTTCCAATGGCAATTGTTGGGCATGGAGCAACTCAGGATCCACCGTATACCATCAGTGACGCTATCAGTGATAAGGCAGATACAAAAAGAAGGGTGTCGAATCATGGCCTAGTCAAACTTGCAAACTCTGCCTGTGTAGATGTAAAGAAGAAATTTCAGCATCTGGAGGATAAGTTATTTGGAATGTCTGTGAGAACCAAGGCAGGGGGCAAACAGCATGCACAGATCATTATGAGATTGAAGTTTTGTTTGATCATGAGGCAAAAGGACGATCCAAGACATACATCTTGGTGCAGAAGCGATTGTTCAAGGGAGGGACTTTTTCTGACAATAATCCACCAACTGAACAACATCTACGAGCACATCTCAATAGTGGGGACGACGTTAAGATCCTCTTACAAGCTACTATCTCAAGAGCAAAGAGGGCAGGGATTTCCCGGCAAGTGCTATCATCATGCATGGATGATTGCTATCGAGAGATAAACTGTTCATCAAGCATCACTCTTCCTCCTGATTTGGATGATGTACTTGATCTCGGTGCATCTATAGAAGGAGAGTCATCATCAATCGACTGTTTCTCTCACAATAGAAGGCTGGAGCAAAATCCTCCACCAACAGAGATTTCCCGACAAGTGGAGGAACACTGGAGGATTGTGCATCAACAGCCTTGGCAGCTGGAACAATCTCAGCAGTGGCAGCACCAGCAGCCTCCAAATATAGAGCTGCAACAGCAGGTCCAGTTCCAGCAGCCTCCAAAGATAGAGCTGCAACAGCAGGTCCAGTTCTTACAGCCGATGAAGCCGCATCAATGGAATGGGCAGCAGCAACAGTTTGAATGGAGGGCTCTGCAGCACAATGAAATGGCGCAGATGGTGAACACTGATCAGGAGAAGTGGATGGATCCCCATCAATGGATGCAGCAGCCTCCAGGGATAGTGCTGATGCAGTGGATGGACCAGAAGCAGCAGAATAGCACCCACTTCAGATTGATACTATGAATGATAGTCTGAGAAACAGCATAGATGGAGGTGAAACTGGCACAGAGCCAAAACAGAAGAGTGGTCTACATCTACAACAGCCACGTCGGATGGAGTCAGAGAAGCAGCAGATGACTCTGAAACTTGCAGAGCCGCAACAGCAGAGTGATCTACAGCTCTTGGAGAAAATGAAGGAACGGGTGCGTCTGCTTGAGCAACAGACTCAGCAGCTGGGACAACAGCAAACCAAGATAGATATGGGGCATGATACAGGCCGGTATTGTCTGCCGGATGAGCTAGTTCAACCGCAAGAAACTCAGCGGGAGGAACAGCAACAAACACAGATGACGGCGGGACAGGGGACCAACGCACTTGAATTCTTCAAGTCCTCCTCCAAAAGACTGTCGTCTGGTCTGCAGAAGACCACCGTTATGGATTGTGAAGATGGTGAATCGAAGTCAAGTCTCGACAATGGAGAGGAATCAATCAATATGCATCAGCAGCACTCAGTTGAGACAATCCTTCATTCAAAGTTTGAATCGAATGGTCAGCAAAATACTTGATCAGATGGACGGGAGATTATAAAGATAGTTGGCAACCTAAAGGCAACATTACATCTGATGTCATAAAAGATTTCAACATGAGAAAGATGCAAGAGAGAGCAAACGAGCACTTGGCTATGGTACAGTGTACTCCATTCAATGCATACTTCTTGCTATTTCCTGTTTTACCTTCTCATGTCACCCACATTGCATTCATTTCTTCTTTGTGAATTAGGATGCCATAGACAAGGTTGTCCAGACCATCTTGTATTCTAATAAGAAACCAGGGAAGGCGAGGCTGTACAAGGTTCGTTGGGTGATGGAATACCCTGATGAATGGTTACCTTATGACAAGGTTCCAACAGGCTTGAGAGTCGCTTTCAAGAAAAGGAATGGCACTCACAGAAAGGGGCAAAAGGAACAAAACTCTTCTCGTGCCAAGGCGTCTCCCAGAACGGCTCGGCTAAATGAGGTAGAAGTATTTATTTTCATCTAGCATGAATTTAATTGTTTGATTAACATTGGTTATCTTCTCCTACTTTGTGTATTTAGGATGCAAAACGCAAACAGGTGCCACAAGCACCTGCTGAAAAATCTGGAGAGAGAGAGTCGGTGGTGAGCGAATGATAAACTACTTTAGTGACCTGTAGTACTTATCACCTCATGCGTACAATTTATTTCATTCTTCTTCCCATATTTTCGCACCGTGAGTACAGACGACTGCCTAATTGTTTCCTTAGCATCCTCGATATGTAATGCCCTTTCCTTTTTAGCTTCATTAGCAGGGTCTCAAAAGCAGTCTCGTGAGTATCTGGTGTACTAGTGTCATATATTCACCTCATACGTCAAAGTTATACTCAACATACGTGCACTTTTCAGTATTACCCATGTCGAATGTCTCATGGTGGGTTCTCCAGCTGCAGGAAGGCCATGTGCATTAGCTGCATGGAAGATATGATGGACAGTCCAGACGCTGATGTTGCCAACAAACATGGGAACAAGCTCAAGAGAAGTCGACGTCAGATAATCGAATTTATGACAAAGCCAAAAACAAAATGTGCAGTAGATTGGAGCAAGTGTCATCATGGTACCAAAGAGGGCTTTCAGGCAGAAAGCAATGTCACGTATCTGAAGAAGTCTTTTCATGATGGAATGAGGAAGACTGGGAAGGCTGATTCTCTTCTTGACAAAAATTGCATGAAGTGCAAGAAACCCCTGCTTCCTATCCACGACGGCGGCAATGTTAACTGATGATAGACATGAAATGTCTGCTTCCTTTCTGGGACTTTGTGATGGTGATTGATGTTGGCGTTTGGAACATGTTTAATGACACTACGGTTTGAGTGGCCCATTGCCATGATGCATGGTCACCCTTTGGTTGATGCGGAGATTGCCATGGTGTGGTAGAGGAATCACAGTAGGTTTGAGTGGAGCTTTGGCGCGGAGTAGCAGAGCATTCTGTTGGGGCTGAAATTTTTGCACGTGTGTCATTTTTGGTGGGCTCGGGGTGGTGGGTGATGTGATGGGGCTCTGTAGGCAGGTAGGTGTAGCATCATAAGTAAGCCTAAGCTAGCTTCCACCTGTAACCTATACCTACCTCCGGTAACCCACCGGTACACTCTTAGATCCCTCCCATATGTAGGAATCTGTGTTTAGGCAAATCAAGTAACTCTTGTGCGAACTCCGGTAACCCACCCGTACACTCCGGTAACCCTCCGGTACTCTCCAGTAACCTTCCCCTACACTTCCGGTTCTCCTCCCGTATACTTCCGCTTACCCTACTGTACACTTACGGTATGCCACCGGAAAACATTTTTTTAGCTACTAAGTAATGCATTTATAGCAACTAATTAGATTGATATCGAATCTAAGACTTACTGAGAAGTCTGTTTTCTTGTAAAAAAGTACCAATTCCTATCGTACGTAGAAATAAATCTGAAAGCTCCTTTTGGTCTCGAATTTCTGGTAACCTCCCGGTAGACTCCGGTAACCCTCCCGTACACTAGTTTACCGGAGGGTTACAGAAGTGTACCGGGAGGTTACCGGAAGATACCATTCCGGGGGCTCCGGTAACCTCCCCGTACACTCGAGTGTATGCGGAGGATACTGGTGTTTTTTGTTTGCAGTGAGAATTCAAAACGAAAGTTGTTATCAAATGTATTTGAGTGGTATCAAATCTTTTTGAGTCATTCAAATTTTTTATTCCATTGTGTGCCATAGATGCAATTGTTTCAACGGGATTATTTTGTAGCGGTGAAGATGAATGAAACATATACTATTAATATCATGTTTGAGTCACTATGTTTCATGTGTGCATACTTAAAAAATTGAATGTATTCCTGTAACCTCTGGTTTTGACTATTGACCATTTCAAGTAACAAAGTATACCACACATTTCCTTTTTAAATAGAGGAATCTATTTTCTGATGGATTCACAACAGAAGGGCACCTAAAGCATATCAATATTTCTTTTAAAATGAAGCAATTTATTTTCTGATGGAATAAAAACACCAATGCAAATGTTCCCAAAAATACTGAGAATTCCTCAGTGACTTTTATAGAATTCAAAACGAAAGTTGTTATCAAATGTATTTGAGTGATACAAATCTTTTTGAATCATTCAAATTTTTTATTCCATTGTATGCTAGATGCAATTGTTTCAACTGGATTGTTTTGTAGAGGTGAAGATGAATGAAAGATATACTATTAATATCATATTTGAGTCACAGTGTTTCATGTGTGCACACTTAAAAAATTGACCTTTTTTGTATGTAACCTCTGGTTTTGACTATCGACTATATCAAGTAGCACTTTCATAACTATAGGGAACCTATTTTATGGTGTAATCAAATCAGAAGGGTACAAAAAACTTATCATTGTTTCATTTTAAAAATGAAGCAATCTATTTTCTGATGGAGTAAAAGCAGAAGCCAGAAGCGCACTATTTTTGAAGCAATTACAATGGTCTCGACACATTGCCAAACATTCATAAAAATTTCAACATTAATTCACAGCATCTATTTTCTAAATGAACCTGCTCCATATTCTAAACCAATGAACTGCTGAATATTATTCTTAGGTATGCACAAACATCTGATTTAAACGTATTGCTTTGGGCACACCATTTCTGTTGCAGAACTCAAATTTACTCATCTAGTAGATAGCCATAGAATATTCAGTTGTTGTGTGAGTCCCCCTTGCACAACTTTATAAAAAATTCCATTTCTGCCAACAATTGCTCACTCATGACCAACAGTACATGCCTCCTTTGAATCCATGGCCCAGAGCATACAATTAGGAATACAGAACTCAATTGCTCAAGAGGGAGTAGAAAGCCACTGAATATTTGATTGCTGTGTGATTTCCCCTGGTTTGTTGTTTATGTGTAATTGAAAAAATGGTGAGTGAAAAAACTGCATCATCATCAAAATGTGATGTTTTCTCACCATTCTTTTTATGTTCCTGCTATGTTTGAACTGACGCGAGCAGGCGGCGGCAACAGCAGCACAAGAAATGGCCTCTGGGCTTCAATACCACAGATCACGTGTAAGAAATAAAAACGGCAATTTGATTAAAAATGGTGTGTTAAAAAATATAAAATCATCAAACATGACGTTTTCTTATCGTTCATTTTGCTTTGCTGCTCTGTTTGAATGAACACAAGCAGGTGGCGGCAACAGCGGGTCAAAAAACGGTATGTGGACTACAATACCACAGATTGCACATAAGAAATGAAAACAGCAATTTAATGTAAAAAAATGGAAAGTAAAAAACTGTAACATCATCAAAACGTGACGTTTTTTCATCCTTCTTTTTGCTTTGCTGCTCTGTCGAAATGAACTCGAGCAAGTGGTGGCAACAGCGTGGCAAAAATGGGCTGTGGGTGTCAATACAATGCATCATGCGCACAACATGAAAACAGCAATTTGATTGAAAAATTGGTAAGTAAAAACTGTAACATCATCAAAACATGATGGTTTCTCACGGTTTTGGGTGTTGCTGCTCTGTTATATGGAACACAAGGGGGCAACAGCGGGTCAAAAAGCGGTCTGTGGGCTTCAATACCAAAGATCGCGAGTAAGATATGAAAATACCAATTTATTTGAAAAACGGTGAGTGAAAATCTGTCAAAAGATCAATTCTCAAAAAAATCTCACCGTTCTTTTTGCAGCGCCACTTGGTATTGAGAGATGAAAGTGATTGGTGGCAGCAGCAGAATCTGGCAGGGTGACATCCTGTCTGTGGGAGATGGTATGATTGCTTGCTGGTGCATCATGTCATCTCTCCATTCTTTATTGTGGTGTATGTGCAGTGTGGGTGTGTAGATGAGGCTGTGATTTTGGTGGCCGATTTGCAAATGTCAAATCTCTTTCTAGCAAATAAATTTATTTGTCAGAAATTTATGGAACATTATGACTTTGTTGTTCACACAGATTGCAAATCAACGAATCTACAAATCACAAACCATTTTTTCGTGTCCATTACTTTTCCAACCCAACAGTCCCACCGCAACCACGAGATTTGTCGCAATCAAACTCTTTGTGGAAACTGCTTTCCCCTCTCCCTTTTTCGTACCAGAGGATCATCAACAGTCAGAGAATTCCGCCATTACACGACATAATTGACATCCATGGTGACGTTATTTGTCCGCATGATTTAATGATGTGTTTTGCTGTGGTAAAGTAGACAGGAAGATCAAGTAGAAGATCATAAGTTTTATTCCACGTGGAGGCTTGTGAACGATTTGAACATAGATTTGCAAATGGGAAGATTTGATTTGGGAGTTGCAGATCTACCCCCCGATTTGTAGATTTGAATCTTTGCAAATTGATTTGCAAATCGTTTTGCAATTTTTTAGCCAGAGGCCGTGATTTTGTCGGCTGATTTGCAACTGTCACCTCATATTGATGATCACTGAAAAAAATTAATGGCCAATTTGCATGAAGAATGTTGATTTTGTTCTTATGAATCGTTCATTTGCAAATAAAAATCAGTTGAGGACTTTGAGACAAATTAACATGTACCCCTGTAAACCACAATTGATAGCATTAATCGGAGTAGAAGTACTTAAATAATTAGTATGGAATACCCAAACACTGCTCAATGCACATTTCTTCCCCCACCGTCCTCATCCATCCCGCACATGCTCTCGCATTATGTGTATTTGCATATCACTGACACAATGAAAATACACAGCGACCATTGTTGTTTCGACTCAATTCTCCCTCCACACCCATCACCGCGACCCCCCCCCTCCTCGTCGATTGACAAAAACATCTTGCCTGACCGTTCATTGCACCAAAATTCATAATTCATTGGAGATCATGGTGAAAAAATAGTAAGTGTTGTTAATTTGCTTTGTTGGATGGTAGCTTTCACGAACTGATTTGTATTGTAACTTTTGAAGAAAAAATAATCAGATCCCCGTCCTCTGGGCTTGGCAACTTCATAGGCATTTGGGAATGCTATACTCACTGTCAATTATTTTGATCTTCGCTGACTCCAGTTGAAACCGATCTTGTTGAATTGTTATTTGTTTGCAATGATGTGAGAAATTCGTGTGATCTATTGTCATCTTGATAATTCTGTATTGCAATCATAAATGGACCCATTTCTATTGTCTTGGCATGCCGCGATTTGGCAGCATGTGTAAGGTGTCTTCTGTCTTGAAATAACAAGTGTTTCAGTGTTAATTGGTATTTGCTTTGTCAAGGGAAGAAATTGTGTTGTGTCTGACTTTGATGTCGGCATTGTTGTGTCTTGCAAAATTCCTGTTGGAACTCTGCCTAATGGGTACACACGTACATCCCCTTTACTGCGGATCCCTAGTACCAAATGCAGAGCCCCACTAGGCAGACAGCTCCCGAGACTGCGTCACAGCCAGCAATACATTGCTGCACCCATCTGTGTTAGAGCAGCATCTATGGCTTAATACTGTAGCCATAAATTAATAACAACATCTATATTAGCAATTACATCGTTGTCTATTCAACAGTTGTTAGTAATTCGTTTAAACAAGTGAAACAACTTACCCCCAAAAGCGCGAGCGAACGAAAAAATGGCCCCCTCCGTAATCACGTTCGAGGCAGCAAAAGAAATCATCGGCACACTTCCGTCGTTAGCCCCACGCCCAAATGCGAGCAACATCCGTGCCCTTTTGGAGCACCTCGAGCAGCGACTCCAGACAATCGCATCGCAACAGTCGCCCGACTTTGGATATTTAGGCCTCGTGCAACCCGCCCTACGCACGAACGAGCCATGGAACAACTGGCCAGATCCAGGCCCTCATCCGCAGGCGGCAAACACCACTGTCCAGCAAAACAATTTACGCATGCTCTACGAAGCAAACAAAGCCGTCTACGACTCCCAACAAAACGTCAGACGCGCTGTCAACAAAGCGCTTAACATCGCCGTCCCTAACGCCTTCTGCAAGCCGGCAGGCAATCAAATCGGAACAAAAGTGTACACAGTCCGCGACAACCCACGAGAGATACTCGACAACCTCCGCATGAAATACGGCGCCTGCACCCTCAACGAAAAAACTGCCAACAATCAACGCTTCAACCAGCTGTGGGATCCCAACGAACCCATCGAGGCCCTCTTCGACCGCCTCGAAGAATGCTACATCTTCGCCATCATGGCGAAGCCTCCGTTCACACTGGAGCAAGTCATCGACAAGGCCATCATCGCGATTGAACAAACGGGCCTCTACAAAACCGCCCTATTAGAATGACAGGGGTTCGACGAAGCCAATACAACGTGGGAGCAGCTGAAGCACCACTTTGAAGAGGCCTACAAAATCCGTCTTGCTTCGGGCCAAGGCACAGCAGCCACGCACGGATACGTCTATAACGCCAAAGCGCAAGACGATGATTCCATCAGCACCATCCAGGAAAGCCTCCAATCCATCCACATCGCGAACAACGCCAACTACCAGAGCCTACAGGACCACATCCAGGCCGCACGTACCGAGACAGCCACCCTACGGGCGGAACTACAGGCAGCCCAAAAAACTTTGGCCAACCTCGCTCAGACAACACCACCAGCCATGCCGCCCAATGCCTTCAACCCACCAGTACCTCCCGCAACGTTCAACCCGCCAGTACCTCCTGCAGCCTATAACCCGCTCCCACCGTATGCTCCCGCACCTATGCAGTACCCACCTCAACAACAGTTTCAGGGTTACATGCAACAAAATTACGGCTGTGGACATGGACGCAGAAACAACAATCGTCGTGGCAATCATCGTGGGAACACACAACAATACACACAACCGTTTGGTGCCATGATACCACCCGTACCAACCGCGGGAGGATACATCACGCCGCCAAGCATGCCAATCGCCAGTGCCATCAAAAAAAACCCATACTCCAACACTACATAATTCTTTAACAATTGGAACATGTGCTATAGCTGTGGTTGGGACGTGCCTCAGTGGCATAATAGTCACACTTGCGCGGACCATGTGCCAGGTCACCAGGAAGGTTGCACCCGCACAAATGCACAAGCCTACATGACTGCAGGACATCGAGTTAGTCGCAAGGCGATGCACAAAACCTCGTTACCGCAGAATCCGGGACCAAATCAGGCTTGACAGGGAGGGGCGGCGATAGATGTACTTAGCAATAATGAGTTAACTGACAATTATCTACATCCATATGAGTACTCCCGTTGAACCCCACCCATACACAAACTAAAACATTGGAAAACTATTACAATATTTTATTGAACACCCCGGACCAGGAAGAAGAGGATGATGATGAGCAGACCATCGTCACGTCCAACAAAGCACCCCTACACCAATGTGATGGTGAATATTTTAATGGACACCCCAGGCAACGAAGAAGATGATGATGATGACAAGACCGTCATCACTTCCAACAAATCACCCACACATGAATGTGATAGTGTCACAACCACCACAGCAGAGCTAACCGAGGATGATCTCTCTTCTGATGAAGAATCAATGACCCCAACAAAAAGGCCCACCGAATTTGCCATCCTGGATTCAGGAGCAACAGCACATTTCATTGTGAAAGGAGCTGCAGTAAAAAATGAACAGCCCACAAGCAACCCACTAAAAATCAAGTTACCAAATTGGACAGTGATCCAATCAACACATACGTGTAATCTGGATATCCCATGGCTCCCAAACAGCATAACAGAAGCCCACATAGTACCAGGCCTGTCACACTCATCACTGGTGGCAACCAGAAAATTTTGTGATGCAGGTTGCCAAATCATCTTTGATGTTGATGAGTGCAGAGTAAGCTACACGGGAAGCATAGTCCTCTCAGGGACCAGGGACCCTTCTTCAGGACTATATGGAGAGTACCTATTAACCCAACCATGAAAGTGAATAACTTAACCCATCTTGACCTCTCTACTACTAAAATGCAGGAGCAATATGCAGCGAACCTCCATACACTCCCATTCAAACAACAACAGTTAAAGTACATGCACCAGGCGTTCTTTAGCCCACCCACCCACACACTAATCAAGGCCATCAACAATGGACAATTAGAAGGAATTCCCTACATGAAACCGGACTTGGTACCCAAATACCTTGCTCCCAGTCCAGCGACATCTAAAGGTAGGATGAAACGACCATGCATGGGAATACGTAGTACTCGCCCAAAAGGCAGCAAACATTCTGAACCAGTAAACCCAGTGCAGGAACCATCACCATCAATCACATCCAATGTGAATGTCAGCCCTTTTGACACTATTGAAGACAGTATATGCAATGTGTTCTGTTATGCTGCACTTGCAGACAAACAAGCAGGCACCATGTACACTGATGCCACCGGTGCACTCCCAGCTATCAGTTTAGAAGGACACCAATATTATTTTGTTGCCTATGCTTATGATCCCAATTACATCTTTGCCAAACCAATCCTTAATCTAAAAGATGAAACCATCCTCACAGCATTCGATGACGTTTTCCAAGAACTCAAAGACAAGGGATTCAA
This sequence comes from Cyclotella cryptica, assembly GCA_013187285.1. Taxonomy (NCBI): domain Eukaryota; phylum Bacillariophyta; class Thalassiosirophyceae; order Thalassiosirales; family Thalassiosiraceae; genus Cyclotella; species Cyclotella cryptica. Next base: position 691,381 of record JABMIG010000053.1, read on the forward strand.
ACCGGCCTTTAATGTCACGGATAATCAAGCAGCTACACCAATCAAGAATTATCTCAGTAAAGAGGAAGCAACATGGCAGTTCGTCGAACCAAACAACCACCGTGTGAGTGCTGCAGAAAGAGCCATTCAAACATACAAGAACCACTTCATCAGTGTTCTTGGTACCACTGACTCAGAGTGGTCATTACAGTTATGGGACAACCTCACAGAGCAAGCTCTCATAACATTAAACTTGTTACGCACCTCCAGGGTAGACCCCACCAAGTCAGCATGCCACCAACTCCACGGCCACAAGTACGATTGGAATGCACATCCTCTTGCGCCACCCGACACCAAAGCGATTGTATATGAATCCCCCCAAGGCAGAGCATCATGGGGCTCCCGAGGCCTGGATGCATGGTACTGCGGACCTTCATTCAACCAATATCCAAATTGCAAGTTTTATGTTCCCTCAACCAAAAGTTACAGAACCTCTGGATCTTATGACCTCTTTCCACAGCACTGCATCCTCCCATCATTCACTCCTGAGCAGCATATACAGGAAGTCTACAATGAACTTTTTGAGTCCATCCAAAAACTCAAGAAACCAGCCAAACGTAAATTCCTCAAGAGAGTAGCCAAAGCTCTAGACATCCTTGCAACCACACCCCAACCCACCTCACCACCTACAGAGGGTGAGCCCAATTCAGAGGGTGACACCAATGATATAGTCTTTCAGAGGGTGAATGAAGCCCCTAAGGTCACAACAAGCAATAATCCTACTAATCCTGCCTTGATCAAAAGTACCCAGCGAATACCCCAGCGACACACCCGCGCCAACACCCCTGGCCAACTCCCTGCAATCATCAATCCTGCTAATGATTTGCCAGCCACCAGACGATCACCACGCCTGGCCACAATTGACGAAGCACCCATAATCACAACACAGGGACCATCGTCATCACGCATACCTTTATATTTGCCCAACATAATAGCTTTTCAAGCACTTAACCATCTTACACAACAGGTCTACACAGATCCAGTCCAACTCTGGGTGCCAACTACTTTCCTATCATCCAGTCCACCAGGTACTAACGAATCCAGCTACAACATAGACATTGAACACTTCTGCAATGGAGTCCAGCACCCTGTCACAGGGGAAACAATCACCAAATACAAGAAGCTTATCAACATTCCCCAAATGCAAGATGTTTGGACAACAGCGTTCGGGAAAGAATTCGGTAACCTTGCCCAAGGCAATAACAAGACTGGTGAGAAAGGTACAAACTCTATCTTTGTAATGTCTCATGATGAAATTGCCAACATCCCTAAAGGCAGGACAGTCACATATGGACGCATTGTGATCGATTTCCGACCACAAAAAGCCGACCCCAACCGTGTCCGCATCACAGCAGGCAGAAACCTGATCAGAGACTACCCAGGTGAGCTTACCACCAGAACAGCTGATCTCACCACCTCCAAAATATTGTGGAACAGTGTATTGAGCACAGAGGGTGCAAAATTCATGGGAGTAGACATCAAAAGTTTCTACCTCATGGCCCCATTGGACCGATATGAGTATATGAAAATGCCTATTGACGTTTTCCCTGAACACATCATTCAACAGTACAATTTACGCAAACATGTCAAAAACGGGTTTGTCTATTTAGAGATACGCAGATGTGTGTATGGTTTGCCCATGGCAGGGGCCCTAGCCAACAAGTTACTGCGTAAACGACTTGCCCCACATGGCTATTATGAAGTTGCTCATACTCCTGGCCTCTGGCGCCATGTAACTCGCCCTATCTCCTTCACTTTAGTGGTTGATGATTTTGGTGTGAAATATGAAGGACAAGAACATGCTCAACATCTCGTTGACACTCTCAAAAAGTATTACAAGCTCGCAGAAGATTGGAAAGGTGATTTATACTGTGGTATAACACTCGACTGGGACTATGAAAATAGAACCCTAGACATCTCCTTGCCCGGCTACATTAAGAAAGTCCTCCAAAGGTTTGATCACAAAACCCCCGCCAAACCACAAAACTGTCCTTTTCAACCCAATCCTCGTAAGTATGGAAAAGATGCCCAGGATCCATTACCACCGGACACCTCCGATCGCCTAGACCTCACTGGAACACGGCGAATACAACAAGTAGTTGGTGCCCTCCTCTTCTATGCTCGAGCCGTCGATAATACTTTGCTCCCTGGCCTCAGTGCCATAGCAAGTGAACAAGCACACGCCACACAGTTAACCATGGATCGATGCCGACAAATTTTAGATTACTGTGCATCCAACCCTGACGCAAAAGTCCGATTCAGGGCATCAGACATGATACTAAATATCCATTCAGATGCATCCTATCTTTCTGCCACTCGGGCTCGAAGCCAAGTTGCTGGTTACTACTTTCTTGGTAGCATACCCACAGATGATGCACCTATAAAATTGAATGGAGCCATCCTGGTATTTTGTGGCATCCTGAAATTTGTTGTAGCTTCAGCAGCAGAAGCAGAGCTTGGCGCCCTTTTCCTCAATTGCAAAGAAGGGAAAATACAACGCCTCATCCTTGAAGAACTTGGACACCCGCAACCACCAACCCCTATCCATTGTGACAACGCCACAGCAACTGGCATAGCAAATGACACTATCAAGAAACAACGTGCAAGAGCAATGGAAATGCGATTCTTTTGGGTCACTGACCAAGTTAAACAGAAATTTTTCAATGTCAGATGGCAACCAGGACAGGAAAACCTAGCAGATTATTTTACAAAGCATTTTGAGCCTCGTCATCATCTCAATGTCCGTCCTTGGTACCTCCATACCAGTAAGTCCCCTACTCTTCTGCCGAGAGCCAATGCCCCAAGCTCTCTGAGAGGGTGTGTTGGAACTCTGCCTAATGGGTACACACGTGCATCCCCTTTACCGCGGATCCCTAGTACCAAATGCAGAGCCCCACTAGGCAGACAGCTCCCGGGACTGCGTCACAGCCAGCAATACATTGCTGCACCCATCTGTGTTAGAGCAGCATGTATGGCTTAATACTGTAGCCATAAATTACTAACAACATCTGTATTAGCAATTACATCATTGTCTATTCAACAATTCCTGTCAATGCAATGCTGTGGCCCAATGCCTGACACCATTGCTGTAAAGCAGGTATAATCTAATGCTTGATCTCATGTCCTGTTAGACACCATTGTTTTGTTGTATGTTCGTGCTATGCCACCAAATTTTATGGCCTCTTGACTCTTCCTTCAACGTCACTCAAGATAAGCTGTCATGGTTGATTGTTGTCACCTGGCATATTCTGCAGCCAAATCAGTTATTGTCCCCCGATTTATTACTGTTTTGTTTTCTTTAAGGCAGTCCAAGATGGCATCAGCACTTGTCTTCCTGTTCCCTATACTCACTCTTGTCAAACTTTCTTGTCAAACTTTCATCACGTATTCTAACACTTTTCCCTTCATCCTCCCATACCAGAAGCACCTTGCCTCTACCTCATCTAATAAACACAACTCCCAGTCTAAACCACAGCCACCACCCCAAACATGGACAGTCGTATCGATAAAGATTGCTCAGTGCCTTTTCTTTCCTCGTGAAAATCAGGTATTAATCGCAAGTTGTTAGAAATACTTGCTGATCAAAGGTTTGGCTGTTGTTAGATTCATCCAAGATTGTATTTCTGTGTGCAGAGGATTTGTTGATGGACCACAATGTTTCAAAATTGCACAATCAATTAAAATATTCCAATGCAATCTCACAAGTTCTTTCTCGATCACTAGGAGTGATGTCACTATCTATTTTTGTCCAAAGGGATGGAGGACGTGTATTGAGGGGAATGCAGGTGCAGGGAGGGGGAGGGATTACTAAGGATTTGTGGAGGGAGACAGATCGCTGCCATGGATCATTGTGATCAGTTGATCCTCTTCGATGGCTCATTCTCATCTATTGCCTTCAATGGTAGTCTTTGAATGTGATTGCGGGGTAAAAATATTCAGCAGTGAGCAGTGTTCAGATATTTCATACAAACTATCTAAGTACTTCACTCTGATTTACGCTATCTAACTTGACTTACGGGGCTACGTGTTAATTTGTCTCAAAGTCCTCAACTTTTTTGATGCGTGGAGGATGTATGGTGTATTGTATTATATTATATTATATAGTAATATATAGAAACAGCATGAAACTACGTCCTCCGCGCATCAAGAAAAGTGGAGGACTTTGAGACAAATTAACATGCAGCCCCATAAATCAATAAAAAATGTAAAACGGAGTAGAAAGTATTAAATAATAGTGACAAACTTACCCCAATTCTTCTCACCGATCAATTTTTATACCCCATGATAATCATCAATCTCACCAAGACACTCTCATTATTCTTTATTTGCACATCACAGATACCACCATTAAAATCACTACCACCCATTGTCATCTTATCTCGTGTTCCCTCCACACTCATTGCCGCAATCTCCCCTCGACATCAATCAATACTAGACTTCCTTTCCAAAGGTTTGAACCGCTGATTGAATCAAAAGTCATCGGGGGTAGTGGCTATTGAAAATTCAGTAAGCACACTGATCTTGGTGTTATTCTGTTGTGTTTTGTTGCTGGCTTCACTCGACCGGATTGCATTTTGTCATTGTATTGAAAAATTAACCAGAGTCATGTCCTCAGGGTTTGGCGACTTCTGAGTAGACAGTATTGACGGACGTAAGACTTTATCACATGCACATTGCCTTCTCACAGTGCCAATATTTTTCTGTGCAGCATTCTCTGTGATGAAACTTTTCCACCTAAGACAAGACAGAGGACACCATCCACGGTTTGGATCCAAGACGAAGGCATCTCCCCCTTCATGAAAATGCTTTCCAGGTGGATTGTTATGAAGCACCACTAAGTTACCTTTAGGCAGGAGAAGTGGTTCATCCATGGTGATACACTGTTTGATGGGGATTTGTAGAGTTGATCTGCTGGGGTGCTTCCGATGGTTCTTGTGTGAAATTCTGTTTGGGGACAAAATAATTTAATTGTCGCTTAATCATTAAAGGTGGATCTCTTGTTGCTTGTTGATTTATTCGCAATGATTGAGCGACTCTACCACATTTCATGTTTGTTTGTTCGTCGTGTCGAATTGATTGTCGCAAAGTTGCTGGACGAGGGATTTTTCATTTCAATGACAGCGGGTATAAAAATTGAGCAGTGAGCAGTATGGGGGTACATGCATCACTGTTATTTAAGTACTTCTACTCCGTTTTACATTTTTACATTTTTTTATTGATTTACGGGGCTACGTGTTAATTCATCTCAAAGTCCTCAACTTTTTTTCCATGCGTGGAGGACGTAAATAATATCGCATGAGGATTATGCTTGATAATATTATTTGCACTCTCGACAGAAGAAAACATAACACTGGAATGAAATATCAAATATCTCTTAGTAAATCGTGCGGTTATCTATAATATCTAGTGGTATGCACGGACAAAAGTCTTTCTTTTCCGGCTAAGCAGAGCAACGGCAGAAAAGCCATAAGAAGGTAACAATACTTCTTTCATACCCCTGGCGGGGCGCATTCAGCCCAGTGGTGGGCTAAGCAGAGCATTACAAGGGTTCAAGGGAACCATGGCGGATGAGGGTTCAAGGCCTAGAGGGACGCTGTGGTACTGAGGATATTGTGCGAAGTTTGCCTCTTATGAACATGCCGGGAGGCCTCTAGAGCCGAAGTGAGAGTAGCTAGCCAATATTGTCTGTTCGTTGTCGTGCCACTCCCAAGCTCAGAGAAGTCCAGGTCTAGCAAATATCGATGTTCTGGTAAGAGGAGCGCTGGATCCGTAAAGAGTAATTGACTGACTTGTTCCATGATCGTATTGTGTTCCGACTCTGTCTTCCCATCTATAAGGCAGATGTGCGTTCTTGTGTTGCGAAAAACCCACTGCTTATGGGTGATCCCCAGTACCTGATGGATAAATTCGGTGGACCAGGATTTTATGTGTTGTTTCGATCCAGCTCGCCGTAGGGACTCCTTTTGTAGCGCAAAGAGCTCACTACCAATCCGACCCTCCATGAAGTTGTCCCATCCCAGTTCGTCCATTTCGGCGGCCCATTGGGAGAGGTGTGGGAAACTAGAGGAAATACTGTTCATAGACCGTCTTCCGCGACGAAGGAGATATTCCTCGAGGCACTCAACAAGGTTCAGATCACAGTGCGATTTTTCCATCCAGTCAAGGAGGCTCTCCATTGACGTGTGAAACACCTTTCGTCGACCTGGATTGGGGCAACGCGTGATGTGAGCAGTCGATTCATTCCTTTTCCCACAACATGGGCATTTGTTGATGATCGAGGCATCGATTCTCGAAAGCTGACGATTGGTGCCACTAAAGCCGGAGACATGTTTTGTGACCCAGAGGGAGAACATTTGCGGATACGTAGTCATCGCGCGACCTACCGCATCCCACGCGATTCTCTGAAACGCCAAGCTATTCACCTTCTCACGTCTAATCAACAACTTGTTGACTGTGCGCGATCCCCAATTAGTGTATAGACTCGTGCGAATGGAGCATGTGATCTTTTTACCGTCCACCCAGATACGAACTGGTTCAGCAGGGTAGACAGGGCCGTGCGTAGACCCCGTCTGAATTCCATGTAATAGGCACTCCTTCGCTCTCCTGTCCGCCATAACATTCATCTGCTGCGGTAGTGTCAGTTGCTCAAATCGTAACTCCTCATCCAGATGGCCATAGACATGTATGTAGTGAACCTTTACCGTCAGAAGGTCTAGGTTTTGTCGTAGAAGAAGGATGAGGTCCGCTTGCGGTTGCTTTTCAGGGAGGGGTCTGTACCTGTTATTTCCATGCGACACAACTCCCATGTTGTCACAATATATGTTAGCTGACCGTGACGCGCATGCTGAAGAGCACCGTTCCAGGGCTAGAAGTATTATCGTTACCGCTACTCCACCAATGAGTTCCCCACGGTAGTTTGAAGCGACGTCCGACTCCGTCGTCTCGCAAAATGAGACTGTCGCGAGTTGTCCAGTATCTTTGCACACTAGAACCACAGCTGCCGAACAGCGCGAGTCATCCACATCCGGCATGTAGGAACCATCATGACATGCGACAAGTGAGCCTCGTTCAAATGCCTCCAATAACCATCTGCCATCGCCAGTAATATGAAGTCCATTCAAGAAACTACACCTGTTCATGAGTAGAAGTGCCTGATTGAGCGAAAAGACTGAAGATGGTAGAAGTGCTGGTACCAAACGGGATTGAGAGTGCATCGCCACTACGGTCGGAGAAATTTGTTGAACCGATGCAACATACTCGCACCCCTCAGTCGACCCTTCACCGGATGACAATTGGTACAACTGCCTTCCCCGTGTGGCGTGCCTTGTGATCACTGGTAGATAAACCAAACTACTAGATCCCACTGTCACCTGAACAATCTTTGTATTATCCCGATCCGTTAGCCAGTGAACCGCGTCGAATGGCAACCTGACGTGCTTGCCGAGGCGCGGCGACAAACGATATGTGCTTGAGGTGAGGATGGCGATAGTGTCTTCCCACAACCGTAGGTCTGCTGGAGTCGGTCTCTCGCCGGGGAATCTCATGGTGGAGTCGGTGAGGGTCCACCTGGTGTTGCCCAGTTTGGCGGGATCCACTGTTATCCCATCACACAGCGTCAACTGCGACATAAAGTAGACTTTGTAGTGCTTCCGTGCCCGGTTAAAGCTGGCCCACTGCTTTTCAGGGATAAGTTTGACCACTTCTTCCATGACCACTTTATCCCTTTGACGGACTAGCGGTATGTCAATATTACCAAGATCTAGGGTGACGTTGTATAAACAGACGTATTCCCACAGTACTTTGAACCAGCTGTGGGTCGCCAATGTCTGGAACGTTGTGTAATGACGATTTAAGAAGTTCCCGGCCAGACCAATCTCAACTTGCGCTAGTTCATAAGCACTTCTGAGGATTTTTCCCATTGGGGTCGATCTGCCCCAGTGTCTTCGGAGGTAATGCAAAGAAATGGCCAGTTTCTCGAGGGACATGTGTGGGAGTCCAAGACCCTGATATCGGGCTGGGAGCGTCTTCCATTCACGGGCTATATTCCTATTTACCCCGAGTGCTGGAAGAATGGTGTAATACCATAAATCAAAGGCACTGTCTACCTGTGTTGGGGTGTTCATCACTGCAATCAGACCATACCGGACTGATGGAAGAGCCTGTGTTTTAAGGCTGTGCCAAACTTCAGAGGGCCGTAGCGAGCTATGCAGTACCCGTCGACCCCATCGGTGGCCCTTGGTCAACATATGGTCAAGTTGTGCTGTCCCGAGCCCGCATGGACTCGACCATACGCCTAAGACTTCAGAAGCGACTTTAGGATCTTTGAGTTCAATACAAACCTCTGCTGAGTTTGGTTGGGGAATATGCAAACGATAGTGCTGTAGTTCTTTCCGAGACTTGAGAACAGCGATGCCCTTAACAAACTTGTAAGACATGAAGTACCAATAGCACTTCTCCGGTTTTAAGTTACCACCAGTAGACTGTAGCAGATGAGCCCAGTATGTCGTACCCCCTTGAACTCTTCGAAAGAAGTCCATCTCAGGTATTCCATCCATATCCATATGCAAGAGATCGGTATCGTCCACGTACAACAGTGCTGCTATTCCTAGGCAAATTCCGGACCATGCTGAAAGGAAATAGGCCCCGTGACCCTGAGTTTTGTAGACCTTGAGCATGACTGTGCTAATAGCTGTCCAGGCAGCGGGCGCGGCGCCGCTCCCTTGAACCAGACCCATATATGGATTTCTCGTTGATCCTCCATAACTGTGGTTAGCTAGACCAAATCCTGTTTTTAGGAAAAAGCGCATTGTTTGTACACAGAGCAAATAGCACGTAACAATTGTGAGAGGCACATGCATTGCCTGAAGGGCAAAGCTCCCTGCGGCATGGTTGACCGCGTCATAGCAATTTGCAGCATCCGTGCTTGAGATGGCGGTCGTATAATGGAGGATGTTGGCCTGGTCAAAGAACAGTTGTTTCGACAATGACGAGTCTAAAGCCGTTTTGCCGGAAGTGGCACCCTGTTCAACTGGTAGTACGCCAGTCACCTGCATTCGTCCAGTCATCCTTTTAGCGAAGTGTACCTTCAACCACCAATTAAAATCTGCTTCGAGGAGACATATTGCGCAAAGTTTGTCAATTCGATTATTGCCAGCTACTTTTTCAAGTAATACCGTCACCCCTTCTCGCCATCTATCAAGAGGGCGTCCGCGTTGTGCTGTGAGATTGATGCTGCAAACTTGGAGGGAGACCAGTTGCGCGTTGTCTGTGATAGCCCGGTAATGGCCAAAGTGCCTTCCACTCTTCGAGGAGGAGGTGGCCTCTTTGGACTTTGACCAAAAGTCCACGAAGTCTTCCGCAGTTGCCTCACAGTTGACGTCTCTGTATTTTTCACCTTCCAGTCTTAATCTCGCACAGGCCTTGAGTAGATCTACAGTCACATGATCCCAACCATCAGAAAAGGTGTAGTCGTTTTCAAGAATTCGCTGTGCTGCATCAGAATCACTGAGATTGCCTATTTCTTCGCGCAAGGATGATGCTGAGAGCGGTGCTCGTTTGCCCAAGGAGAATCGCTCCCCAAGATGTTGCCCACATACATCTTCTACTTCACTTCGATCGGTGACAGTGTGAGTCTGTGTGCCCCCATCCGTGGTAACGCCTACACTGAGAACTGATCTGCCGCGAGAGTCCTTGACTACTCTATTTATGTTGCGCTGGCGGTGCCGCCCAGCTTCCCTGCGGATAATAAGCAAAACTTCGGTAGACGCTTCTTCATCCCCTTGTTTCCTCGCGACATCTAAACGCCACTGGAGATGTTTTTTACGCAGAGCCGGCGCCTCAGATTTTAACTGAAATAGATGATCGAGACATGCCTGTAGACGGTGCTCGACTTCCATTTTACTCAGCAAAAGCGGATCGTGGATATTCAATCGGCGTGCTGCACGTACTAGATTGCGCGTATCGGGCACCTTGCCTTCGTGCCATCTCAACAGCCAGCGTAAAACAGATCTGCGACGTAGCCATTGCCCGATTGTAGGACTAAACTCTATTGCGCAACTTTTAAACTTGGTGCACACTTTCTCAGAGTGTCGCATTAATTGTCCCATTTCTTTGTCCCACGTGTTGTGTAAGCGGTGTAGCGTGTCAGCGGGTAGATCCTTTGTGGCTTCTTGAATTGTATCCAGTTTCTCTTCCATTTTGTGTCTAGTGACAAGTGATGATAGTTCATTGCAGTATTTGCGTCGAATGCGTGTAACCTTGCACGTCAGAGAGCGAGATTTGGGGCGTGCGATCTTCGGATATTCACCACCAAAAAGGGATGCAGCGGAAATTTCTAGGAGAAATACCCTGTGATCTCCTACCCCGTACCAGTGCGGGTAGCACATGGCATGACCTCCTTCCAAACCAGGACTCCCGAAGATGGTAGAGATTGTCCCTGTTCCCCGAGAGTGTGAGTTAGGAACTCGCTCACCCAAAGTTCGTTCCATCATACACTGCATGACAATATCGGACTGTGCTAAACGTGTCGCCAGTCTACCACTGTAGACGTCTTGGTTGGCATCAATACAAAGAATGACTTCTTCACCACTCGTCCTCCAAGCCGCAATCTGTGCACAAATATCACTGACGAATATCGTCGATGGACAATGGAAGTCCCCGCGCGCCTGGAAGTACCTTGAATGCTGTTCCCAGACGGTGTGCCCCTTCGCCGACCGTCCTGGCTTGCAAGGGAGATATCCCGCAATCACTCTGGTGCACTTCTCGTCTGAACCGACCTTTATCCAGGACCATCTTCCCAAGCCAGTACTATCAGATCCAAAATCCGTCACCACGTCACTCAGTCTGCCAATTGCCGCTACCGCTGTACCGCCCATTTGGTCCCGATTAATGGTTTCATTAACGTTGTGAGCTGCTATCCCAACCGTTGAGTTACCGGGACATAAGATCTGGGAGAACTGTTTCCTCGAAGACGCTAGCTGCCAATTACACTGACTCTCGCACCCTGCTACAATGTCCACTTGCAAGTCTCTAACCAATTGATTAAGCCTATCTACCTTCCAACCATGGGAGAAGATCCCAAGGCTGTTCCAGTTTTCAAACATCAGGCGCACCCATCCCCCACGTTTTGTCCTCGGCATATAACCAACTCCACCATCTTGGAGGAGCTGCACTAGTTGTTCCATCTCCCTCATATCCGTATCCAACCGACATGGGGGCAACACACAGTCTTGCTGGATGTAATCTTCTTTAGTAACGAAGACGTCACCCGATCTTGGAGTTCGTTGACACATCGCCTGTTCTATCCTCGAGTCAGTTGGCACGCATTTGGAATGAAACGACTTGTATCCAGTAGTGAATGCTCTATACTTTCGCCGTTGTTCCACCGTCGCCTGTGAGCTTCGCCATACGTCTTGTCTCCTTTGACTCTTTGACCTTCTACCATTTCGTCGATAAGCGTTGGAGGTACATGTAGATACATTTGATATTCGATCTGGGTCCCTTTGTGGGTAACCTATGTCGGTGTCCACCCCCACGGACACAGACTGGTTGGCCCTACTCAGACTAGTTCCGCCAACCAGAGAACTAGCTGCCAGGAATGAAACACGACAGAAGGGAATCATGTTTTGATGCTTTTCGACCGGGCACGACAGAAATGAATTCACAACTCCACTTATCAGCAGCAATCCAACAACACCTCAGGTGCATATCTTCTCACAATTTTGACTGTGTCACTAAAGTAGCATTAAGAGCGACACGACGCAAAATCCTTCACTATGAATCCTACTCTTCTCGCCGGTCTCGGAGCCGGCCTATCCCTCTTTCTCTCAGGAGGCGGCTCGGCGTTTGCAACTTCCCACGCCTCGGTGTTTGCAATTCGTCATCAAGATCTCATGGCAATGGTTCCCGTCGTTCAAGCAGGAGTTCTCGCTTTATACGGCGTTATCATCAGTTATTTGCTGGCCAAGAAAGTCAACGACAATAATGACATGGCTGTAGTTGATGGATACAAATTCTTGTGCGCCGGACTTTCTGTTGGTTTTGCGTGTCTTGCAAGCGGAATCGGCATGGGGATTTATCTTAAGAAGTTGAATGATTTGGAATATTATTTCGTTCGAAGAGGAATGACTTCTCCGGGTAGTGCATCGAAGAAGGGCTCATTTCTAACTTTTATTCTATGTTTGATATTCTTCGAGGCCATCGGATTGTATGGTCTGATCGTGGCACTATTTTTGGTAGGGTGATGTGTTCTTCCAATTTTATAGTGCCACCCTGTTGTATCACGAATAAAATGCCATTGTTATGATCTGTTATGATTCCGCTATATGTTGTCAGTTAAATCACATAAGCTAACAAGATAAGGCACCCGCCACTAAACGAACTGAGAATCTTCAATACTTTCTAATACAGACTCCATGTCGTCTTCGTTGTATTCTTCCTCGATCATCCCTCCGTCACTTTTTTCTGGTTCTTCTTCCTCCGCCCTCCCGAGACGTCCCAAATCTTCCGCGAGAGTATCCATATAGAAAGAATTAAACCTCTCCTCGCTGTCGTTACGGGAATTGCGTTGCCTATTCTTGCGCCTCACCAACATCACCGAGAATATACAAGCTACAATAACTAATACTATAGATACTCCTGTTTTTGCTTTAGCCGAATTCCTGTGACTAAGATGAGCCACATTCATTTCGGCCACGACGAGCGATGACTGGGGCATGTTCTTCAGTTGTTCGCAGTGATCTCCTTCAAATCCCGCGACGCATTTGCACCCTTCGTGACTGTTGTTCACAGGTTCGAACGAAACAGATGAATAGACATTAGCGATCAAAATGATGTGATTTCATGTTTGCTTCAGCGTGATCTCCACCAATCCGATTCAAATAACTCACGTTGTCGGTGTCTTAAACATTAAGTTTTGATACGCATTTTTATTCGAACTCAAGCATACCCCACCATTCGTGCAAAAACTTTGAATACTCGCATCCCGTGTTTTGCACGATGTGGTCACCGTGTCACGACACAGCACACCCGCCTGAGTCGATATTTCATCAGCGAATGAACAGTCGCACACCAGTTTTCCATCACTTTGCTTGCAAGGAGCACCGTTGTTACATTTATAATGAGGCGCTACACATTCTTCCACGATTTTTTCACACAAACCGCCGTGAAACCCGGGTCGACAAGCACACGCCTGATAGAATCCGAAGTTGCCTTTAATAGGATAGTCGTGATACTCTTTGAAAGTGCAGTATCCCCCGTTTTTGCAGTTGAGGCCACAGTAGGTACTCGTCGCAGAACCATCAGCGGTGATGCTGATGTCATCGATTGCATGTTTAGTGACGGTGCGATTTCTCTTGGCTTGCGATAATTCGCATATGATCGAGAAAAAGACAGCAGAACGATTGAAGAACCGAAGATTGGCCATGGTACTTCACAAGAGTGGGATTTATTGCGGCAGTTTGGGGATGATATAGCGGCTACTCGAGCATCTTAGAAGAGTTTTGTTTTGTTGTTTATCTGGACATTTCGATCTTGTCTCGATTGCGGTGAATTCATGGTTGGTACAACAAATTTTTCTGTGTATTGTTTTCTATTATATTGTTTTGCAGGTATTGGACAATACCTCCTTTTTCGTCTCGAATCTTGGTGTCAAAAAATTAAATCGTATGTGCAAAATACTTGGGTATGATATGCTACTGATTCCTAGGAAGTACTTGGAAGGGAATGCGAATTTTGAATAATAAGTATCTTTTTACTGTCCGTTCAAGACAGTCGTTCAGAAATACCACACCTCAGCAGACCTCAGCCATACCTCATCCGTCATGAGATATTTTGCTTGTTTTGGTGTCAATTCTCTACCTCTCTCTAGCTCTCTCTCTTGAAAGCAAGGAGGCATCGAAGGACACTCGCTGGACCTGCTGGAACACAACACAAGAGAACGAACACACGTTTAGAACAGCAATCACTTGTGAGCCTCATACTAGTTTGATTCTGATCCTCCAGATTCACCATGGCGACAAAGATTTCATGTAAACTACGCTGCCAAAACGGTGGCTATTGCAACTACGTGTCTTCCGACGAATCCACTTTGCTCCAAATCTTCGCCAGCGGTGGCCTCCTTGAAAAGTGCATCTGCCCTCCTGGCTACACGGGTTTGACATGTGAAACTGTCGTGGAGGAATGTTTGCTTCCGAAGTTGCAGTGTCACAATGGCGTCCCTTGCATGCTGCAGACGGGCGCAGAAACGGAAGCGCATTATGTATGCGATTGTAGTGTTGCTGATGCTCTGTCGGTCTTTGCGGGGAACATGTGTAGGAACCCTGCGACTACTTATTGTGGAGAGGGAGAGATTGTGAATAGAAGCTTCTGTACGAATGGTGGCTTATGTCTGGAAAATTTGAAGTCGTCGACTGTGAATGAATATGTCACGTGAGTGTTCTGTTCTGTGTGTTCTTTACGCCTCATCATGATCGAGTTCACTCATTAAAAATTCATTTCACTTCCTTTCCATAGCCACAAGGGTTGCAAGTGTCCCCCAGAATTTGAAGGAGAACATTGCGAGTACGTCAGAGGGATGGCACCTAAAGTAGTCAAGGAAGAACATTCAGAGAGGACAGTCGCCAACAAAACGGCTTCGGAATACTCACCTGCACTTATCGCAGAGCACACCAAAACGTCAGAGGAACTTGCAGCACCTTCAGACACCGGTTCGTTCCCGGTCCAGAATGCAGCGTCAGATGGTTTTGAGACGTCAAAAAATGTGGTCCCAGAGTTGATCGTCACTCCGTCTGAAAGTTTAGCTGCAAAGCCTCTACTGCAGTCCAACACCTTCACGACTACTCCAAAGCCACCATCCAAGAGAGTTGCTCCACCAGTAGTTCAGATCGAGAATACCACCACCGTATCAAATCATGCCTATGCAGGAAGTATTGCAGGACTTACAATATCTCTCATGGGCATAACAGTTTTTGCAGGAGCAATACTTGTACGCAACCGCAGACAGCGAAAACTTCGAAAGTCGAGGAACGCCAGTAACGTGCACACTGGACAACATTTGGCCTCGCTTGATCGCGACAATTATCACGACGAAACACCTATTCGAGTGCGAGTATTGGCCGAAGACGAAAACAATGAGTTGCAGTTGGATGAAGTATTAGGGGAAGATGACGATGTCATGTCTATTGGAGAGTGCTCGTTGGAGGAGATTGAATTGGAGGGTGACGGCTGTAGTTCTAACTATGCCGAGTATTTGAGGGGTATTAGCGATGATTTCGTGGGGTATAGTGATTCTGAAATTCAGAAGAAAGAGGATCAAGCTGGCTTTTTCCCTAACTTTCTCTAGAAGTTCAAAATGTCTCGAATAGATTCAGTTTATGTTTATGTCTAGATTAAACTAACTTGCACTACCATTTCACTTGGTTTTCTTTATCTTTGATTAGAAATCTACTGGAGAGGTCCTTCCAGGACCAAACGCACAGTCAACGCCGTCAAACCCTCCTCTGTCATACTCGTCATCAACGGTTGGAAGTGTCGCATCACACTTCGGCGTCTCCAACTTGGCAAAATGCAGTCCACCCTGTATATGTATTTTTTTATTTAGAATCATTTGCGATCGTCGACGGCGCGGCGGGTCATGTGAAGATTCGTCCAACTCTTCTAGACTCGCAAGGCATTCGTCCAATGCGTGCGCAATTTTGTAGTGTAATTTCAACATAGCCACGTGCTGGTAAGCTGCAACAGATCCACCTTGAAAATATCTTTTCATGTCATCAACAGATTGATCAGCGAAAAGCTGTAAAAAGGTACCAGGGATGAATGGTTGATGGCGACTTTCAAGTAGAGATGATAAAAGTCTATGATGGGCATACCTTAAAGTAGTCGAAAAGGCAAACCTGTGGAACAATGGTGGTTGTGCCACTGTACGTTTGCTGAGCCATCATGGTAGACGTGAATCCAACCGCCACCTCTAAGTCATTCAGCAAATTCATCTTACTCCTCATATCATTCTTGAGGTACATCTCTAGAGCGCTCAACAAGAATCCGCCACGCCACGAATCGTCCCGCATTCCACTTGACCAACGACTAGGCTGTGATACGAAACCAATAACAGTAGAACATTATGATCAATAACGATATCGATGAGCTGAGAAAAAAATGAAAACGAGACAGAAAACTTTGACGGCGAACGCGCACTCACCCTTCCTACATCTCCTTTGCTATTGTAGAAAAAGGGAACAATGTGGGGATTCGCCTGGGCAGCAAGAAAAAACTGGCAATTAAGCTGCAAGCAAAATTGATGATAGTCAGCGGGTTGTATTTGGCGCACTAAACGGATATGATGAATTGAAAACCCTTACCATTTCAGCCAGCCCATTCGTTGGAATATCACTCTCAATACTGCCATCACGATACTCCTCATCTTGCTTTGCCTGATTCCTAACAACTCCGTTTTCGTCTTTCACTTGAAGCTTCATCGGGTCAATGAAACCTGGCACAGCCGCACTCGCAAGGACTGCCGATGCGATAGTGACATTGGGGGCGGTAATGTAGTTAATCAAAACAGGGGGCGCCTTTTTGGTGGTTGCCGAGAGTGTGATGCAGAGCACTCGTCCGGTTTTCTTGTAAGCTTCTTCGAATGTTGTGTGGCCATTTGTAAAATATCGGACTCTTCGTGCCCAATCTTCTTGGTCAAACATGGTGCCATACTTCCACCATCTCCTCCATCTTTCGGCCCACGAACTCGCAAAGATGGACTATTTCATATAATTTGTTTTTCGCCATATTGTGTGAAATATTGAACAGAAGTTAAACGCCAGAGATTCATGGGAAAAGGCAATGAGAGCAACTTTACATGACGAGATCAGATGCAAAGATATGATGAAAGACCCAAACAAAACGTAGTGCTCGCTTCAACACGCTCCTCTTACTCACCATTCTAGGCGCCAAAACCTCCGGCGTCAGCTCTTTTATCAACTCCTCATCAGTCCTCGTACAAAGCATCGCTCCAATGACACTCCCAGCACTCGTCCCTGAAATGATATGGGGCAGTAATCCCGTCTCCAGCAAGGCACGCACAGCTCCAAAGTGATAATTTCCCATCATGGCACCACCTGAGAGACAAAGGGCGGTCCGGCCATAAGCTGCACGTGCTCTTTTCAGGAAAGTTTTGATTTTGGCTCGCAGGAGTACGCTACTGTGGTCGAATGTTGTGCTTTTTGGTAGTTTGACTGTGGGGGGCATAGACTCTACCATAACCGCTGCTGCCGTTGTCTGTTCATTTGTGGTACCTTCATTATCCAGAGGTCTTCCGTTCAACGACTTGCCATTCTCCGCGGCCTCCTCATCGCAAATTTTGAGAATATTGAGTGTAGCCCACTCCATCAAGGATGCATACAATTTGTTCTCCTCCTGATCTCTCTTCGACTTCAGTTCTGTCTCAATCTCCTCTGCCTCCTTTTGTGTAATTGGATGTAATACCTTTGCCACAGGCAGTGCCTCCTCCTCTCCTTGTTGCTGCTGCTGCTCCCGATGCGACACTCTCACAACTTCTGTAACCCACCGCAACGTGCTGGCCACCTCCCCCACGAACTCCTCCACCAGCACCTTAGGCTCTCCCGCATTAGTGTAACTAAACATATCCTCACTCATGATCCCTCCGACATTCTTCCTGGTGCATTGCTGCAAGACCGCCAAAGCCATTATGACGTCGCCCTTTTCTCTGGAAGATCTCAAGTCATTTAATAATTCCAACACGAATGGCCATGAATATCGATAGGCAGTGTCATCATTGACCACCTCAGTCCAGCGCGATCGACCCTGACTCTTATCCAAGGCGGTGGCGATTTCATACCACTCCTCGTAACTTTTGGCATTGGCCATGGCCATGCGCATACTCCGGTGTTTGGGGTTGGCAAATATCCATTCGAGGGTTCGTATGGCAAATCTGATGAATATGTATAGAATGAGCTCTACGAGAATGAGGGCATAAACCATGCCCAAGACGGGAAAACGCAGCGCCCTGCCGGTCCATCCGTGTATTCTTCCGGGAATGATAGAGGTGACAGCGAGCAGCAGAATGAGGCCACGACAAGTCTGCCACAGATAACTCGCCAACGTCCTGTCAGCCGTCATGACGTGCGCCAGGTTGGTCTGCAGCCAATGCGTCCAGCTTTCCGGGATGTTCTTTTGGGCCTGGTGATAATTGGCCAGCAGCGTTTCGACGATTGCCTTCTTCATCTCTTCCGCGTTGACCATGGAAGTGGAATTCAGCTTCTCCATGATGCTGACAAACGTGGCGTTGGTGAAATACTGCGACAAGATCTCGCTGCCCTCCAGAGCGACGTGGGACAAGCTCTCGGCGCCGTGGGCCGTCCACTGTCGAATGCCCTGAGGGAACAGCACGACGAGCAGCTGCTGCACTTTGGTGAGCAGGAAGCCCGACAGGTCCGACACGATGCAAATTACGAGGAGCGGGAGCGACGACAGTAGCGCCGATAGGTGACTCGTGAAGTACTCATAGATCTCTTCCGCGGCCGGCGCGGCTGCTGCTGACATGGTCTCTTCGTAGACGGGGATTCTGGGCACAGCTGGATGATAGTGGAGAGTCTGGCTGGGCTATAATGCGGTGTGCGGTCGGATTTGTATTGCAGTGTATTTGGTGGGATTTAATGAATTCTTGGTTTGAGTTAATAAATACTATTTTCCTGGCGACGAACGCGCTATTGTAGAGAGAGACACACAAATCTGACACAAATAATAATTGCGATGCCAACCCTTTTACTTTTTTAATGCCGCCGGCGCCACCGGCTGGCAACATCAAAAAGAGTTCGCGTCGCCTCTCTCACACATCTCCTACGCAGTCTCCAGATCCTTTCATCATCACGAGATTTTTTGCAGGGATCAATTTAAACGGAAGAAAAATCCTAGAAACAAAGGAAGTATTATCAAGATTTTTTCAAAATCTTAGTTGTGTTGGAAACTGAGCCGTTTTCTCCTTCTTCTCCTTCTTCTTCTTCTCCTCCTCCTTCTTCTTCTTCTTCTTCTTCTTCTTCTTCAGTGAGACAGTTTTTTTGCTTTTTGCCAAAACAGGTACTGACCATGAAGTTGATGTGAACTTACCTGTAAATAATTCATTTTTCGCTTGGACTTACACGGGTAGTTATAGTGCTTTAAGTATCTGCCTACCTTTAAAATTATATCTTTTTGTATAACGTATGACATTATTTTCTAGAATGTTTCTGTAAACTTGAAGGGGACATTAGTCACAAATTATCATTTTATGAATCATACAACAATGTTTCTGTAAACTTGAAGGGAATGTTATCGTGTCACAAAAGAGTGTCTACGTCTAACAAGAATGATTTCGCAAACTAAAAATGGGTACGATACATACTTTTAAAATGGGCGCGAGGGCGAGCGCGCGCGAAGCGCGCGAGGCGCTCGCGCCCATTTGCAACTACTATAGTACATATTAATTAAGCGTAGAAAAGTGGCATACTACTACAAGCACTTTATTTCAAAAGTACTTCTTCCTCTGTCTCTACAAATCGCATTCTGTTTCGCTAGCTACAAAAAATCTTGCAGCGGCTGCTGGTAATTTAAAATTAAGGTGGTTTAGTGCATCACCCACAAAGTCCCCCATTTTTGAAATAAGATACAACTTTAAAGGTAAGCAAACATCAAATAATTATGAATACCCATGTACATCAAACCTAAAACTAATTATTTACCAGTAATTTTTGCTTATGTAGAAGCCTGTTATATTGGTCAGTGGTAAAAAAACTGGCTCACTGAGGAAGAAGTAGGAGAAGGAGGAGAAGTACATAAAATGTGGATTGTAAGTACCCACAAATGTTAAAAGATTCCTTTTAGTTGTGCTTATACCGTGTGACAAGCTAGTGATTTTAACATGGTGAAAATTTATTGGTGTCTTGAAAGTTGCCCTGTTTACTTTGAAGTAGGTATATTGCACCCCTACCGCCCTGTCACCACCCTCCTTGCCCATCCATGCTGTCCACCCCTCCGCCATGTGCGCGAGATGTGTTGTGACTTCCGACGGCATCGGAGGTTTCTCGGCAACCATCCGGAGTCACGGGGAGCGCTACATATGTGTGTGTTACTGATGACATGGAGAAACTACCCATGACGGTTTTAGTTCTAATTTATAGGTTAGTACACTATAAAAATGCAAATGTTCCAAAAATCGGGGATTTGGTGCTTATACAGTGGTGGTACTTCTAATCAGCATTTTACGTTAGGAGAAGGAGGAGAAGGAGGAGAAGGAGGAGAAGGAGGAGAAGGAGGAGAAGGAGGAGAAGGAGGAGAAGGAGGAGAAGGAGGAGAAGGAGGAGAAGGAGGAGAAGGAGGAGAAGGAGGAGAGAAGGAGGAGGAGAAAGGAGGAGGAGAAGGAGGAGAAGGAGGAGAAGGGAGGAGAAGGAGGAGAAGGAGGAGAAGGAGGAGAAGGAGGAGAAGGAGGAGAAGGAGGAGAAGGAGGAGAAGGAGGAGAAGGAGGAGAAGGAGGGAGAAGGAGGAGAAGGAGGAGAAGGAGGAGAAGGAGGAGAAGGAGGAGAAGGAGAAGGAGGAGAAGGAGGAGAGGAGGAGAAGGAGGAGGAGGAGGAGGAGGAGGAGATGAGGAGAAGGAGGAAGCAGAGGAGCAGGAGGAGAAGGAGGAGAAGGAGGAGAAGGAGGAGAAGGAGGAGAAGGAGGAGAAGGAGGAGAAGGAGAAGGAGGAGAAGGAGGAGAAGGAGGAGAAGGAGGGAGAAGGAGGAGAAGGAGGAGAAGGAGGAGAAGGAGGAGAAGGAGGAGAAGGAGGAGAAGGAGGAGAAGGAGGAGAAGGAGGAGAAGGAGGAGAAGGAGGAGAAGGAGGAGAAGGAGGAGAAGGAGGAGAAGGAGGAGAAGGAGGAGAAGGAGGAGAAGGAGGAGAAGGAGGAGAAGGAGGAGAAGGAGGAGAAGGAGGAGAAGGAGGAGAAGGAGGAGAAGGAGGAGAAGGAGGAGAAGGAGGAGAAGGAGGAGAAGGAGGAAAAGGAGGAAAAGGAGGAAAAGGAGGAAAAGGAGGAAAAGGAGGAAAAGGAGGAAAAGGAGGAAAAGGAGGGAAAGGAGGAAAAGGAGGAAAAGGAGGAAAAGGAGGAAAAGGAGGAAAAGGAGGAAAAGGAGGAAAAGGAGGAAAAGGAGGAAAAGGAGGAAAAGGAGGAAAAGGAGGAAAAGGAGGAAAAGGAGGAAAATGGCTCTGTTTCTAATGCAACTAAGATTACTAGCAGCCGCTGTAAGTTTTTTGCAGCAAGCTAGGCAGAAGAAAGATTGTTGAAACAGAGGATGTAGTTGTAGTAGGTATAAAAATACGGAGGCTTGTCTCCGCTTGGTTAGTGTGGGTGCATTTGCCGCTCACATGGATGCACCCATTTTAGAAATAAGATACAACTTTGGAGAAGAAGGAGAAAAGTGGTTCCAATACAGCTAAGATTTGAAAAAATCTTGATACCATACCTCTATTCCTAATACACCCTACAAGATACAGTATGTAGCTATGAAGACTTTAAGAGTTGCACAGAGGGTAGGCATGCAATCTCTGTGGATTCTTGTTCAATGCATATGCTACCAAGGGTTAGTGAAGGGTTCATTCTTTGGGCACTTTTATAAATCCTGTGAGGTGAATTTTCAGCAAGACAGGCAACTTTGCCATATGGAATTTTTGGTGAGCCAAACTGACAACATGTGACGACTTGGGCATTTTTGACACATGTGACTACCTTTCAACATTTGGACAACCCTGACAGCCTGTGGTGATGACATTTTGATGACCCTGATGACCCTGATGACCAACAGTGAAAACACCTCACCAACCCTGACTTCTAGTCACGAAGACACTTTGATGACCCCTGTTAGATGTATGATGCCACTGGTAACAGCTGTGACTCCGTGACAACCTTGTGCAAATAATTGATTAAGACCAAGTAAGATAAAGATGGCAAGTTGATGACAAGTAGTACTAACAACCCTAAGTGATGACTTGGTGAAGCTTGTGTGATGAATGATGTGACTACTATTGACAACACAGCACAACCTGTTATGTGAGGACCAAAATACACCCCCGATGACCCTGACGCCAATGGTTGACTACCTTGGACAATCAATGTGAAAACCTGGTGATGACCCTCAAAATTTTCTTGACAACATCTGATGACTCCGTCTAGTGATATTTATTGCCAAAGTTGAGAATGCTTGTCTTGCACAAGAGGAACCATCAGTATAAAGACAGAATGTCTGCAACTGCATCAACAATAAACCAAAACAAGCATTGCCCTGAAGTTTTAGACAATGCAGTGATTGCACACCATCTCCAGTCATTGCTATTTCAATTCCTTCTCTCACAACTTCCTCCTTAAGGCCAAATACCTCCACACAACATCTGAAAGAGTGTTCTATTTTTGACCAAACTACATCTCCAAAGCTTGAATATGGAAAGTGAAGTACTTCAAGAATGAGAGATATGTATTCATTGACAATATTCTGTAATGGGATGAGGTTGTGGCACTTGGGCAGCATACTCTTGCCTTGTTCATAGGATCCCCTATTGATGCATAATGCTTAATGTAACAATCTTTTAGTAAACTGCAAGACAGGCAAATTCACAATTTCTTGCAATTGATCAATAGTTGGGTGGTGTTTTGTGTTTTGCCAATAGTAGGCACTATTATGTCAACAGCTAAAGTCAATAGGACATCCTTCTTTCAACTTTTTGGTCGTCGCATGTCGATACTATCAACTTTTGTTTTTATACTTGTGAACATGTAGACCAACTATCAACCAACTGTTGTGTTTTCATCACTCATGGATAGATGGTTGATATTGATAGGTGGTACATAGTAGCGACTACTAGCTGTCCAATATGGTTGATAGTCTGTCAATATCAGCAGTTATAGTATTGACTCACCCAGTTGACATGTCAACAAAACAGAGTCAATAGACCCTCCTTCTATTGACTGTTTCGTTGACAGGAGTTGATACTTTGTACTGTGTAGTCAATACTCGACATGTTTTCTTTCCCATCAATAATAGTTGATAGGGTTGATACTACTTAGTCAATAGTTGACCAATTTTTGGCAAAGTTGCTTGTTTTGCTGACCTGAAGACCGCGAAAGCATAACTGATGTGAAATTGGAAATGATCATATACCGCACGATTTTGACATTGATATGGTAAGAGATTGTTGGTGAACAACATCTCACCAATGCTGTCCCCAGTTGCCTCCTTGGTGTACCTGTGCAGTTGACTTGGTGAATTGTGTTTGATTGAGTCCAAGATTAGCATGTGTAGCTCTCATGAAATGGAGCGGATAAGATTTGTAACTGTTATAATGATTTCCATTTCATCAATGTTGAGTATACTAGAAATAAACCTTGACTTGAAATAATGAATCAGGCAATCCAGTGGTTGCTCTTCACTGAATTAATTGTGTTGAGAGTCATGAAGCATAGTGTGACACTATTTTTTTTATTGACATCAACACTCGAAGACAATACATTTTTAGCAATGATTTTTTGGCAGATCTTGTTGGAGAGGCAGGCTTGGAAATAAAAGTGGATGAGGGGACACATACACATTCTTGAGAGGGTCTTTCCATTAAGATCAATTGCCTTAACTTTTGTGCTAAAACATGTGAGAGATGCCTTGACCTTGACAGATCTGCAAAAGTTCACATTCAGAGCACAACATGATGTTACGGTTTGAGATATTTTTGGTCAGTTTTGGTCAGTTTCCCCAAAATGGTCAGTGAATTTACCAGACTATAAGTTATTAATTGACTCCAAAGTACTATCCTTTTCAGTAAAAAATCATTTTTACTATAATTATTTCTCAATTGACATAAAACATACATCTTGGGGGTCAAGAAATCCACTGCAGGGTCATTCTGCGTCATGGAAAACCCCTAGAAGACATCTGATTCGCGCAGTTATGTACATAACAATGTCACAAACATACCACGAAGTGCGTGAGCAAAGAAATACCAATGTTATTTACATATAATATCGGAAGAAAAAATGAACATGACACATCTCTGAAACAGTCTTACCTGAGGGGGGCATCTTGCCTGGCCAACTTACCCTTGAAAATGAGATCTGAAATCCACGATATATACATAATGACGTCACAAATATACCATGTGGTGTGGGATGAAAAAGGTTTGCCAATGTTATGTACAACAACACTGCCAAAAGCAATCTTTTTTCCTAACTAGTCTCACCTGTTGTTCTGCAAGGTTCTCATGATTTGTTTTGTTTTGTGTTGTTTTGTTTGAATAACTTTTTTTCACAAAGCTATTACACACTTTGCATTGTTTTTGATTGGACAACAAAGTCGATTCTTTTTGATTGTAGTTATCTTCTGAACGTTGTGATGTCTTGCTATTTGATCACAGAAATCCATCGTCCAGTTGTACGTCTGGATAATGTGCTGGCGCAGAAGATTTTAGGTGGTTCTTGTGGACGAAGGTGTGAAGTGAAGTGCAGGGAGTCATTCGAGTTCAAAATCACCGACTTGGTTCATGATTTTTCATAGAACCGCTGGTGGTGCGATGGACCCGAGTAGGGTATCCTTGTTCGGTGCTATCCAGCAAAAAAATTCGATCGTGAAAACTCTGGTTGGTTGTTGAGTTACGGACGAAAAACGGATTTGGCGGCCATGGTGGAGCGGTTTTGGAGATTATGGATCTCTTCTGGCGGACGAAATTTTTTGGGAGCTTCAGTTGAAAAATGGGTCGTGTCACTTCCTTGGCCTCCATAAGACCTCTATGTAAACCAATATGTGACTGCCTACTGACGATAGTGACGAACAAAGTGACGACAAAGATGAATAACAACCTTAAGTGAAAACAAAGCGAAGACAAACTGATGACCCAAGTGATGACTATGAATGGAGCAGACATGTTACTCACCCAAATGACACGTGACTGGGTGAGATTAATAATATGTCTCGTGATACATTATCTACGTATGTAAACCAAATGACGATAGTGACAATAGTGACGATAGTGATGAACATAGTGACGACAAAGACGAATAACGACCTTTAGCAAAAACATAGTGAAGACAAACTGACGACACAAGTGACGACTGTTAAGTCCTTTTGACGACCCAAGTGACGACACTGACGACACTGACGACACAATGACGGCCCAAGTGATGACACCTGACGACATTTTAACAACCTGTAGTGAAGGCATGAAATGACCGAAAATTTCAAGTGACATCAACTGACGACATCGGACGACATTGGACGACTCACTTGGTGACTCTTTATTGCTAAAGTCCAAAGTTGCCTGTCTTGCAGTTGTGTGATGACTTGCCATGGCATCTGAGTTTTTTGCAACAATCTTGAGTCACTGGGAGAGAGACATATGGGTGTGTTATTGATGTCCGGGGGAAGTACTCTTGGTGTTTTAGTTCCATTTGAGAGGATTAAATACCCATGAAGTACACATGTACATGGAATTAGCCCGTTGGGATTTATAATCTGCTGGTGCTTATATTCCAGGTTTTATGGTAAGTATGATTTTTCAAATCATGATGCAAGCTCATGTTGTGTCATGACTTGTTTTACTTGTGATGGGCTTTGCTCTCATGGTTTTACTCATCTTTCAATTGGTATTGCAGATTTAAATGCAACATGTGATAGCAAAACAATATGCAATTTCACAAAAGCTAGTTACTGGTATGAATGCCCATGTCTGCCCCATATCTGTCAAGGGTACCTAGCTTTTGATGCAGCCTATTTGTAAGGATATAACATCCCTCAGTTAGCATTCATGTTTGGAGTATCTTGAAGTAAACAAACAGATGACAGAGAGGTGTTACTGACAGACCATGACAATTTGTGTAGAAGGAGTTATGAGAACTCCTCACCCTTCTAGAACATTAGAAGAATAATCAACAGCAATCATATGTTTAAAGACAACATTCTTTTTGCCAATTATATTGTTAATTGTCCCCCCTACATTAAGTCTGGAAGGCAGCACAGACAAATGTATTCTGAATGCAGGGATAGATCTAACATACAATGTTATGGTAATCAGAATTTTTACCTAGTGTACATGCTAGAATAATACAGTGTAATCCTGGTTTCTAACTGTTGTAAATGTTATAAATGAATTATTCATCCTTGCTTTCATGGTGATACATCATACTTCATTTTCCTATTGGTTTACAAATACATACTCATTCATAGACATATTCATTCATTATTGACCATTAGTTATGACTATTCATAGATACTGAATAATTTATTTAAGTTAGCGAAGTTGTCATCTGCTTTTTGAAGTAGTACAAGTAAAGAACTTATTTATCAATGAGCCACAATTACACAAGATAGGATAACCCTAAGATATTTTCAGCAAGTCCAATCCAGTCTGTTTTGTACCGCACACACATATAAAATCTGAAGATGTGTTTACTTTCAGACATTGCAAAGATGTACTTTTCTGTGGAAGAAATAATAAATTAATATTTGCAAAATGTCAGTTCAGATATGAAAAATTTCACAATCAGATTTGTTCCCATCTGCAATATCAGTAATTAGAATCTTTTACTGGTTACTAATTTGAAATCTCACAACCAGTACAAAAAAGGCCCTTATCTAGGCATGACCTAGGTGGAATACTTCAATGTGAACTCAACTCCATGACTTAGGTGCTAATATTACTGCTTCTGCTTTCACTACTACAAATGACAATTCATTAGACTGATTTATATGAAAACTAATCTTTGAAATCAAGACATAACATTAACAAATAAACAATATACACTTAGGGAGAAACCAAAGGATATTGGACCCCTTTACTTGTTTCTGACTGGAATTACTCACATCCAGAACAAAAAATGTCCCTTATCTAGGCATGACCTAGGCAACATCATATAAATGTGACCACTATGCCTTGACCACATTGCAAATGTCAATGCTTACACTTGCATCATTAATCAGTAATCTGAGAGATATTTTTCTGATGGGACATATGACTTAAAACTGACAATTTATGGTAGATATTTGTCTGATGGCACATAAGCCTGACAATTACTTATGCTATTTGATATTGAAGCCGATTCTTTAGCATTGAGAAATGATGTACATAAATCAATAACATACACTTAAGGTGGAAAACATTGGATAATTGCTGAATTCAAATTAGATTTATTTCACTAATTAAATGATGCTGACAGTGTATACTTGGTTTGTGACCTTGAAAGCAGGTCAATGATATTAAACAATCGACTTTTTTGATAATCAATATCAGTGTGTCATTTCAAGGCTATTATGTACTCTTTGATAATCATCATAGGAGTCTGATTGTGCCAGCGGGCTGGGGAGAGGTGGCACACCATGTGGGAGCAACATATTTAGTGGAGAATTAATAGGTGGGAATGTGTTTTAGAGGAGGATTGATAAAAGCAGCAAAGACTCACTTTAACCCCTTCCTTGCTGTCTTTGCAGCTAGGGAAGAGGGGTCTCAGTGGTTTATTTTTTTTTGATGGACAATTTTTAATTGGAATTTCGACATGGTAAATATGAGATGAACATGGGAGGAATAAAATATTAGAACAGCGATAGCTCACAATCAACTATTGTTTGGTTGTTGCTGTGGAGGAGGGGTGTCATGTCCATGGAATGGATGAGATTTTCAGTTTAAGTGCAAAAGTAGACCTGGTGAGAAATGAGATGGAGATGGAGATAGGAGGAATAAAAAGAAAACAACAAAAGCACACCATCTCCAACTTCCTTGTCTAGTTCATTGCAATGGAGGATGACAGCCATCTTTTCATGTGTTTGTAGCAGGGGTTGTCTAGTGTCCGTCCATTTCAGTTGAGTTACTACGTTACTATGTCTCATGATATTATCTACTAATGATAGCTAATGACGACAGTGACAAACAAAGTGATGACAAAGACGAATGGCGACCTTAAGTGAAAACAAAGTGAAGACAAACTGACGACACAAGTGACGACTGTGAAGTCCTTTTGACGACCCAAGTGATGACACTGACAACACACTGATGGCCCAAGTGACGACACCTGACGACATTTTAACGACCTGTAGTGAAGGCATGAAATGACCCGATATTTTTAAGTGATGTCAACTGACGACATCGGACGACATTGGACGACTCAGTTGGCGACTCTTTATCGCCAAAGTCCAAAGTTGCCTGTCTTGCCTGGTGAACTGATGCTTTCCTTCATGATTACAAACAACAAGTGAACTACAGTCCAATGCAATGAGACAAACCATGGTTCAAAATGAAGACAACATAATGAGATGTGATGAGCAGGTCTGCTGGATGACACAAGAGAGAGTGGTATATTTCAGTGGAAGAGGGATCTAGATGGCATTTTCAGTGGTGCCGATTGGCTGTGACGTTTGTTTATGAAAATACCTCCACGTGGAAGCAACATTGGAATTTTAGCAACTGCGGACATTCAAAAATGATGATCGTGTCTGCGCCACAAAGAACGGTGCCTAAAATTATGGAAAACGTATACTCCGACGGTAACCAAAAAGAAAGCAACCCAGAATTTGATATCCCAACAATTTGAAAGTATGTCAATTTGGCAGACTTTGATTTCTCACTATATCGCTTTTTTTAAAGCCTGCCGAATTGGCAGACTTTGGATTCACACTGAATGCTATACATGTGAGTTTAACATTAGTGATGGAACATTTGCGAAATCGTCAGTCTGTCTTCATTGATAAAATCATCACCATTCCTGGAATCAATTCACGGGGCCATACAAAATCTATTTTTGGTATTAGTTTTGGATGGCACAGAGCGTCAAGCTCTTTTTCAAGATAATTTTGATGCCCAAGGGATTGTCATGAAAATTTCACATAGGAATCGTCCAAGAAGTCTGCCAGGGGTGGCAGACTTTCAAACCATAGTAGAAATGTACCAGAGCTAAGTGAAAGTCTGCCAAATTGGCAGACTTTCAAAAATCATTGGAATATAGCGCCGTGGCTGCAACCCGTTCTTATTTACCTACCTCAGAAAAAATAAAGGTCTACCTCGATTGAGACATGTCCCCATCATATTGGCACTCCAGGTCGATTTTTACGATGAGTGCCAGTCTGGCGACGCCAGCGTACCAGCAAGACAGGCAAAGTTTGCCACGTGGAAGATTTTTGAGCAATAAAGGGACGACAACTGACGACAACCGATGGCTTTTACATTATCTCAACAATGTGACTACCGAAGTGACGACATAAGAAGGCCCCATGTGACGACCCTAACGACATTGTGATGACCGAAGTGACGACAACTGAAGACAAAATGACGACCCAAGGGAAGGCACTGAAGACAAAATGACAACCCAAGTGAAGGTACTGAAGACAAAATGAGGACCCGTCATGACGACACTGACGACCTTCTTGACGACACTGGGAGTGTCCGTCCATTTCTGTTGAGTTACTACTATATCTCATGATATATTATCTACTACTACTATGTCTCATGATTTATGAACATATGAAAAAATAATACCACTGTGTGGACTACCGAGATTTACCTCTTAAGTCTCAAAATTACATGTTTCTCAAGTCTGTTGAATATTTGGCATTTAAAGGTCTTACAATCTTGCAAAATGCTAGAACTCAAAAAAATTGCTAAGACATAGTCACCTAAAACATATCTCTGATTTCTAACGCATCAATGAGTTTTACTTTGTTTTCAAAGAACTAACTGTGCCATGGATGTACCATACAATTGTACAATAACAAACAAATGACTCCTGTCTCTGATTTAAAGCATAAGGTTGATTGTTGTGTGGGTGGGTTGATGTTGTTTATGCACCAGTTGCTTTTATGTGCATTGACAATTGAGATCCAAACATTTACTGCAACGAAAGATGGAAAACTTCTTGAAGCAAGCAGAAGTTTACAAGCTTTGGGGCTAAAGAGAGATATTCTTTTACCCCGTGTCCTGATGATAATTTAAAACTAGATAGTCAAAAATGTTGAGATACAGACGACCCCAGCTGACACGAAAAAATCAAAGCTTACTCACAACCTTCTGTTCCATAGCAGCCTTAAGACTCCAGCATACCATCCAATTCAAAGGTTAATTGTTATGTTGCATTCATTGCACTGCATTGCAACGAAAACTTTGAACTGCAAGTACATTGTTGTTAGATGCTCATGATTGAAGGTATAACAATAAATATTTTTCAGTTTACAACTGACCATAAAGAGCTCTCGAGATGCACCCCCTCTCTCTCACCTGCCTTCCTCTTGTTTGCTATATTTGCAAAGACTTGCATCGATTTTAGAAAACTGTGAGGAGTATGTTTGGGTATTTATTGGGGAGGACGTGGTGGCTCCAGTGTCGTGTGCCCGATCATGCTGTGTGATGGGTGCTTTTCAGAGCAGTGGCAATAAAAGTCACTGTAACCGTTGCAAGATCAAAAAGCGAAAGCGAAGTTTCAATTGAATTAATTGAAAATATCATGTTGATAACAAAACAAAGAGCACTTACAAAACGTGCTGCTAGCCACATCTGGTGTTATTCTGTCGCGTGTTGAATCGTGATACGCTGTTTGAAAAATTGCAATGCCACAGGAGTTAGTACCATGGCCAATAAAAGGATTGCTGTGGGATAAAAATGATTTCAAACGGAGGTGGCTGCAAGAGAGGGGACGACCGATGGAGACGCTTCGGACATTATTGTTGTCTTTTGTTTGTCTTTTGTGATGTGTGAGGGCAAGAGCTGAGCAAGAGTGATGATGTGTGAGCGTGACATAAGCGGTATCTTTTTTGAGTCGTGACAGTGGTATTATAGGCCCAACTGTGTAATTTTGTTAGCAAAAAAATGGTAGTAAAATCCACTATTGTGACCACCGAAGTGGGATTTTAATTATCCCGATACTATGGTATTCAGGCATAGTATAGTAAATCCCCCATGGGACTTTAGTACGGTCCATCGAAAATACCATAATGGTGGTATTTTAACATAAATATCTACGTATGTAAACCAAATGACGATAGTGATGATAGTGGCGAACAAAGTGGCGACAAAGACGAATGACGACCTTAAGCAAAAACATAGTGAAGACAAACTGACGACACAAGTGACGACTGTGAAGTCCTTTTGACGACCCAAGTGATGACACTGATGACACAATGACGGCCCAAGTGATGACACTTGACAACATTTTAACGACCCATAGTGAAGGCATGAAATGACCCGATATTTTAAATGACGTCAACTGACAACATCGCACGACATTTGATGACTCAGTTGGCGACTCTTTATCGCCAAAGTCCAAAGTTGCCTGTCTTGCAGCAAGGACAATAAATCGAGAAAAGATACCATTCAATTGAGATACAAGATTGATGTACTCATAAACGTATATTATTCAATCATAAGGCATTATTCTTCTCGGATAGAATCCGAAATGGAAGGCTCCTTGTAAGAATGAACTCCTGCAAAATCCAACCAGGCTACCGTACAATATTGTACCGTACAATCTCGTAGAATACAATACCGCATCCAATACAACAAGGGCGAGCGGATATTAGTTATCTTTTTGGAATAAATGCGCATAAACCCCTTCGTGAACAACACCTCTTCACTAAGATCTTTGTTGTCACTTATTAGAATACACGTTGCGAATCATGATGAAATTCCCGACCATTGCTTCCCTCCTTCTCCTCCAACAGGCTTCAGGCCAGTCAACATCATGTCCGTCCGATTTAACGCAATCACTCTCCATTACAGACAGCCTCACTCTTTACTACGATGTAGTCGGTGACATATTTTGTGCTCGCATGGAGAGTCAATCGGACGGTTATTTGGGATTCGGAATCTCTCCTACGGGCGGTATGTACCCCGCAGACGCTGTCATTGGGCTTCCTGACGATGGCACTGTGCTCCTTTACGATATGACGGCCGAGTCCACGTCTGGAGTGGTAGCCATGCCCGATAACATGCAAACGTTGACAGACACTAGTATTGTGCAAGGGGGTGGAGTGACGACCATGACCTTTGCAAGGAAACTCGATGAGGGGTCATACCCTCTTGTCGTCGGAGACAATCCCTGTATTTACGCCCAATCGACTTCCAATGCATTTGGATATCACGGAAGTGGTCGCGGTGCATTTCAGCTCACTCTTGAATCAACCTCCGATTCCAATGCTACTGCAACCACTACTGCTGCTCCCTCAGGTGGTGCAACTTTGTCTGGCACCACACCTGCATCGGCAGAATCCATCACACCAGCACCTACCGTTGCTACTCAGGTTTCAGAGCCTGCGAGCGATCCTTCTAGTGGCTATGGTGCACGAAATATCGGCACCTTCGTTGCCAGTGCTGGAGTGGTGGCTGCTTGGTTCGGAATGTAAGAGTAGCAATTGATGCAAAAGGCCCCCTTTGACTGTATGAAACGTGGTTGTGAATGTGTAAGTTACGTTGGTGACCTATTGGAATCTTTGATGGATTAATCGATCAAACTCTCCTGGATAGAAATAAGATTATTGTAATTGCATGAAAAAGTGCTCGTAATTTTCCTAGGTTATTCCACTATTCGCACAATGTGCATTGAAATAAACCTGATCCTTAATAGTTGTGTGGACTGCCTGGTTCAGCATACGTACCAAGGAGACATATGCTCGATGGGATATCACTCTCTGGTGAGAGTGTCCGCTTCAACATTTCTCACACGGCACATACGCTGCGGAACAGGAACTGCGCTTAGCTAGCCAGCCTCTGACGCCATCTCTCACAGCAATCTTCCCAGTACTCTCGTAATTTACGTGGTTTTCTTCCAATTCTTCCAACAAGTATCTATAATTTATCATGATTCCACAGCTGTTCCGTAAACCTTTGGAAGTCGCATCACCCAAGTAATTAAGACGGTACATTTCAGCCCCGTTCCGAATGTGAAATTTTGCCACAGGACAGAGAGGGCGTCCATGATGAGTTTCAACTGTCAGATAATACGCCGCAAGCTTCATAAGCAAGGGTTTGAATTCATTTGAGGGCTCTCCCAAACAAACAAGAGAGGGAGCGTCAGTTGAGGACAAAAGACATTCTAGGTTTCGGAGATCCTGTTGACTCAACAGATCAGCATTCAAAAATTTATCTGAAGCCAGAAGGGCAATGTTGTTTTCATCGCATGAAGAATGGGCACTCTCCCTTCGATCTGCGGCATCTCGGTGTCTCATCATTTTATCTTCTAGCCATCGTCTAAAGTTGGGGATGGGAGATAAAGTACAGTATGTGCCCAACGTTGGAAATTCATGTTTCAATACTCCGACGACAGATTTGATAAGATGGTTTCCGAGGTCAACTCCAGACAACCCAGACACTGCATTTGTTATGGAATAAAACGCAGCGCAAGTGGCTTCTGACTCGAGATCTGTGCCATCGACGATTCGCTGGGTTCCTGTCTCTATATCCCTCATACTCTCCGGTATGCTTCGCAATAAAGCCACATGTACAAATACTAATGGTGAATCTCTTAAAGCGGGGTGGAAGAAGGCAAAGCACCGCCTCCCTGGAGAAAAATAAGACGGAATCAAAGATTACGTAAGGGAAGGCAGGTACTTATCCGAAGGATGCGCTCAGGCAAAAGTTGATATTTATATAGTATCTCACCCGGTCCTAATCGTGTCCGCAAATCTTTCAGGCTTTGAAGAGGATGCACAGCTTCCTTGAAAGCAATTTGTTCAATTATTGATGCAGGTGTTCTGTCGTATGTTATTTGTTGTAGGTTGAGTACTCCCGGTCGGAAAAGTGACGAAAGAATCGATTGGATATCGCGTTCAATCACACGCAGCTTGGTTAGTTTTTCATGCATAGGATGGTGGTTTCCCTTCTCATATTCTTGCTTGTTCCTCTGCGATGAGAGCCGTAGCCAGTGAATTAACTCACGTAGATCTTGCCTCAGTTTTACTAAAAACGCAACCCCCAAATCCTGGTGCGCAGATGCAAGAATGTAGTTGAAGATTCGTTCGTACCTTGGGGTGCACAGTTCGCGAAGGCGACGGATTGAAGCGTTTGATAAGGCAAGTTGGTCTGAAGCCTGACCATCTTGTCGATGGGAAAGTACTGTTGCCATCGTAGATATCAGTACATTCTCATCTATTCCCGAACCTTCCTTGAATAATAAATCGAAAAATAAACGCTTCTCGGATGCTTGAACGCTTTCGTTGGACCAAGTCGACACAGACATATCAGGAAGGGATATATATTCTTTGCAAAATTCTGATGTGACATTTGCAGTCGATGTTCTTCGTAACGAGGCTGAAAGTGTCTGGATATCATTTCGTGTCCTTGTGTCACCGTCGACTTCGTTATTCGGAGCCGAACGTGGTGTTCTATCCGCCAAATCTAGCCGGTTGCCAATCTCGCGGAATAAACTGCCGAGCTTGCTATCCTCAAAAAATTCAAGGGTAGCAACAGAGCGTATACAGCCTAGACCAACCCGTGCGGGTGAGACTGGTCTCCCCGATGTCAATGAATTGCATCCATCGTGTGAAAGCCTGTTCGTTTCAACGAGACAATGATTTTGGCGCAGGCGCAAGGCACGGAGGGTGAACACCCGTGAAGAATTCTGCAATAAGCCGAAATTTGTTGAGGGTCGCATTTTTTTGTGTAAGGAAGATTTTTTCTGGAGGAACGGGATCAAGGAAAGCTATCGGAGGAAGCACGAATAATATTGTACCATACAATAATATTGTATTGTATTGTACCATTGTATTTTAGATCTGGCGAAGGCAGGTGGGTTACGACGGGGACTGATTTGACGAGACTTCGGACAAGACCCATTTTCCCGCCAAAATTATAACAATGGGGACTCCACAAGTCTTGCAGGTGTGTTTTGAGACACGTGTATGCTTCTACACCACCCTCCATAACCCAGTACTTAGAAATTCTGCCAATACGGCAGAATTTGATTTTGTGCTATATCGTACAAATCGAAATTCTGCCGGCCGGCAGAATTTGAGTTTGTATTAATTCCTATGGTAATTCAGACTAACCCTAGTAATGAAACTTTATCAACGGTCACATCAGATTTTTATTTAAAAATAGTCCGAAACGTTGTGCATTCGTGAGTAACGGATAACCGTTGGTCGTTTGCAGACTGGAATCAAAATCACGTGGCTCAAACGAAGCTGTTGTTGGCATTGCTTTTTAATTGCACAAAGCCTCGAACTCCTTTTCACGATATTGTCGCTACAACCTCTGGGCCCAAGGGATTTTTTCTAAATTTGAACATAGGAATCGTCAAAGAATTCTGCCGGGTGGCAGAATTTCAAAAGCCCCGTAGAAATATACCACGGCCACGTGAAATTCTGCCGTATCAGCAGAATTTCAAAAGTACTGGGATATGGTTTTCACCACGATGAAGTACGCCTATCATAGATAGGGGACGGTTTCATCGGGGTGAAACCCTCCCGTTTTTGGACACCCACCTTTATGTACCCTTTGTTAATTGCTAGTAAATGTACAAAAATATATAGGTAATTTTGAGACAAAAGCTGGGAAAGAATCCGAGCCTCCGTCAAAAATTTATCTGGCACGACCAGTAACAAATAAAGCCATCCACCATGGTGAAATGGAAATCGGCTATTGCTCGGCCGGATATCCAAAGTATTGCCCTCCGATGCATTCCGATCAGGGGGGTATGTTGGGGTACACCATTGCACCGGTGCAAGGGCATCAACACAACAGCCCCAACTCACCGTGATGTTGCTGTAAATTGCAACGAACACCACACATTTTGCAATGTTTTCACGGTCACTGCATGATGGTGGTGGCGAAAGGAGCCACCGCAGCCCCACCTTCTCACCGAACTACCAATTGGATTGTCTCATGCGCAACAGTTCGTCTCCTGGGACAGCATCTCCCCATCTTGCTGCCCACGAAGACAACCATGCTGCTGATGCCACCATTCACCATGACGATTCGGATGAGGATGGTTTGCTCATGCAACCTCCCAATTTAGGGCCACACAACATGGAAAACATCATGAAGCGCCGTCGACTCTCACTCACCCATCCTTTTGAGGTTGGTATCACAATGCCAACCACCACTTTGCCTTCTTCTGAGCAACGCAGACATCATGAATCTCCTTCTTCTGCTTCTGATGGTTTTCTTACCCAACTCCAGAACAAGCAGCCCTCCCAAATACCAACTTATTCATATTGTCTCATGAACATACACCCCAGTTTCTCCGAAAACTTCAGATACCTCAACCCAACATCGACATCATCACCGCGTGTACGAGGAGCATTCATCCAACAATTCATATGCGTGACTTCCAGGTTGAAGCCATCAATCACCTCGCATTTGAAGATGACTCCGAGCTCATCCTAATTTGGCGTACCACCGATGGAAAGTCCTTGGTACCTCATGTTACGTCGGCTCTCTGACGTGGCATATCCATCATCCTTGTTCCGCTTCATGGCCTTGGAAGCGACCAAGTAGAACATAACATCTCCGAGGACAACAACATTGAGGCTTACTACGTTGATGAACATCGAAAAGAGAACGCTACAGCACTATGCAAACGACTCCTCCATTTCACTATGGAAGAGTCACAACACACCTCCATAATGTTGTTTGTTTTGCCACAGTCCCTCCTCACAAAGTCTTTCTTCTACCCTGTCTACCAAGCATTGGCAAAATGCCAACTGATTACATTGTTGGCAATCAACAAGGCCCATGCAGTCGAACAGTCCGGTAGAAGCTTTAGACTGGAGTTCATCAAGGCCATGAACAACCTCTCGGATCTACAATCGCTGTCACCCACACCAATATCACGACTCGCCATGTCCGCTACTTTCCATGATGACGACAGAGCTCGTCTGCAATCCCTCTTTCAAAGGTACAACGTGCACATCATGCAAGGCCCACTGGAGCGTCGGGCTACGCAATTCCTGTGTGTAGTATCAGGAGATCCGGTGAAGACAATGATGAAGTCTGCGGAGACTGACTTGAAATGTTTTCCCAACAATCAACAGTTGTGGTATGGCAATTCACGGAGCAATTGCGAGGGAGCACTACTCGACAAGGGCAATCAATTGATAGAGAAGCATGTTTCTCGCACTGGTGGCCGCGCTGTATGTCATTCATTTACCGGTGGCAATGGATTGAAGATGAAGACTCCAATAATGGAAGCGTTCACATCTTTTTCAACTCTGCCGGGTGACGCATCAATCAATCCGGATGGTTCTGTGACGCTGCCATGGATCCTTATTTTGACAGCTACATCTGCCACAAATTGTGAGATTAACAGCAATGACCTACGCAATGTGAAGCACAAGGGCTTCCCATACAACCTATATGATGTTGTTCAGGAAATGGGCTATGTTAACAGGACGCAGTCGATGAGTGATTGCTAGTATGAACTGCATGTCTCATTTGATTGTTTTGTGTCCAGTTACATTTGAATCATGGCAAACGTTGATGCCGCTGAGAGAGCTATTGCTTACACCAGGCTATTAGAGGTCATTCAATTCCTCATGACATCGGTAATGTGTTACCATTCGTATGTGGAGACATATTTTGAATGGACACTTGGATTCAAGCAACCATGTCTTTCAATGTGTTCCTATTGCAATGGTGATTGCAATAAGTCAACTGGATTGTTATACCGTTCTCAATTAACGTCACTACTCTCCCAACTCTTCCAAACAGAGCAACAAGTCACTGCCCCCGAACTCAAAAAAGCAGTCAAAGAACGAAAAGCACTCATTTTGCATCCTGATTCAGCACCTAAGGCATCTATGAAGCCAATCCATGCACTCCTTCTACAATTGGTAGCAACACACATTATTCAACCAAATATTTCTGAATCATTACTTGGCTCTAACGGAATAAAAGGTGATGACGTGGGGTTTTGTTCTATCATATTCGATGAGCAGGCATGGAGTACATTTGCCCACCTCTGTACAAGATGAACCATGGAGATTCTACAACAGTTGACTTGTTAGCTGTTAAGATGTACTTAATTTGTTAGAAAGGTGAGTCATTCGTTGAACATTTCGCCCTTTTATTGGACATGATCTCATCATATTGTTCTCTCCACGAAATGCTACTCTTCACATAGGATCCATTTATCGACTTCTCTGTTTTTTTTTCAGAATCACTTGCATCCTCTTTTCCATTTTGTTTTCAAAATGTCTATTTGCCATTTTTATAACTTCAATTTTTTCCTGTCATTGGCAATCTCTTTCTCAAATTTCTCCTTTATGTCGTGAAGGGCATCATCGCCATCTTCTTCTAAAACATCTTCGAATATGTGCGAGTTCATTGGCTTCTTGGAAATATTTCCCAACTTCTTCAACACATTTGCAGAGTCTTCTCCTTCAATATCTGACAATACTTCCTCTTCACAGCCAGTGGCATAGCCGGTGTCACGAATACTATCGACACAGCTAGATACGACAGAACACACATCATCTACATCGCCCTGAACTGATCCCTCTTCATGAGACTCTATCATCCTAATGTCTTCAGTCTGACACAAAATTTCGAATAACGCTTGATGGCCCATTGGAACACACACATCCTCTTTGCGTATGTCCTGTGAGGGGCGCACAACACTACAACGTTTAACCTCGTTCCAGAATAGGTTAGGATGGAAAATCCGTTCCTGCACTTGTGTGGAGAATATATTTGCTCTCTTGAGTAGAGAAACGAGTTTTGTAATGTTTTTTTGCTGACTACTCACTTTTCGACTTACTTTTCGTGACCTCGGACCACCATAGGTTTCGTATCCACACTTCATCAGGGCAAGTATGAATTGTGAGTGATAAATGTTATTTCCGAATGTCGGACTTTTTAGGCATCGTTTACACCAGTCATTCACTTTTTCATTGATTTCATCCAACGACATTGCATTACCGCCAGGCGTCATAAAAAAGCGATTCATACGAAGACGTTCCAATTGCACATCTGACATTGACTTTGAATACAACGTTTTCATGCGATATAATCCCTCCTGAATGTAATTCTTCTTTCCATGCATTTTGTACGCACCATGCCAGTTGACATTTTCAATTTCACAAATCCAAAGTTTCGTTTCTTCACCGCATGCACACAACGAAAGTATGAAGTCAACATCTTTAGAAGCAATGAACACACTTTGGTTGGCTGGTCAAAAGATTCTTCACATCTCTGTACATACTCCACAAACATGCCATCGAGTCTGCCTACCCAGTCGATGTTGGACTCTCCTTCATTTTAACAGAAACCTCCGTCCGGTGTTTTCTGTAGGAACCGATTGTAACGATGGTGTTTCGAAGCATTGTAAACAATCTTTAGAAATTTCTCGTGAGACTGCAGATTCTTTTCTACTGGATCACCATTCAATCTCATTTGTCTGATTTCTACTTGAAATGCTTGCAGTACAGATCCATAGAACTGCTTAGACACTACATCTTGACGATGCATATGATGTTCGTGTAAGTAATCATGCTCGCATGTGAACTGTTCTAACGCCTCTAAGAGAGGTTCAATATATTTACCACTGGTCATTTCAGTCAGTTTCTTTGACAAATTCAGCTTCAAATCACGAAACATCTTGGCAGAAAGAGCATCAAGACAAAGATGTACTCGGCGATTCTTGGCAGTAGGATGGAGACACGCACGTCCCGACTCGTCTACGTTGAACATCCGCAATGATTGCCCAATTTCCGTAAACACTTTTATCATTCCCTCATGACTTGTTTCACAGTATGGTGACATGGGGAATACAAACATTTTATCAACTTGATCATAGTTCACATTCAGATGGCGCATGAGGTTGGTTTCAAACATGCGTGCATGGTATATCTCAGTGCTCAATGAGTCCATTGCCTCTATAAATTCTTCCTCTGTGTGTTTGTTGGTGGCAATATCATTCATGCTATTGTTGGAATTGTGATATGGATTCAATACTTCTGATCCATGACGCAAATATTTAGCATATGTGTCGAAATCAACAACCCGCCGTGCCATACAATGAATATCATGCATTCGCTGACTGGGAAAAGATACACTTCCGTCCACAAGGGGTTCACAAAAGAAATGTCCTTCGGATAGAGCTATGTCAGTGTCCCGTGCACCTGCCAATACATACGTACGCCGTGGGGGAGGCACAATTTGCTTAAAATATTCCAAAGGTGGCCTCTCTTGAAATCCAGGCATCCAAACTATCGTCCATCCAAGTCTCGGCCAAGTGAATCCTTCTGTTATCAATAAGTGTTCTGCTTTCTGCATATCTGTGATGACTGTTGAAATTACCATCCCTTTTATTAACCAGTAGTTGTCACAGTGCCGGGTGCACACTTCAACTTGAAATCGAACTCCACTGGGTGACTTCATGGTAGATCCTTGAGCGATCATAATGGGTTGCTCCTTCTTAATAAAATAAGTGGTGCCTGTATGAGTCACAGCTGATTTACCAGCAGTTTGATCCTTCTTCTGTAACACTTTTTGATAATTATCAAATGCTCCAAATAGCATGTCCTCAGAATCTAGCATAGCAAATAATGAGGGCAATTTGTATTCATGAATTTTCTCAATGTCTTTGAATGATGTTTCCAACAAACTAGTGAACAAGCCCATGAAGGAATTGGAATCAGGCTTAGAACGACCCTTGAAAAACCCACCAAGAGGATCTATTAATGCCCAATATTTCAGCAAATAATGACTATGGGTCCTCATTGCTGCATAGAAAATATGCAGTATCCTCTTCTGTTCTATGAAGATCATCGACGTCTCCCAAAGGACTATCTAAGCTTTGAAGCCTTCGTGATTGTACAATTGTTGACAGAACGGTGTGAACGGAAGGAAATTGATTCACAAATTTATTGTATAACTGTTTTGATGCATTCTCTGGCACAAGGTAGTCGCATACAAATGAGAAATCAAAAGTCTGCTCAATTGCAGATTTGTACAAATCATCAACCTCTTGTGAGAATAACGTCAGGTTCTCTCTTTTTACCTCTTATCCAATTACTTCTTGTAAATTGTCATGACGAATGTGTTCCTTTCTGATATGAGCATGTTGCTGTTTGATTGCTGTTGCTGGGTTGTCCACCTGAAATACTCTGAAAGTATGTTTAAAGTTGCCAGAGTATCCCCCTTTGTCTCGCACAACTCCTTTGCAAGAAAAGTAGCAATGACTTCATCTTTCTTGTTTTTGGGAAATTGAATGTCGTCAAGAATGATATCCCCAGGTGATCATGCTATGTAAATCTCTATAATATAAGGCAAGTTTGTTAGCTTCACAAGAGCAAGTCGTTTGGTTGAATAACCAATTATTTGACAGTTTAATCCAACGCCGGTTCTACAAAGCAAATAATGCTTCTCACTATATGTCAGAAAGCCGGACTCCATTCTTTGGCGTTCTGGATAGTGCATAACACGAATGTGAAATTCGTGACCAATTCTACCATCTCGTTGCATCTCCCTCGAAGGAAGATGATCTGAAAAATATTCCTCATGCTGTGTATTGTTCCATTTCTCCGGTAATTCACTTAGAATCACCTGACGAAATACAGACATCGTCTCAGAACGCGCATCACGAATCAGTTTATTGTCATTCTTGTTCATCAGGCTGGGGATGAAAACAGTACACACATCTTGGCACCCAAGGCGAATTATGTCTCTAATGCGAAGACGTTTGGGGCCTTGATTTATGGGAGATAGCGATACAAACTGCAAATCACGTGTGATTGTTGGATCATAGGTGGACTGTTTGTTGAGGGTAGTCGAAATATCGAAAGAGGTGGAGTGATGGAGGTGACGACTCTTGAATGAAAAAAGCGTTCTTTGTGGATAAGTTTTGGTGACAACACGGAGCTTTGTTGGATGAACGGAGGGCTCGTGACATTACGGTAGGAGGCGAAGGTTCTGCCATGACACGCGATTGGGAGGGTGCAACGCATTTGAGGGAGGCAACGAAGCCACTCTTCACGCTCTTTCTTGCAGCCATGGCAACTTTATACGAAGATTGTGATGGCACCTTCATTGTTCCATGTTGAATCTCTGTCAGGGATTGCGCAATCGTATCGAAACCAGCACTCGACAGTGCAGGCTTGAGGCCGTCGCCTGTTTTGTGTTGATTCACAGGGATTGCGGTGCTGTCGCCCGGCATGTTGGAGGAGGAATCTGCCTTCGTGGGACGAACCATTGTGTTGATGCCATTGTTCATGGCAACGTGGATTTGTGTGGGGGAAAGTGGTGCGAGAACCCCGGCCGTGCGGTCAGATGAAGCACGATACGATACTGTACGCAATACTATAGTATCCTACGTTGTTGTGTTGTGATGTGATGTGAGAACAAAAAATTCTTTCCCAGCTTTTGTCTGCAAGACAGGCAATTTTCTACTTTGACGATACGTATTGCCAGATGGAGTCGTCAGTTGTCGTCAATAGATTTTTGAGGTCGTCAACAGGTCGTCAGTTGGGTCGTCAGAGGTCGTCACAAAAGTTGTCAGTGGTCGTCAGGGTCATTTTTAGGTCGTCACTTGGATCATCAGCGGTCGTCAGGTGGAGTCGCACGGGTCGTCACAGTAGATCTCTTGGGTCGCCAGTTTGGGTCGTTAGTCGTCATGGTCGTCATGGAGTCGTACTGTTCGGGACTTGCTCTAACTGTACTTCTTGGTAGAAGGTCATGAAGTCGTCAGAAGGGTCGTCAGAGTTGTCAGAAAGGTCGTCAAGAGGTAATCGATGAGTCGTAACATGGGTCGCCAAAAGGTCGCCACATAAAGTCGCCAGGGTCGCCAAAAGTCTTCACCAAAAGTCGCCAGGTCGCCAAAATGTCATCACACGGAGTCGTCAGGGTCATCAGATGGTCGTGAAAGTCGTCAGATGAGAAAAAAAATGCCAAAGTTATCACTTGTCGTCAGTTTGGCTAGCCAAAATCTTCCACGTGGCAAAGTTGCCTGTCTTGCTGAGTACTATGACATGTAGACCTTCACTATCTACCTATTTGTTAGATAGTGAAGGACTACATGTCATAGGTAGAGCCGTATGGATGGTGCTTCTACACTACTTCTGCCTGAAGGAGAAGTTTCAGCACTCAAATGTTTGTGTCATTTAATATTAATTGTGTGTGCTGGTGTATTTTATGCACGGCCTTTGGACTATTTA
Source organism: Cyclotella cryptica (assembly GCA_013187285.1). NCBI lineage: Eukaryota > Bacillariophyta > Thalassiosirophyceae > Thalassiosirales > Thalassiosiraceae > Cyclotella > Cyclotella cryptica. The sequence continues at coordinate 734,536 of JABMIG010000053.1, forward strand.
ATAAAAATATTTACGGGCCAAGGCACTGTAGTAGCGCTCCCCATTTTGAAACCTCACAGCTCCCATTTTTCTGGCTTTTTAAAGAATTGGAGCTTTTTTGTATTTGCACTCAAGTGCGTCACGGCGCCGCGGCTCCCGTATTTTTAGTGACGTTGCGTGACAAGACACATCTCCACCCATCATAGCATTTTACTTTGTCCAAACGGCAAAATGTGCGATGATGTGACATACGAGTGGTGATGGGTGCAAGATGATGGGAGGGACGAGTGGTGATGGGTGAAAATAAGCTGCCCAAATTTGGGGTGACGGACGGACGGACGAGTGGCGATGGCTAAAAATAAGCTCCTCAAATTTGGGGTGACGACTCCGTCCAGTTCACAGAAATCGGGGAGCCATGGAGATGCCTCCCAAATTTTTCGAAACGCGTTAGATTGGGGGAATGTGTAAATACTCAAAATCTGTGAGGTTATTTTACAGGAAGCATCATTAATGATCTTCGTCAGGGGGGAAATGTACAAAAAAGGTGCACATAATCGAGCGCTAATACAGCCCCTAATATATTAAATTCAAATTTTTTTGGTTCAGAGAGTTTGCAGTTGCTTCATAATAAGGTACAGATGATAATTTTTGACAAAATAACATTAACATACATCTAGGTAGGTAGAATCATAACTCAAACATTTTTCTCTAAAAAAATAAAAGTAATAACTAAAATTTCCAGAGGATCTACTTAGTTGTATAAGTGTAACATGATCACTCCGATTGAACTACATTTCTTCTTGTACAATTGTGTATGACCTATAAGACGCAATCCAATGGGACTGTAGTTAGACAATACACTTTTGTGTTGTTTTCGTTTGGTGGGAAATATGACAAGAAGTTGACATAGGCCAAGAACCTACCCTAATTAGTAACCCTAGGTGCCAATTCGAAAATTCCCAAGTAAGGACTCATCCTAACCTCCCAAGTGAGGAAGGATCCTGACAAGGACAAAGATCCATATCTTTGGATCTAAGTGACAGGAGAACATCCCTGGAGAGAACACCCTCAAGAGAAGGGTATAAACATACCAGGGATGTGTAGAAACCTACACAAAATCCCATTTGTTTGTTTTAGGATGAAAGGCATTGCATTGCCCTTCCATCCTCATTTATTCATTGTAATTCATAATCAATGAGCTCACAATTTATCAACACCAACAAGTTGTATATGCTTACCTACAATATTTGTACTTAATATTTGTTATCTCCAAATGGCTTAGGTCACTATCTATAGATAGCCGTTTCCACGATGTTCTTGCATGAAAAGCCACCGAAAAAGTTTTTCCCTCCACTCCTTTACTCATCACTCCATTTTGTAAGCAGACCATTTGTCAGCTACGTAATCACGAGAGTTCACAAAGCTCAACTACATTGCATAAGCAACAAGAACTCGTGCACGTCAGCGGTACACCTAAAGGAGCTCTTTTAAAGCCCTATTCATACGTACACGCCTAGGTGATGCACTCACGAGAATGAGCACCTCTAAGGCAGTCCCTGATGGACTTAAAAGCCAGGAGTGCGAGAGGAACCCGGGACGTAGTAAACCGCCCGTTCCATACATACACGAAAGGAATGTGATTCAGGAAGCATTGGCAGTAGATACTACCGCCAACACCATGAAGCTCACCCTGTCTGGCAAGGTAGAGTTGAGAGTGTCCGTGTGGTCATACAGGACTCATGAGCAATTCTTGATGCATGTCCAGGCAGCACTTGATGCTGTAAGGCAGAAAGGCCTAGACACCGCATACAATAGAGTCTGCAAGGATTAGAAGGATTGCATCAAGAATGCGCAAAAGGCTGAAGAAGCTTTCAAAAAGTACTAGGGGTCAGATGCGAATCCACCCAAAGAAAAAGCTTATGAAAAGGCCATAGGAGCCGCCAAGAAGGCTAGTGAGGCAGTTAAGCCCATTATCAGCCAAGTGTTCAGTATCTACTCCAACCTACTCACGGAAGAAGCGAGATGCCTCTGGACGAAGATCGTGAGTGAACAGATTGACTGTGCACCATAGACAGATCTTTATGGGGAAGAACATCCCAAGAAGCATGAGCAGTCCTGGGGGTCATTCATGGAGTGCGCCAACTTCCATCTGTTGACAGTGTTCTGTAATGACGCTGTGGAGACCCAGTGCTTTTACATCAGTAACGGGTTGGAGAAGCCCAACAGGGTTCCAATTTGCCAGTTCATCAGCCGCATCCAGTAGCTGAACGGCTATTTGGATCTATTGCCCTGTCTGTACTACTAGCAAGCCACTGTGGTGAAGCCATTTGATGATGCAGACCTAGCAAGTCATATTCTACCCATGGTCCCAAGGAATTGGCAAGACCAATACGAACTCAGTGGGGCATCGGTAACCCAGAGCATTCAGAAGCTTCTAGAAGCACTCGAATGCATTGAGAAGGCCTATCCAACCGACAAGGATTGTGATGGGCATAAGAGTTCTGTGAAGTCCGGAGACTCCTCCAAGAAGAATATGGTTTCGTTTAAGGATAGGATCCCGAAGAAACATGCCAAGAATGCGAAACACTGCATTTTGTGTGAAAAATATGGGGGCGCACACACGACCCATAATACACAGGAGTGCCACAAGTATGAGAAGGATGGCTCCTTCAAAAAGGACTTTGCAGGAAGAAAACCCCGTGGACCTTCTCGTGGTCCTGAGGCTTCTCATTGCACCAATAGTGCCTATGCGCAGCTTTCCACAAAATTGAGGAGAAATGTAATAAGAAACTCAAGTTTTCGCAGAAGAAACGCAAGCGCCATCACGAAAGAGACAGCAATGACTTTGATTCATCCTGGAAGGATGGGTACAGTAGTACTGGGGCATTGAATACATATTGTAAGAAACTAAAAAGTATTAAACAAACAAATTATACTTACCCCAGTCCGAGTTAAACTACCGATAACTCGTATTCAATAAATAATTTGAATAATGATTGAAATACCAAGCTTGTACGATATTTAAAAATCTTAATAAGACCTCGGAACATTTGAATTTAAATAATTGAATTGTTTATATTACCATGCTAACACAAGATCAAAAAAATTGTGCCTCAAAAATCGAAAGTAATACACAGAGTGAGATAATTGCAATTAACAAATCCTCGCATTTTGGTGTCCATGCAATGTGTCGATTTGTGAGCAATTTGTTAGATGTAATTCACTTTAATAGGTAATCTAAAAAAGCGTGCCAAGGTGTTCAAAAAAGTATACACGTAGAAACATACCAGTCTCTACGTGTTTGTCGAAAAATCCTGATTTGTTAGATTGTCCACAAATTGCGAATTGTCAAATTGCAGGTTGTTGATTTAGAGTAGTAAAACCCATTTACGATTAATGACGTCAAACAGAAAAATGTGACATAAAATCACAAGTAGCTTCAACTGAATAAAACTAAGATTCAACAAATTGTCCACAAATTGTGGACAAATCGGGGTTGCATGGACACCTTATTGGAAAGGTATGAGACGTACCATCCAGTCACATGTCAAAAACTGTTGTATATTTCAAGTCAACAAACAACACAAGCACAAGTATGGGAAGCTCTCTGCCAAGCTTGTCATCACAAACCCTTGGGAGGCATTATTTGTGGATCTTATTGGACTATACACCCTCGGTAAGGATGGGACAGAAATTGACTTTATGTGTCTTACTATGATCGATCCAGCTTCTAGTTGGTTTGAAGTAGTAGAGCTGCCGGTAACCACATATGCAGTTACTCCCAAGGATAACAAGGGGCAAAAGGGCACTAAGACTCATAACACTCCTAAGTTACCATACTTTGACAAATCATCTGCAATGATAAGTAACTTAGTGAATAAGACCTGGTTTAGCCGTTATCCACATTGCCAATACATTATCTATGACAATGGAAGCAAATTCAAACTTCACTTTGAAGCCCTTTGTGAATCATATGGGATCAAGTGTAAGCCAACCAGTGTCAAGAACCCTCAAGCGAATGGTATACAACTGGAGCGGGTGCATCAATTAATTACTACAATGCTCCGCACTACTGAACGAGATATGGCCAATACAGTAGTTGCCAGTGACATAGACGTATTCCTAACCAATGCAGCATGGACCATTTGCTCAAGTTACCACACAGTACTAACAGCCTCCCCAGGAGCAGCAATATTTGGCAGGGACATATTGTATGCCTTTCCCTTCCTATCTGACTGGAATAAAATAGGAGAACATAGGCAGCACCCAACAGACCTCAACACAATGTGAAAAAATTGCTCATGCCGTGATTGGGATTTTGAAATTGGTGATCAAATATTTCTTAGGAAAGATGGTATCCTCCGCAAGTCAGAGACTCGGTATGAAGGTGATCCTTGGACTATCACAACAATTCATACAAATGGGACAATCAGGGTTCAACGCGGAACAAAATCTGAGTGGTTAAATATCAGAAGAGTCACACCATTTTTAACCAGCAGATTTAACCAGTATTAAGCATGTTATTTTTTATGTGTCATCTCCCTCTTCTATACAAAACACTTCCGCTTTAACACACAGTCACAGACTTTTTAGCTTGTACATAAGGAGACATGGATAAGAATTTTTTCCTCATGCAGTTTTTTTCACTCCTTTTTTGTTCACCCTGATTCTCCATTCGTGGGGGCAAGTGACATAGGCCAAGAACCTACCTTAATCAGTACCCCTACCGTAAAATGCGCATTCTAAGGTCAGCAAATGTCAAAAGATACATTTGTGAAGAAGACCAAAGCTAGTGATGTTAACATGTAAAAAATATTAGTATCCACTTCTAGTTACCAAAGTACCTGCAATTGTATTGTAGAGGCAACATTTTTATGATGAGAGTGTTAGCGCAGTTCGTTGGGGTGAGTTTTGCATGTTAAATGGCATAACTCATGAACCGGAAGGAGTTACGTGGAGCAATACATATTGTTGTGACGTAGTTGACTAAGGCTATCACTTTGTAGTAGTTGTTGGCTCTGAAAAGCAAGTTCAGTGTGGGAAAAGACATTTTTATTGCGGTCGGAGTCTAGGCCTTAGAATGTGTAAGTCTTAGAATGTGCATTTTAGGGTAGGTACCAATTTGAAAACTCCCAAGTAAGGACTCATCCTAACCTCCCAAGTGAGGAAGGATCCTGACAAGAACAAAGATCCATATCTTTGGATCTAAGCAACAGGAGAACATCCCTGGAGAGAACACCCTCAAGAGAAGGGTATAAACATACCAGGGATGTGTAGAAACCTACACAAAATTCCATTGTTCATTTTAGGATGAAAGGGATTGCATTGCCCTTCCATCCTCATTTATTCATTGTAATTCATAATCAATAAGCTCACAATTTATCAACACCAACAAGTTGTATATGTTTACCTACAATATTTGTACTTAATATTTGTTATCTCCAAATGGCTTAGGTCAAAAGTTTATGTCGACCTATGTCTTGTACTAAGTTGGCTTGACATCTAGTATTAAACGAGAAGATGGTTTTCTCATTTTTGATTTTGTGGGACTGAAACGACAAGAAAAGTAAAGTTTGACAAATAAATAACAGTTTGACAAATAAATAACAGAATTTCATGTAGGAATAGTATATGTTAGAAATAAATAACAGCTTGACAAATAAATGACAGTTTGACATAATAACAACAGATTGACAGAAGAATAACAGATTACCTAAAGGGTCCAATTGTCAATGCGTTGAATCGCTCGAGACCAAATTTTATACACGATGGTACTGTATCTACTTATCTCAATCATGAGCTAAACACATCAACAAATTATTTCTGGTGAGGAGTCCATGAATGAAGTCTGAATCAATATTATATTGATACCAGTTCTGATTGCGTTTTTTTTCTTCGTGAATTTTTCCCTGAAAAGAAATCCTATTTCGGAACATGTCGTATGGTAACATACCATATTGTATGTACAATGTGGTACCACTTAGTGCAGCCATCACCACGTCATTGGCGAGAAAAAACCCATGGATCATCTAATAGTATGTCAACCTTTTAACACCACATTCCGGTATTGCACGGTACTGGACATTTACATAATCTTGTGGCCATTTAGTCGTCTGATAAATTGAGAATTGAATGTCACAAACATCTTCAAGTGTCTAATTAATATGAAGAGATCAAGACAATAAAATAATAGCTACAATCCCTAACCTCCTTTAAGTTAGGCCCAGTTCACAGTCTTAATTACCTCCTTTTTGTATCGTATTATTGCCCTGTATATACGCCCTGTTTTTTTTCAAATAGTGCAAGGCAGTGAAAATCTGCCATGTATTCTATCAGGAAAGGCACTAGTTAATAATATAAATGATACTAAACGATACTACTTATTAAATTACAGTTCATGTTTTTGTTACATCTTCCATGCAGAGTTGGTGCCTGATAGTTTTTTGTTGTGGGAGGTGAGTCGGTTATCATTTTTGTATCAATTAAAACTTTTAAATGACAACCATTTTTACATTTCTTGTATTTGTTACATCTTCATTGCAGTGGTTAAATTGTAGGTGTGAAGTGCTACTAACCCTACACCTCATCACCTTTAAGTGTTGCCATAGTAAGTACCATAATCACCTGAATCTCTATTTGATTTTGATACATTACTTCAAAAAATTATTAGCTCAGCTCGTGACCTGCCCTTTGATGGCATTGATCCTGATCAGGTGCTGTCCAAGCTGAGCTAAGTAATTTCTTTGTATTCTTGGGTCAATGTGGTCACCAGGTTGTATTTGCTGCTCCCCAGACACTGTTCAGCAAGAATTCACCAAGAAGATCCTGCAAGAAATACCTTGTAGACAAGGTGTCATTCAATATGTGACCTGTCAGAACTGTTCTTCAAAAGTGTGTGTTTATTTTTTGAACTCTCTTGCCAAAACCAACCTCTCATCTAGCAAGTGCAAGGCAGTCAGCCCATCTGATCCTTCACTTGTTGCTCTTCAAGACATGAGGTGGGCCGTGAAGAATAACCAACCAAATTGACCAATTGGTTTCTGTTGCACTTTTTGGCACCGATTCCAAAGGATGCATGGTGTGCCCTGGTGAAACCACCCAGGGCTCAACTGCTTCAGTCTTCAAGAGAGTCATCTGAAGATGAAGAATATGAACTTATTCACCATGATACTGCCAACAAGAGCAGCACCTATGAAGAATGAAAAACCAAAGACTGAGCAAGTGATAACTTCCTTCACAAGTACTTCAAGACATCAAAACCTCCTTCATCAATGATGCCCCCTAACATTAACACAATCCTAAGACATATGAAAAAGAGTTGATAACATTTGAAAAGGCCGCTACTAAAGTTGAATTAAGTTCAAGGAGCTCTCGTATACCCTCACT